>JASUUG010000463.1:520000-1120000 GCA_030449905.1 Luvunga scandens | reverse complement strand
AAAAAAAAATCATAATAATGTTGCTGACATGAGTATCCCGATCATCAACCTTGATAGGCAGATCTTATTCTAATTGAAGAATAATTCATGAAAAAATTGATTCTGTATGCTGTATTTTACGTTGTTCATGACTTATGCTTCTGATATAGCAATTTCATCAATCACATCATATGCCAAATCTAAACGAACAAGTTATGCCTCTAAACTGGTACAAGACACAAGCCTATAACTAATATAATCTTGGCTGAGTCAATTCCAATATTCCCCCCTAAGATGGACCGTGGATGTTGTGAATGCCTAACTTGCCATTAAGATGATGAAACTATTTGTTTCCAAGGGCTTTCGTAAAAATATTAGCGATTTGATAAGCAAATGAAACATGTACTGCTTTCATCAATCCTGACTGGCTTTTCCTCGAACAAGGTGACAACCCAATAAGAAATGTTTCGTCCTTTTCCAAGAGCACTGAATTGGCACTAATATAAAGAGTAGCTTTCTTGCCACAATAGAGCTGCATCGATCGTAGATGTGAAAAACAAAGATCATTTAAAAGCCATTTTGACCCAAACTAATTCTCACGTAGTCGAAGCCATACCCTATATTTTGGATGGAGCTATAGTTAGTTTGTTTTTTGCTTTTCCCAGAAATAGGATTTTTTCCAAGAAAGACACAGTATCCAGAGACAGATCTTCAAGTTGTTGCATAGCTTCCCTAATCTGATTCACAGTAAGCTTCAATTTCAGAATAACTATTAGAAGATAATAAGATGCCTTCGCTAGGAAAGATTTTAAAAATGCTTAAGTTCTATAACCAGCATCCAATGAGGTTAGGAGAAAATTTGACTAAGTTTTTGAACTCTATACACCAAATTTGGTCTAGTAATAGTGAGATAAAGAAGGTGGCCCACTAGTCTTCCACATAAGCTTGGATCTTCTAAGATATTACCATCATTTTGATCTAGTTTTATATTTTACACCATTGGAAAATCGGTTGGTTTGGCACCAACAAATCCTGCATCATTGAGAATCTCTAAGGCATATTTTCGTTGAGATAATATTTTGCTAGATAATATTTTACTAGATCTAGCAACTTCAAATCTCAAAAAGTATTTTAAAATTTCAAGATCTCTGATAAGAAATCCTGAAGTGTTTTTATGGCAAGGTCATTATTACTGGTGATTATAATATCATCAATATACACCAGAGCCACACTAATGGATGACCCTATTACAGATGTAAATAATGAATAATCACAATAAGATTGCTTAAAGCTAACAAGAAGAAAGCTTGAAGAAAATTTTTCAAACCAATTACGAGAAGCTTATTTGAGACCATATGAGAATTTTTGAAGTCAGCAAACGAAATGCTTCGCCCTTCGTCAAAATCCTTAAGGAGGTTTCATGTATACCTGTTCATGAAGATCTCCATGAAGAAAAGCATTACGAACGTCAAGCCGATATAAGATATGAGGGCCAATTTTCTATAGCTTCAATAGCAAGAACACATTGAACAATTGTTAGCCTAGTTACAGGGAAAAATGTTCCATGATAGTCCAAACCTTCTTTTGAGTAAAGCTTTTAGCTAAAAGATGAGCTTTATATCGTTCGATAGAGCCATCTGACAGATGTTTAATTTTATACGTCTCTTTATAGTCAATAGGTACCTTTCCAGAAGGAAGCTTTGTAAGGGCCCAAGTCTTATTGTTGTTGAGAGTTTGAATTTCGGCAACCATAGCTTCTCACCATTTAGGTGCGTAATTCTTGAGTATAAGATATATATTGCCTCAATTTCAACAAAAATAGCAACTGTAAAAGCGAAATGTTTAGAAAATAATATATTATAGAATATAAATTTATGGAGAAGATAAGCTACAACTTCAGACTTATAAATGGTTAGTAAAGGACGATAAAGTAGTAAGCTAGAGTCAGTGACCAGTGAACAATGATAATCTTGAGGATGTGAAGGGGATCCATGAATGCGAATGGAATGACGAAGTGTATCAATGTTCAAGTCAAATGGTGGTAGCTGATTGTCTTTATGATTTAGTGGTGGCTGATTTTCTTGATCATTTGGCGGTGGCTGATTATTAGACTGATTCGGCGTATCATTAATGACTTCATTTATCGGTATAGGCAAAACAATTAAGGGTCAATACTATTCAAGATGTTTTTCCTGAACAATAAATATAGTTTCCTAAAACATGATATCACAATTAGTGAATATGATATGCTTTCAAGAGCCTGTATACGTGTTGGGAAAGGGACTCACACAAGCAACTACAAATTAAACAGAAGCAAAACTCTTTCCCTCTTTGTGTGATTAAAATAGAATATGTACCACCAATAAATAGACAGAAAAATAAACCAATAAAACCCAAAGCAATAAATCAACCATAGGAGACAAATTTTTACGTGAAAAATTCAAAGCGAGAAAAACCACGGGACCGTAGTCTGATAAAATCTTTCATATTTTATCCATTATATTAATGGAATTACAACAAAATTTATTCTCTAGATAATACTAGAGGCTAACCACATCAAGAATCTCAATATTCTTAGCTTATAGTAACCACTTAATATCTGTCTCTCTAACAAGTGAGTATCTCAAATAACAGTCAATGAGAGAATAAAATAAAAATCAAAACGAGTAGAATTGTAGAGGGTGATGCCAGGAACTTACCCTTAAAATTTAGGAAAAAACGAAGTCAATTTCGCCTTTCAATTACCTAATTAAAGATAGAAATCTTACGCCCAAATTATAATAGTCATCCACTATCTTCTCTCTCTCTCTCTCGTCTTTTTCTTCCACTCATCTTTTTGCAATTTTCTCATTAGGGCTCCCGTTTGCTTTTGTTCTTTATATAGGCAAATTTCATATGCCCCCTTCAAGTTTTCTTTAATTATCTAATTACCCAAACCTAATGGAACTTGAGCTTAGGCCACCCAATGAGATGGACCCAATAATACGATAGCTCATTTAAGGGCTCGAGGAGCAAACTTATGTTCCTTGTAACATAAATTTTGAGCATAACATAAGCATCCAAAGACACGCAAATGGTCATAAGATGGCTTAGAGTTAACAAGAATTTCATGAGGAGTCTTATTTGAAAGTTGAGTTGCCGGCATATGATTTATAAGATATGTTGCAGTTAGAACACATTCTCCCCAAAATTTGAGAGTTAAGCAATCTTGAAAGTAAAGAGCATGAGCAACTTCTAAGATGTGACGGTGCTTGCATTTAACAACATTATTTTATTGTGGTGGTGCTACACAAATACCTTGAAGCATAATCCCATGTTCATTAAAGAAATGAAACATAGATATAAAATTAAGTCCATTATCACTACAAACTTTCTTAATGGAATGCTAAAATTCAGTTTTAGTCGTGGCATAGATATTGTTTAAATGAATATTTGTTTGAGATTTACATCTCATCAAATAAAATTAAGTGCAACGTGAATAATCATCAACAATTGTCAAGAAATAATGAGCACTAAATAAAGAAGGAACTGAATAATCACCCCATATGTGAACACGAATTAAATCAAAAGGTTCATTGCACAGATTATAGCTATTAGAGAAAAGGTAAGCGAGTGGCCTTAGATAGAAGGCACACGTGGCAAAATGAATCATTACTGGAAGAAATATTATTAGTACTTTTAGCCAAATAAAGAAGTCAAGATGCAAATGGATGACCCAAGTGCGTGCGCCATAGATCAAATGATGGATGCTGTGGAGTGAGCAAAACAATAGGAAAAGTAGGATAATAGTAGTAAAGTCTATTGCGTTCTGAAGTAATTGTAATTTTTCGAATACTTGATGGTTTTTGGCTATCAAGAAGCAGCAAGCATAAAGCATCATGTATCATTAATTTTATTAGTCTATTTTTGGTGTGCTTTACTGTTTATCTTTTATAAATGTGGTTTTCTAACTTGTTTCTAACACGACTCACCTCGAACCCCCAAAGCGAGTCTGCCTAAATTTATTTAATCATTCTGACACAATCTAATTGATATGAATTCTACAAAAAATTTGACAGAGTCTCCCCTATAATTTTTCATACTCAAGCCTGCAAATTAATAAAACAAGCACTCCCAAAATCATTCCAAATATAACTAACTTCGTTAATCAATCTCCTCAACAAAATACCAAATCACTCAAATATCCAATATCAGAGAAAATACATAAGCTTTTCACAATCACTGAAATGTAATAAATTATACAATTCAAATATATCTCAATAAATACATCTACGACTCCTAACACCATCACGTGGTCATAATTCCAAAATAACTATTGTTGCTAGGTCAATTGTTGTACTTGCAAATCTCCTGTTGGGGGGGGGGGTAATATAATAAAATAGGGTGAGTATAAAACTTAGTGAGCTAAGTGAGTGGATAGTAGTTTTTTAAAATAACTTTACTCTAAAAGTAATTATATCATTTCTAATCACAATTTCATCAAAATATTATAAGTACATAAATAAACTTGTTTAATTTAAATCATGCACTGAGATAATAATATCACATAACACTACATAAAATCAATGAATTCATAACACTTATAATATCAATACTGAATACTGAAAACTATCACCAAACAAATACCCAAGGGAATAATCTCATCAAATCCGTACCTCGACGAACTGGCAATGACATACTATCTAAATACAGTCACACCCTAGAGCTACACGAATAAACGGGGAAGTACTATATCACATCTCATCATATCTATACCTCAACTTATGGGTAATAATGTATTATCTAGGTACCGTCACGCCCCAGAGCTATACAGATGGATCAGGAAATACCATCTCATATCTCATCATATTTATGCATGCATAATCGGGTCCCCAAAATACAAAGTTGCATGAGTACACAGTCCAAAGCTCTGTGTGTGCTCAGATAGACCTCCAAAGTATGTATCTCATCTACATCTCAATATATGTATCTCTGTATTTATCATACCACATGCATATGCCCCCAAAATGCAAATGCGCCCAAACACACGGCCCAAAACCTCTATGTGTGTTCAAACGGGCTCCAAAAATCTATATCTCATCTCATCTATATCGCTGTATCTGGAGGGGAAGGGTATTAACTAATGACTTTAAAAACAATCATTATACCTGTATTCATATACCTTTTTAATCATACTTTAAATTTTACTTTCCTTTTCATTAACAAATACTTTAAATCATTCTTTCCTTTTTATTAACATATTTGAATTCATTTTTCTTGTCTTTATAATAATATCATGCTTTAATCAAAATCAATATGGAAAAGCAATTAACCAAATATTTTTCAATAACGAACCAATACGTGAAATAAAATCCATTTTGAGAAAATCATTAAATCCAAATATTTAAAAAACTTATTTCACAAACATGCTTTACTATTATAATAAACAAAGAAAATAGGTTTTGTATATTCCACTCACAATAATGATCTCCCAATTAAGTATCAACAACATCGGCGGATTGGTTCTCATTCGTGGATCCTCTTAATTGAAGGAAATAAGATAATTAACTTCCATAAATGAGAATCACAACTAACAAACTCGAAATGACATTTATCCATAATAAATTATTCCCGAATCCATAAAATTACCAAAATGCATTTGACATCAAAATTTACCAAATAATCCTCAGATTCCTAGATTACCAAACTACCCTCAATTTAGATTACAAAAATAACCACGAGTTTTAAATTTATGAAATTACCCATAAAAAATATGAAATTACCAAAATTCCCTAACAATGTAAATTACCGAATTACCCCTGAAATCTCAAATTTTCTAACTGCCAAAATATGAAATTACTAAAATGTCCACTAATTTCTAAAATTATAAAAATGCACTTAAATTTTATGAAATTACTAAATTACCCCTATAGGTCAATGATAATGGAAGCTCTGTCAATGGCAACGAGAAGATCATGTCTGATAGTTCTAACCTCGATGAGTCCAATGGTACCGACGATGACCTCCCACGAGCGGAGATGGTGGTGGGTCGAGCTCCCAAAATTGTGAACTTTCCGTCAGTTGATCGGTAGCAATCTGGCTGTTTCAGATGACTAGACCAGTTAGAAAATGATGAGGGTGAGTTGAGGAATAAGATCCAAGTGGTGGCGCGGCCTAATTCTAGGGAGATCGACGACGAGGTGAAATGATTTTGGCCACATTTTTTCGAGCTTGAGTGTTGGCGTTCCTGTCGGTTTCCGACGATGATGACAGTAGGGATATAACCGATGGCTCAGAAGCTTCAAATCGATACCTTGCTCAGCCAATGAAGTGGCTAGAATCGCGACATCGGTCTGGGTTGGGTCGCGGGTCTGAGTGGGCCACGCAGGTTTGCAGGTTCTCTCTCTCTCTCTCTCTCTCTCTCTCTCTCTCTCTCTTTTCTACTTTCAGAAAAAAAAATGTAATGCCTCTCTTTCTCTTTCTTTCCATAAATAGAAACCAATACCTTTCTTCTTTTTTTTTTAAGTGTAATATAAATTAAGCTAATACCGGATCTAAGTACCGAAATAAAATCCAACTACACGGCCATTGAATCACATCCATAAAGTATTACCCTCGTGTGTCATATCGGCTATTAGTACAAGAAAGTTGTTAAGAAAAGAGTGCTTAGTTTATCTTGCACATGTGATAGACATAGAAGATAAAAAGTTGAGATTGGAGAATATTCCAGCAGTCCAGAAGTGAGAGGTCAACTTACCCTTATCATTTTCCGATCTGTCTCGTCTCCTGAAACAACTAAATTGTGACCAATCGATCGTTAGAAAGTTCATAGCTTTGGGAGCTTGATCTGCTGCCATCTCCGTGTGTGAGAGGTCACCGCTGGCACTATTGGACTCACCAAGGTTAGAACTATCAGACTTGAGCTTCCCGTCGCCATTGACTAAGCTCTGGTCACCTTGATCGATATGGGTAATTCAGTAATTTCATAAATTTTAGGGACATTTGTATAAAATTAAAATTAGTGGACATTTTAATAATTTCATATTAAGGCAGTTAGGTAATTTGAGATTTTGGGGGTAATTCAGTAATTTATGTTGTTAGGGGCATTTTAGTAATCTCGCATTTTCAGGGGTAATTTCATAAATTCAAAACTCGTGATTTTTTTTGTAGTCTGAATTAAGGGTAGTTTGTTAATCTGGGATTCTGAGGATAATTTGATAAATTTTGATGTTGAGGGCATTTTTGTAATTTTATGGATTCAAAAAACATTTATTAAAGATAAATGTCATTTCAAGTTTGTTACTTGTGATTCTCATTTACAGAAGTTAATTATGTTATTTCCTTCAATTAGGAGAATCCACGAACGAGAACCAATCCACTGACGTTGTCGATACTTAGTTAAGAGATCATCACTATGAGTGGAATATACAGAACCTATTTTTATTGTTTATTATGATCGTTAAGCATGTTTGTGAAATGTTTGGTTAATTGTTTTTCCATATTGATTTCAAATAAAGGATGATAGTATTATAAAGACAATAAAAGTGGATTCAAATATGTTAATGAAAAGGAAAGTATGATTTAAAGTATGTGTTAATGAAAAGAAAAGTATAATTTAAAGTATGATTAAAAAGGTATATGAATACGAGTATAATGATTGTTTTTAAAATCATTAGTCAATACCCTTCCCCTCCAAATACAATGATATAAATGAGATGAGATATAGGCTTTGAGGTCTATCTAAACACACATAGAGGTTTTAGGCCATGTGTTTGGGGGCACATGCCTTTTGGGGGCATATGCATGCGGTATGATGAATACAGAGATACAAATATTGAGATATATATGATACAGATGAGATACAGATTTTTGGGGCCAATCTGAGTATACATGGAGGCTTTGGACCATGTACACGTGTTACTATGTCTTTTGAGGATAAGATTATGCATGTACAGATATGATGAGATATGAGATGGTATTTCTCTATCTATCCGTGTAGCTCTAAGGAGTGATGATACCTAGATAGTACGTCATTCCTCGTCTGTTGAGGTCCGGATATGATGAGTATGATATGGCACTTCCTCGTCTAACTATGTAGCTTCAGGGCGTGATCATACTTAGACAGTACGTCATTGCCCGTCCTTTGAGGCCTAAATATAATGAGATTATTTCCCTGGGTACTTGTTTGGTGATAATTTTTGGTATTCAGTATTGATGTTATAAATATTATAATTTCATTGATTTTATGCAGTATTATGTGATATTATTATCTCAGTGCATGATTTAAATTAAACAAGTTTATTTAAGTCCTTATGATATTTTGGTGAAATTGTGTTTAAAAATGATATAATTACTTTTAGAGTAAAGTTATTTTCAAAACTACTATCCGCTCACTAAGCCCACAGAATTTTATACTCACCCCATTTTATTATATCCCCCCCCCCCCAACAGGAGATTTGTAGGTGCAACAGTCTACCCAGCAATGATAGTTATTTTTGAATTATAGCCATGTAATGTTGTTAGGAGTGGTAGATGTATTTATTGAGATATATTTGAATTGAATAATTTATTACATTTCGGTGATTGTGAAAAATCTATGTATTTTCTCTTATATTGGATATTTGAGTGATTTGGTATTTTGTTGAGGAGATTGACTAACGAAGTTGGTTATATTTGGAATGATTTTGAGAGTACTTATTTTATTAATTTGTAGGTTTGGGTATGAAAAATTATAGGGAAGACTTTTCCAAATTTTCGGCAGAATCCTTGTTAATTAGATTGTATCAAAATAATTAAATAGATTTAGGCAGACTCGCCCTGAGAGTTTGGGGTGGGTCGTGTTAGTTTCAATGTCTGTGCCATCGAAACTCTTGGATTTGGAGAAACTAGGAATTTTTTATATGCAGCAACTAGCTAGCTCTTCTCACGAATAGCCAAGTATATAGCAAGGTTCATTTGATTATTCACACACCTAATTTTGCATTATGACGTGATGAGAAATCAATATGCCCCTCTTTCCCGTTTATTAGGTTATAACTGAGGATTTTACAGATACCCCTCGTCCATTAGTAGCTATAGAAAGCTGGCCTTTGCTAGAAAAGCTTAGCTACTCCAGCAAAGTGTGATACACCTATCATTATTGGCGTAGATCCACATTGTTGGTGTAAAATCCAATTTGTGCCCTAGGGCTTGTGAAGGACAGGTTTTTCTTCAAACAGATATTTTGCTCCTCTCTTTGATTATACTTATAGCGATAGAGAATGACACTGTTATCCTTTCAGGCAACATTTAAAAGGTTTGTTTTTTGCCTATTTCATGTGGTTTTTGCCAAGTTAACAGGCTTCCAGTTGTTTACACTAGCGCTTTTTTTTTCCCCTCCTTTTTCCAAGGAATTCCCAGCTTATGTAGATACCTTGTTCACCTATATACAAATTTTGTTCCTAGTTTTCTAGTTTTTATGTAAAAAATAATAATAATAATGGACATGTGCTTGACTGCTGTAACAGTTGAGATCGTCGACAAGCATTTCAGATAAAGATTGCTCATTTGCTATTGTACTGGTTGGTATTTTGGAGCGTTCATTAAGTTGCAAGTATCTGCTTCTAAACATTATTAAAGAATAGTCGAACAAGAAGATCACCTAAGGTCCTATATCTTGGAAAGACCTCATTTTTTAATTTTTTTAATAATTCTCTAATTAATAAAGATATTTTTCAAAATTAATAATATTGTCTAACCATTAGTTCATTTATTATTAGTCTTTCCAAGGAAAATAAATAAATTCTTTACCTTTTCAGTTTCCTTACAAAACTCAATTATTTAACGTTACAATCTTTGACTTTTAATATTTATTTTAGCTTCTATTAAAAACCTTATAATCTTAAAAATCAATCGAAAAAATTCTTTCTCTTTTTTCTACAAAGAATATTATTATATTTATTAGTTCATTTAAAAAAGAGAAATTAGTTTTTTGAAATACAACATCTATATCTATTATTTGATCTCATCCTATAAACTTTCTCATGAAAGTGACAAAAATATCTTCCTGGTTTTTTTTTTTAGCTTTTATTTTTTAAAAAATTATAGGATCTTTTTCTAATTTTTAAAATTCATGATTTAAAGATGGAATGACTTTTGAGACCTTTTATGTCTTTTTGAGTACTGGAATTAAAAAAAAAATTGTCTAAGACTCTAAATACTCTAAATTCGACACTGGATGTAGGTTTTTCTTTTCTAAGGCTGGAGGAGCTTATAAGAAAATAGCTATTTATGCCCTGAAGGCTGCCACGGCTGCAATGGAAGGAGTTGTCCTTAGTTTATGTTATTTGGCTGATGGATCTCTTTCTAAATTTTAAGTAATGCCACCATTTCAAATTTTGTATCTTAAAAAACTATTTTAAGTGATTTAGCATTCATCTAATAGTCGGTGAGATAATATAATTAATTCATTTAAATCTTGTAAAAGATTACCAACAATTCAATAAATAACACATTATTTAAAATAAAATTTAGGATAAAACATTTGAGATATCTGTTACTACACTTAATTTAATACATTTGCAGGTGGTGGGATTGCGCTCCTAATCGCCTCACAAGTGCTTGACAATTTGCATACTACAAACTTTGCTCAAAAGATTGGTGTTCAGATTGTCCTGGGTTCTCTTAAGCTTTTTATCTTTATCTTTATTTTTTTGTGTGCGCGCAAGTGGGTGTGGTTAAATGTCAATTCAATTTGTAAACTTGAAAACTTTTATCTGATTTCCCTATAATTAAGCTTGAGTTTTATTTGAACGTTTCTAATTTTGGGCCTTTCGATATCACTTGCCTTTTGGTATTTGTGGGAATAAGTTAGATTATTTTTTGCAACTTCATCTTATTTTTAGATTAACAAAAGTATAAATCCCGCATTCCCTTTGACCGCAATTGCATGTTTAGTGAAACCATGGGATAATGAGTATTTTAAAACTGAGGCTTTATGTGCCAAAAGGCCCGAAACATAAGCAGTTCATTAGTAGTATTTGGGAACTAGAAATTAAGACATTGTTCTTCATTTGTCAATATGATGTGAAACCTCACTCCTAAAGCCTATAATCTTTGTTTGTTTGTTCTCTTTTTTTTTTTTTTTAACCCTTCCGCTTTCTTTCCTCAACTGAAGAAAACTTGCAGATTTTATTTTTGATCTTGTTGGGAATTAAGCTAATGAGATTGGCGGATTGCTTTACATACCAGGTGAATATGTAGATATATATGAATTGTGGGATTGTGGAGCCATTGATATTCATAAGAAGGACATTTATAGGTGCAACGAGGTATTGGACCTCTTAAAATCTTGCCCTATACTAGCATAATTGTCATTAGCTTATTTAAAGTTGTCAACTAACCATATGTTCATCATTTCTCTGTGCGGAATACTTTCAAAGGATTTATGCAGTGATATATGTCAATCATTTATTAGAAAATGAATTTTATAACTTGTGATCCGATATTTTGAGTTATGAAAATGAGAATGGTTGCTTAAGTCATTCTTTTATGAAGATTTATATATAATGCTTGCTTAAGAAAGTTGAAAACTTAAATAGCTTTAATCCCATTGTGGAAGAAGCCCAAAGAAAAGTTTAGTTGTGAACTTCACTATCCCTAAGAATTTATAAAAACCTCAATATTTAAGTTTTGGTATTTGGTAAAATATTTTCAACCCTGAATCATTTTTCTATTTAACATATTTCTCTAATTATCTATTAAATGTGATCTCAAAACTGAAGCAATGACGATGTCGTTTGTGGTTGAAAGATCAGATTGTCAAATGTCAAGTGGTGTGATAACGACCGACGTGTCATACGCAAAGAAGAGCTACCAAACCGGCAGCCAGAAGTTGTCGTCTCATAGCAGCTTCAATACAATGTGAGAAGCACTTGCAAGGAAATGAATCCCATTTACACAAGACGACCAGCCATGGTGACAAGTCCGTCAAAATAGAGTTTTCACGTTAATTATCTTATTTTTATGGACTAAACTCGAGTGACAAGTCCATCAATACCTCCTCCAAAATTCGGGTACGGCCCAATTCCAAAGTAACACAGGAAAAAAGGTTCAGGAAAAAAAAAAAAAAAAAAAAGAGCAGAGGGGACCCATAAATATAACCATACCTCACAAGGATATAGTTATGACAATAATCTATATATCCAACTAAAAAAAATCTCATTTTAGGTAAAGGAACTCATTGTATATATAAAGTCATGTATCAATTTTCTTCTAGCAATCAACTTAGCAATTCCGTTCAACCGAAACTACTTTACTGCTTTTTATTAGCCATTTTTCATTCGACACTTGAGTTTTGTCATATACATTATATCAAGGTTTGAATATCACTTATGTTAACAAATGAATTCAAAATTTCTTTGCTATTTATTGGGTCCATCTCATTGGTAGGCTTGGCAATTTGTAATCTGTGAAAGGCCCATGCCCTCTTGAAGCCCGTCCAGATTGGACAAGCCCGGGCCTGGACTTTTTATAAATTTTTAAAATATTTTTTAAATTAAATTATAAATTAAAAAAAATAATCATCCAATACATAATACTACTATAGATTAAAAACCTTAAAAATAATTATCCAATACATATTTATCATTTATTCAACACACAAAATAATAACAACACAAGTACACAACATAATAAACCACAACTACTAATATAAAAAATAAATTAATGCAATATTTGCGAGCCATCTTCTTCCTCATCCTTCAATTCCTCTTCGGTAAAAAGTTCTTCTTCAGGAACTCCACCTAACAAAAAAAAGTGTTAAAATAAATAGTAAAGTAAAAATAATTAATAATTGATTTTGTAAAAATATTTGTATACCTCAACCGCTAGTAGCCTATAACCAATGCTGAGAGCCCATGATCGCTTCCAATGTGTTTGAATGTAATCTGCTCCGAAGCGGACTCAATGTTCTACCCCCCGTACTAAAAGCTGACTCCGAGGCAATAGTTGTCACAGGTATGGCTAACAAATCCTTGGCCATCTCAACTAAAATAAGATATTTGCCTTTGTTCATCTTCCACCATTGTAAAACATCAAAGTCCGGAGTTCTTTTGACTAAAGGATCTTCCAAATACCTATCTAAGTCGGACTTCGAACTAGTAGGTTGAAAATTTTGGGTTGCATATATATCAAAATCACTCATATCATCTGTATCATCAAAATCAATATGAGATTGGTCAGAAGGAACAATAATTGAGGTAGAAGACTCACCAACAACACCGTATCTCATAGTTGCGGATTTAGCCTCATAATAATTCATCATTTCATCACAAAGCTCTCGCACTCTCTTAAGCTGATTTTCAAGACCAACTGCATAAATCTTTGGATAATAATAATTAACCAACATCATTTTGTACCTAGGATCAAGAATAACAGCCATGACCAATATCCCACTAATCTCATCCCAATACTTCAAAAATTTTTCAATCATGTTATCCGCCATGTTCTTAACTGCAGGAACATCTAATGTTTACCATCCTTTCAATGAAATCCTCATTTTGCAAACCAATGGAAAAATATATTTGTAGTGGGGTATGTTGTACCCGAAAACATCTCTGTCAACCTTGAAAAAGGTCTCAAATAATCCAACATTTGTTTAGCCAACTCCCACTCCTTACTACTAGGCAAACACTTATACTGTGGCTTAAGTGTCTACAATCGAGAAAAAACATTTTTGTACTTCACGACAAGTTCAAGCATAGCAAAAGTTGAATTCCAGCTTGTTGGACAATCAAGCGCCAACTTTTTCACATCCATCTGCATTTGACGACATGCCAACTCAAACTTTTCCACCCGTTTTGACAATGAACTCCAATAAGACACACTGTCTCTAACACACGTAATACCACTTTCAATCACCGACAACCCATCCTTCACAATTAAATTCAAATGCACACCTCATATGGAAAAAATTAACACCCAATACCATTTACTCAATTGACAACAATCCCTTCAATCTTTCAACCATTGCATCATTGGTAGAACAATTATCCAAAGTAACCGTGGATAACTTTCTATCCACATTCCAATCTAACAAGCACTTCACCAAAATTTGTGAAATTCAATCAACTGTATGTGGGGCTTGCACATATATAAACCTATTCATTGAAAAAAATAATAAAAATTATGCGAAGTTATACAAACATTAAATAAAAAATTTTAAAGTTTAATAAAGTATCTATAAAAATTTAAATAAAAAATTTTAATATTTAATAAAGTAAAAATACTTCAGGATTCGACTTTGTAAATGCCAAGAGTTGTCAATGAAATGTCCCGTAACAACCATATAACCTTTCTTTTGATTACAAGCAGTCCACATATCTGTAGTAATTTCCACCCGACTATTATTGATCTCCAACAAATTCATTACTTTCACCTTTTCAAAATTATGTATCTTAAAGATCTCACTCTTTAAAGTATTTCTTGACATAGACTTCACTAATGGGTTGCAGTAATCAATAAAATCTCTAAACGCCTCATATTCCACAAACTTAAGAGGAAGCTCATGCTTTACAACCACTATTGTAAGTTTTTTCCGGGCAACTAATGGATCAAATTTCTGAATTCCAAGCTCACCACTTTCTTTTTTCACCAAGTGTTGATTATTCTCGAGAACTTCTTCAATTTTCGGTTGATTAAAACCGTGAATTTGTTTAGCATGTCTATTCAAGTGACTGGTTCTCGATCCACAAGAAAGAACTGTTCCACAATGATTGCATTTTGCCTTCGCTATCCCACCGACATTTATTTTGGTGAAATGATCTTAACAATTTGAGACAACCTTTTGTTTTCTTTTTTTATCACTCCATATTTCTTCTTGAATATTTTGACTCTGTAAATGGATTTGAAGGCAAATTAGAAATTCAGAAGCATTTTCCATTATAAACCTATATAAAATTAAAGAAGATAAGATATTAAATTAACTAATTAATTAATTAATTTCATATAAAATTACATATAATTAAGTTCTAATAATTTCATATAAAAAGTTCTAATAAAATTTCATATAAAGTTCTAGTAATTAATCTAATATCATATAAAATTCTGAAATTTTTCTAAGAATGCAGAATGTTTCTAACAACACAGCAGTACAGCACAGGATAGCAAAAACCAACATCAATCAACAATAAAACCAAAAACACAACTCAAAATCAAGCAAACAAATTAACATATTACCCATATTTAGGCCAATTAACTGTATTTTACAGCACAAATTAACTAATTATTCTGTCCAATGAATTCAGCACGTGATAATACAGTTAATCTTGATCAGAATCCTACAAGTTCATTGAGAGTTATATATATATATATATATTACAAAGCCCAGACTTTTAAGTAAAGCCCATAACCAAGCCCAACATATACAGGCTTTATAAATTTCAAGCCCTTATCCTTAATTTTAATTAGCGGGCTGGGCTTAAAGCTTGCTCGGCCCAGGCTTTTTTGCTAACTTTACTCATTGGTAGGGTTGGCAATGGGATGGGATGGGACCGAGATTTATTAATCTCGTCCTGTCTCATATATGTAAATGGGATTAAAAGATGTCCTATTCCTGTCCCTTTATTTTATTTGAGACAAAAATTTATCCTTATCCCATCCTGTTAAAAATCTCGTCCCATCCCATTGTTCTGAACGGTCCCAAATATAATTCAATATAGTAAAAATCTTAAATAAATACAAATTAGAAAATCATATAATAGTTTTATTTTGACTACATGTATGTTCGAATATAATTTTATGCTAACATTTTTTAATTGCCTATTTGCTTCAATTGCACATTAATATTAAGACTTACACTACAAAAACTATAAATTTGGATAGTAACCAACTTCAGCCAAATTAAAATATCTAGTAGTTCAATAATATAATAATAAACTAAAACAATATGGTTGGCTATGGGATGGGATGGGACAGGATTTGCCAATCCCAGTCCTGTCCCATTTATGCAAGTGGGATAAAAAAATATCTCACTTCCGTCCCTTTATTTTCTTTTGGGACAAAAATAGATCTCAATCCCATCCCAAATAGAATAGGATCCCGCAGGATCTCATCCCAATGGAAAAAATTGCTATCCCTACTCATTGGGGGCCTAAAAGTCTAAAGTCCAAAACAATTTACTTGATCTGCAATTAACATTAAGCTTTCGACTTGGATGAAATTTGCTAAGAAATTCAGCTTTGAAAATCACGTGGCTATATAGAGAATAAAAAGCAAGCAGCTGACCTAATTATCAATCACAACAAGAGGACGAGAGAGAAAGAAAGAGACAGTGGTGTGGAAATTATTTTGGGATAAGGTTTTTCAATCTTCGATTGAACAATCAGAAGGTAAGTTTTTATCATGGCCCTATAAAATCTTACTAGTCTTGATTTTTTTTATCTTTCCGTTGGTTGTTGTTTGAGATACTCACTTATTAAAGAAATAGATATTAGGCTATTACTGTAACCTAACAATATTGAGATTCATAATGTTGTTAGCATCTAGTATTATCTAAAGAGGAAATTTATGTTGTAATCCCATTAATATAATGAAAGATTATATCAGACTACGGTACCGTGGTTTTTTCCACTTTAGGTTTTCTAGGTAAAAATCTATTTCTTTTATGGTTGGTTTATTGCTTTGGATTTTATTAGTTTTTTTACCTAATTATTAGTGTTACACATCCTATTTTAATCATACAGAGAACAAATTTTGTTTCTTCTTAATTTGTAACTTCTTGTGTGAGTTTCTTTCCCAACAAAAGGCTATTAAAGGATCAGGTTGTGTGTTTCTATTACTTGTGTGGTTGAGATAGAGGAGTCTTGAGCATGCATGATTAAATTAAAATCATGAAATTATAGTTTTGAAAGTCTAGAATGGAAGATTTGTTATACATTAAAGACTTATATGAATCTATTGAGGACTAAAAAGCTAGACTCGTCAATTTAGATAATAAGAAATGGCTCAATAGAACCAAAAGACTGTGGTTACTATTAGGTCATGGATTGATCAAAGTGTATACTACCGTGTTACGAAGTAATCTAAGGCCAATGTTCTTTAGAGGAAATTAGAAATGATTTATGAGCAGCCAATGGTACCGAATAAAGCCAATTTGATGAAAATGCTGGTTAACATGAACTATAAAGAGGGGTGCAGTATAACTGAACGCATTAGTGAGTTTTAGGGTTTAGTTGATTAGTTGACTACTATGAAGATTGTTTTAGATAATGAGTTACAAGCGTTGTTGTTGCTTATTTATTTGCCTGATAGTTGGGAGATATTAGTAATGTCAATAAATAATTCAACACCAAATGGGAAATTAACCTTGGGTATGGTTATAGATAAAATTGGAATGAAGAATCTAAAAGAAAGAGTGTTGAAGCAATTCTCTCTGAGTCAGATGTACTTAATTTAGAAAAGCAAAAACGCAAGGGAGAAGCCAAAGCAGAAATTCCCACCCGCAGAGCAATGATAACCCCAAAAGAAGATTGAAGTCGTAGAAGATAAACATAAAGTGCTTTCATTTTTAGAAAATAAGCCACATTAAAAGGGAGTGTAGATTATGGAAAAGAGATCAGGCAAAAAGAAAAGGGTAATGCTAAAAGAAATGACAAAAAAAACACTACAACCATAGTTGATGGTAATATGGGTATTGTTTATAATGAGAGCTCTATAAATCTCACCTATCATACCAATGATTAATTGATTGATTTGGGTGCTTTATTTTATATCATTGCGCATCGTGATTATTTCACATCCTATGTTAATAGCGATTATGGCTATGTTTGGATGGAAAATGAAGGTGCATCTAACGTTGTGGGCATAGGAGATATTTGGTTGGAAACGAGTGATGGTTGTAAGTTGTTGTTTAAAGAGATCAGACATGTACCAGATATTTACCTTAATTTGATATCTACAAGTAAGCGTAATGATGGTGGTTATATTAACCAATCTGGTGAAGGAAAATGAAAGCTCACCAAAGGCTCCTTAGTGTTAGCTAAAAGGAGGAAAATGAACACTCTCAATGTGTTAAAAGCCAAGATCAAGAAAGAAGAGGTAAATGTGGCTGTAAAAGATTCTGATATTGAGACATAGCACAAAAGGCTTGGTCATATTGGTGAGAAAAGGTTGGAAACTCTTACTAGAAAAAAAAAATTACCAAGCTTCGCAAGTGTATCCCTCAATACTTGTGTTCATTGCTTAGCTAGAAATACATACATAGTAACTTTTAAAAGTTTTTCCATCTAGAAAGTCACAAATCTTTGATTTGATTTACACTAATATATGTATGATGTAAAGTAAATCAATAGGAGGTGCACTTTATTTTATGACTTTTATCAATGATTGTTCTAGAAAAGTGTGGGCTTTTACTTTGAAATATAAAAACTAGGTACATGATACATTTATGTTCTTCCATGCTTATGTTGAAAGAAGAACAGGAACAAAATTAAAATGTGTAAGGATAGATAATGATGGTGAATATAGAGGATTATTTGAGCAGTATTACAGATCCCATGGAATCAAACTTAAGAAGACTATATCAAAAACCCTATAGTATAATAATGTTGCAAAAAGGATGAACAATTGAACAAATGACGAGGTGTATGCTTTCTAATGAAAAGCTTCCTAAATCCTTTTGGACATACACTATACATAATACAATTAATTTGATTAACCTTTCTCTTTCAACTCTATTAGATGGTGTTGTACTTGAGAGAGTTTGGATCGGGAAAGATGTTTCTTATAAACACTTAAGATTGTTTAGTTGCAGAGCATATATTTACATCCCTAAAAATGAAAGATCGAAGCTTGATGATAAGCCAACGAATGCATTTTCTTAGGCTATCGAAATGAAGAATTTAGGTACAAATTATAGGATCTAATGGCAAGAAACTGATTAGAAGTACCGATGTTGTGTTATAAGAGATTTGGTAATATAGAAAAGAGTTATGAGCCTCAGTCATCTCTAGAGATTCCTATTATTCCAATTTCAGTTTCTCACCTATTGTTCATGATGATCATGAGGCAGCTAAAAAAGATAATAATGATGGTTTAGTAGAATCAATTGAGCAAGTATCTCTAGAACCATTAGCACTACTAGTTGAGCCAAAATTGAGAAGATCCACTAAAGAATGGCAACCTCTAGATATCCTCCACATAAGTGTGTGATGCTTATAAATGAAGGGGAGTTAGAATGTTTTGAAAAAGTTATGTCTCATTAACATAAAAGTGAGTGGGCTAAAACCATATAAAAGGAAATGAAATCCTTGAATAAGAACTACACTTATAACTTAGTAAAGCTTTATAAGGGAAAGAGGGCACTGAAGAATAAGTGGGTTTGCAGGGTGAAGACTGAAAATAATTCACAATAGCAATACAAGGCTAGATTAGTTTTGAAGAGTTTCGATGAGAAGAAATGTGTTGATTTTGAAGAAATATTTTCTGCTATGGTGAAGATGTCTTCTATCCAAGTAGCTCTGAGATTAGCAGCTAGTTTAAATTTAGAGATTGAACAACTTGATGTAAAGATGACTTTTTACATGGTGACTTAGAAGAGGAAATAACATAAAGCAACCTAAAGGGTTTAGCGCGAAAGGCAATGAAAAATTTGTATGCAAGTTGAAGAAAAGTTTGTATGGGCTGAAGCAAGCGCTAAGACAATGGTACAAAAAGTTTGATTCTTTCATGGAAAATCATAGTTTCAACAAGACTATGTCTGACTATTATGTTTTCATAAAAAAGTTTGGTGATAATGATTTTATCATTCTTTTACTTCATATGAATGACATGTTGATTGTTGGCCATGATGCTAGTAAGATTGACAATTTAAAGAAAGAGCTTAACAATTCTTTTATAATAAAAGGACTTAAGACTAGTAAAATAGATTCTTTGCATAAAGATTTTCTGCGATAGAAAAACTAGAAAGTTGTGGTTATTTCAAGAAGCATGCGTTGAAAGGGTTCTTGAAAGATTTAATATGGACAAAACAAAATCTATTTATTCTCTACTTGCAGGCCATTTTAAGCTTAGTTCCGAGTATTATCCTACAAGTGAGAAAAAGAAGCAAGAGATGAGAATAGTTCCTTATGCTTCAACAATTGGCAGTTTGATATATGTCATGACTATATAAGACCAGATATTGCTCATGCAGCTAGTGTAGTCAGTCAAATTCTCTCTGATCTGAAAAAAGAACGTTGGACAACAGTAAAATGGATTCTTAGATATCTTAGAGGCATTTCCAAGGAATGTTTTGTAATACCCCAAATTCACCTAAAAATCTTAAGAGGAATTTTGAATGAATTCTTATAACATTAATCTTATTACTATTTTCAAATAAAGTCGATGTTGTCCATTGACAAAGCACAATCTCTAAAATAATAAATAACTCAATAATCCTCCATAATAAAATCCAGCTCTAAACAATAATCATAGTAGCTACAATTAATTCATCTAGAAAATGCCAAAGTTTTACAGCTAACAAATCCTTTCCACTAGATCAAAAGCACACATCTTTAAAAATAATCTGCAAAATGTTGGAGACAAGAGGTGAATCATCAACTCGATAAGTAAATTCATATATAAGGTTACCAATAACAAAAAATATATAATCACATTTATGAAGTCCCATAAGTTAAGAAACAACAATCATTTTATATTCATATTTGTACAGTAAAACTCATAATCAGTTGAGTCATAAAGTAATAATCATTTTATATATACAATCGTGTAAGAAAACTTTTATCAATCAAACCTTTCTTTTATTCAATTTGCTCATGCCACATAGTATCACATGTATCCCTGGTGACTTAGTCAATAGTTCAATATGTCATATATACTTCTAGTGACCCGGCCAATAGTTCAAAATGTCACATGTACTCTCGGTGACCTGCCAATAGTTCAATATATCATCTATACTTTGGGTGACTCAGCCAATACTTCAATATGTCATATGTACTTCGGGTGACTCAGCCAATACTTCAATGTGTCACATGTACTCCCGATGACTTGCCAATAGTTTAATCAGGATATTTTACCCCCGTAATAATCGTCAATAGGTGCGCACCATACAGATAGCTGTTCAATAATATCAATAACGATAACTATGAACAATGAGCCAAAACCTTAAAAAAATAGTTTTCAATCTTTCAATATCAATCATTCAGTAATATTTCGACAAAACACTTATAAAACATTAAATCAGGCAAAGCTTTACAAATATTTTTCAAGAGAACATTTTATAGAAATACACATATTTTAAAGTTATTTTTAAAACTAATTTAAGAAAAATGTTTTAAAATAGCTTCAAAACCATAACTTGCCAATCCATTTAAACATAATTATTCTATTAATAAATATTTGCATATATTCTTTAATAAACATTATGCATGAATTCACTTACTTTGATCCAAAGCACTCAACAATAATCCCAATCACACAAGCTCACTCTTGGCCTATAATTATCAAGACAAGATTCTTATCAATATCTTATTCAATTCTAACCTTGATAAGAAAACCCAAAAATTCTTAAACCATTAACTCCTGCTTAAGCATATCAATTCACTAACTACACTAGACCATCATAGGGGAGCTGATTTCCAACAAGCTATAACTATATTAGAAAAATTACAAATATTACAAAAAGCCACTATAAACATGTTGGCAACCAATATAAAATTTAACAAGATTAATTAGAGTTCATAATCATCTCCGAAAACTAATTTTCTACAAAAGCATCAAAACTGTCCAGTGACAATATAAATAGCGGACTACTGATTCAAAAATTCATAACTTTAGTTGTACATATTCAAAAATAGCGATTCTAGTTTTGACAATTACAGGAGACAATAAAGAGTCAAAATATAAGGCATTCAATGATGAAGAAGTTACCAAAACTCACTTTAATATCAGCCCTCACAATTCTAGAAAACAGTTTCCAAGATTACAACAGCCCAAGTCTATGATTTTTAATGATTTTCATATAAATCCAAAAATTACGAAATTAAAAAAACAGAAACTAGACATATATATTTACAGTAATAAAAATTTTTAGAAGTCAATTGTGTTACGAAATAAATTATATAATTGAGAATTGCCGCTGAAAATTGGAATTTTCGAGCACCAGTGTTCCAAATTCAAAAAATCAATACAATTAATATACAATATTTTTTGAACGATAAACATATGTTTAGAAAGATAAAGATGTCTAGTTTAGTTATATATAAATTTTTATACATGATACTTAATGAAAATAGTAGTTGTTTGATGTTCAATCTATACTATTTATAGTTTTCAGGATAACATAATGGCACTATTTTCACTCAATAACAACATAAATTAATACATGGTCATGTTTTTCAGAATTTTATCAATACAACACACTAAAGTCATTCAATCAATCACATAAAATCACAATCAAAACCAAAAGTTTCAAAGGAATAAAATTTTTTACCTACCTTCAAAACAAAAAAGAAACTGAAAAACTCCTTTATGGAAAACAAGAACACAATAAAAATCTTTCCCTTTTCTTATTCAAAAATATGAATTTACTCTTATGTTGGCTGTTGCATTCTTTTCTTTATTAGCCTCTTGGGTTTTTGAGAAATAAAAAAAAAATAATATAAGAGGGTTTTTATAAGCCAAGCATTTTAATAACCCTACTTATTAGGGATTTTATTTCCTTATTTAAAAAGGTATCTAATAAATTGGTAGAATATGATAAAAATAAATAAATTAAAGATACCCTTAAAAACATTAGCCTAAAGCACTATATTCTCTAAACTTAATATATAATATTAAAAACAAAACAAACGGGTGTTACATGTTTATGTTCTGGTGGTGGCAAACCTATGTTACAAATGTACACAGATGCAAATATGGCAGGAGATGTTGATCCCAGAAAATCTCTATTAGGATATTTGCTCACCTTTGTAAGGCAAGTAGTCTCATGGCCATCCAACTTCAACAATGTGTTGCTCTGTCTACTACAGAAGTAGAGTATACCTTGTGGATGAAGAAGTTTCTACAAGAGCTGGCTATGAAACAAGATAGC
Source organism: Luvunga scandens (assembly GCA_030449905.1). Lineage (NCBI taxonomy): Eukaryota > Viridiplantae > Streptophyta > Magnoliopsida > Sapindales > Rutaceae > Luvunga > Luvunga scandens. The sequence goes on along the minus strand of JASUUG010000463.1, from coordinate 1,096,974 downwards.
AATTTGTATACTGTGACAATAAGAGTGCCATTTACTTAGTAAAGAATTCGACTTGCCATTCAAAATCCAAGCATGTTGATGTGAGGTATCATTGGATACGAGACGTGCTTGAGAAGAAACAGTTATAGCTGGAGAAGATTCACACAACAAATAATGGATCAAATATGATGACAAAGTCATTACCTAAGGAGAAATTGAAAAATTATATACAGAAAGTGGGCTTGGTGGTATCCCTTATATGATTTGAAGGGAGAGATTTATTAGGTCCATCTCATTTAAGGGCTCAAAAGTCCAAAGTCCAAAAAGAACTACTTAATGTGCAATTAATATTAAGCTTTAGACTTGGATGAAATTTGCCATGAAATTTAGCTTTGAAAATCACGTGGCTATATAAAGAATAAAAAGCAAGCGGCTAACCTAATTATCAATCGCAGCAAAAGGACGAGAGAGAAAGAGAGAAAGAGTGGCGTGGAGATTATTTTGGGGGCAAGATTTTTCAATCTTTGATTTGACAATAGGAAGGCGAATTTAACTTCATTTTCTCCCAAATGTGGAAGGTAAGATCCTATCATTGCCCTCTATAATTCTATTGGTCTTTATTTTTATTTTATCCTCTCGTTGGCTATTATTTGAGATACTCATTTATTAGAGAGATAGATATTAGGTTGTTACTGTAATCCAAGATTTTTCAATCTTTGATTGGATGATAGGAAGGCGAATTTAACTCTGTTTTCTCCCAAATGTGGAGGGTAAGTTCCTATCATTACCCTTTATAATTCTATTAGGTTTGATTTTTATTTTATCCTCTCATTGGCTGTTAGTTAAGAGACCCACTTATTAGAGAGATAGATATTAGGTTGTTATTGTAATCCAAGAATATTAAGATTCCTGATGTTGTTAGCCTCTAGTATTATCTAGAGAAGAATTTATACTGTAATCCCATTAATATAGTGGAAAATTATATTAGATTACGGTCTTGTAGTTTTTTCCATTTTGAGTTTTTCATATAAAATTTAGGTCTCATAAAAATTTGTATCTTTTGTGGTTGATTTATTGTTTTAGATTTTTTTTCTACCTATTTATTTGTGGTACACATCCTATTTTAAACACATAAAGAAAGAAAGAATTTTGTTTTCCCTTAATTTGTAATTGCTTGTGTAAGTTCTTTTCCCAACACAATCCAATCCAAAAAACATGGGGTAATTTTTAGTTTCATCCCCTGAGGTTTGAGGTCCCTTCACTTAGAATGTATAAGGGTATCTCCACTTTACACCCCTGCCGTTAGTATAAATTTTAGTATATATTCAGTATATGAGGGCATTTGAGTAATTGCATGCTAAATTGATTAAATATTAAAAACATTCAGCCACTTTTTTTGCACTTTGGAAACTGGAACATGTCTGAAACATTGTTATGTCCACTGGGTAATAACATAAGCATGTTAGTGTTCAACGGGCTTTACACCAAATAAAAAACAATGATTTGTTTAAATTGATTAAATATTAAAAACATTTAGCCACTTTTTTTGCACTTTGGAAACTAGAATATGTCTAAAACATTGTTATGTCCACTGAATAATAATAGAAACATGTTAGTGTTTAACGGGTTTTACACCAAATCAAAAACAATGATTTATTTAACTTTTATCTTCACAAATTGAAAATACAAATTCAGATCACCATTACAACTCCTAAGAAATGCATTGAGCGAATTTGTTGCTATGATGAACAAGATATCGAGGAAGCAATCGGAATCAAGTTTGACAGGAACTAATGTAAGAGTTCAAACTAATTCAACGGCCATGAGTGAATACCAACGACGACCAAGAACCCACCCACTCGCAATGGAGCCGTATGTCAGGTAACTAAAACTTCCCACTTTTGTTCTTTTTTATAGTGTTGGGAAGAGCTAGAACTGAAGTTGAGGTTGAACAATAATGCTGATGTGGGTTTACAGAGTTGGTGCATGTGTTTTTTTTTCTTCGAATCATGAAAACCCATGATAAAAATTGTTGTGTTAGTTGGTTATTGCTTCGTTGGATACTAATTTCTGAGGCTAACTGCAACTAGAATTAAGAACTTGGCATGACTAATTTTAGTTAGGTTATATGTTTTGTTGTTTAAATTGTGAATATTCATTGCATAAACAATTGTTAGGTTGGTTAACATCTTGTTGAAGGCAGATATTTCAAGCAAGATTTAGAGCAATAATATGGAAAATGCATGTATTTATTTTAACTAATAAAGTCTACACCTAATTTTGTTTTGTAATTATTAAGTGTGTAAATTACTGAGCATCATAATGTTGGTTTGTGGATTGATCTGGGAGCTTGAGCCTTTTTTTTTTTTTTTGGTTTTTTATAAACTTAATGAAGTAAAACTAATGCTGAAATTGGCTCCAAAAATAATTTTTGCACTAATTTTAATAATGATAGTGTTGTTATTGAATCTGTGACTTCAGTTAAGTTTTGTTAATGAATGATGCTTGAGTTGTTAGGTTGACTAGTACTCACTATAAAGGGTATTTTCACTGTTTGAGTCTAGAGTTGTATAGATTTGTTTCAGCTTATAAGTTATAAACCTAATGTTTTATTTTTTTGAGTAACTAATTTAGTGCAGAGTGCTAAGCTTTATAATGTAGGTCTGTTTTCGGGATTTGACAATTGAGCTTTACTTTTATACACTAAATTAAGTAAAATCAATGCTTACATTGTTTCTGTCAGTTGATGTCTTGATTTTGAAGATGGCAGTGTTGTTTGTCATGAAATAACTTAGCTGTTATTTATTACTAGTGCTGGCTGTTGTTAGGTTGACAGAAAATTTAATATACAAGATATGTACAATGTTTAAGTTGTGTGCTGAATTTATATCTAATCTATTAGTAGTTATGAGTATTAATTTCAGGTGCAACATGTGTCTTATATTTTGCTTAAACTTAATGGCTATGTTTATCATTTTACAGCCTCATTTATATGGACATAGAGTTAATGGTTGATAGAGAAGTATTTAAAGTAGGCTAAGTTATTCCAAAACAATACAGTCTTAAAAAGCTTTGAGAAGATATCAAGGATGTATGTTTTGACAGCCCAATTAGACAAGCTGAAGCACCCATATTTAAAGTCATGCTGCCATAGGAAACAAGTGAATTTATTTTACAAAGGGACTTAGATCTTCAGGATGCTTTTAAAAAGTTGAGGGAAAAGTCATACACATGGGCTTTTTTATTGTTACAACTGAACTAAACACTGTCACCAATACAAGCACACAATTAAACGAAGCTGATACTGTAGAGATTAATGAATACACTATATCACCTAAGGATCAATTTGTTGTACATCTAGATAATCAGTCTGAGTGGTTGGATTTTAGAGAAGTGAATGAGCATGTAATGCCAGATGCTGATGCAGCAGATGTTGGACAATATGAAGATGAAGTTGATACAAGATCATATGAGGGTGACTTTAACCCTGCAAATGATGTTGATAGTGTATCGAATGCTGAGCTAAATGATTATAAGTCAGTAGATGACAATGGGGCTAAATTAGATGGCGAGGTTGGTGATGGTGTAATAGTAGCTTGTAATAGATATGAGCAAAACTCAGGGGGCTTTATATTCAGTGAAGATGGAAAGAAAATCATCTTAAAGCCTGGTCATCTCTATAAAGACATTGATGAGTTCAGGATAGTTGTGAAGGCATTTGCAATTCAAAATGGGTTCAGGCTTTAGAGAGTAAAGAATGAGAAATCAAGGCTTACATTGAAGTGTACTGCTCCAAACTGTTCAAGGAGGATACATGCTAGCCCTAATTGGAATAAAAGCCATTTTCAAGTGAAGACTTATTATTCTGAGAATACATGTGAAAGAAACAATGACAACCATAAACCTAACTCTACTTGGATTGCTATATCATTTCTTCATTTAGTCAAAGCAAACAATCTAGTTACAATCGATGTCATAGCTATTGAATTATTCAAGCAATATGGGATCACATGTTGTAACACACGGCTGTATAGAGCAAAGAACAAAGCATTAAAGTTGTTGGGCTAGGACCACAAGGCAAGTTTCTTGAAATTGTTCAGGTATATGCATGCAATTTTAGATTCTAATCCTGGCTCAACTGTTGATCTAGATAGAAATTACTTAAGTGATGGACAACACCCATATTTTAAAAGGTTTTTTTTGTCATGTTTGATGCTAATAGGATAGGGTTCTTTAAAGGCTGTAGATAGTTCATAAGAGTTGATGGCTATCATCTTAAGGGCTTGTACAAGGGTGTACTCTTGACTGCTATTAGCATTGATGCCAATTATGGCATCTATCCACTTGTCTTGTGTGTCGTAAAGAGTGAAAACACATACTCATGGGTGTTTTTTATGAAGAGGTTATATAAACAGATAGGGTGCAACGAGGGTGAGGGTTTGTGTTTTATGAATGATAGGTATAAGGGTAATTTAAAGGCATTAGATAGGGTATTTCCTGCTTCTTTAAAAAAATATTGTTGTAGACATATTTATTCCAACTTTAAAGAGAAATTTCTAGGGTTATTGTTGAAGTTTTCATTTTGGAAAACATGTAGAGCATCCAACTTAGTTGATTTCCACAATCATACATCAGAGTTGCATAGCATTAGTTCTACATCACACCATTGGCTTATAAAAATTCCAGTTGGCTATTAGGCTAAATACATGTTCCCCACCCATACCAAGTGCTCTCACGTCACTAATAACATGATTAAATCCTTCAATAACTGGATCAACAACTTTAGAAGGATGCTAATAGTTAGGATGCTTGAGGAAATAAGAAGAAAAGTCATGGTTTTGATCCACAAGAGGTATCAACAAGCTATTAATTGGCAGGATGAGCTGCCACCACTAGTTAGAATGAGAATAGTTGTTGGGAGGAAAGAATCTAGGTTATTCTCTATTATATTTGGTCACAATGACACATTGGAAGTTATGAAAGATGCTTCTAACAGAACTATTGTCTCTTTAAGGCAGAAGCATTGTGATTGTAGGGAATGGGATGTATTTGGTTTGCCTTGTCCACATGCTTTGTGTTGCATTGATGCAATGAGTAATAATGTTAGCGAATATGTGCATCCTTTACTGAAAAAAGATGCATTCTTGAATACTTACAAGCACCAGCTATACCCTATCCCTAATGAAAGCAAGTGGCCTCCACTTCTACATAACAATATGCTTTCACCCATTGTTGTAAAGGCTCCTGGTAGACCACTTACCAAGAGAAAGAGAGAGGCTGGTGAGAGTAAGACTTTTCAAAGAAGTTCTAGTCTTAAATGCTCAAATTGTGATTAATGGGGACACAATATCAGGACTTGTAAAGCTGCTAAAGGATTCAAATTCGTGAACAAGATAGATTTGTCATCAATCCAGGTTATAGACTCAAACTTTCTAGTATTCTTAACAGAAAATAAATATTTAGGCATTTACAATATATTAGAATATCACTAATAAAAAATAACTTCTTTTATTATAAGATATGAGATAAAGATCAATTAACAACTATGAAAAAGGTCGTAGTTCAGGCTCCAAAAAACACAAAAGTCAGAGCTCAAGCAAGAGGGAGGACAAGAATCATATTTCAGGCACTAAGTCTGTTGAAGCTCATTGATCGACTTAGACTACTCATCATGATGGTTTGAATTTTATCTTTTTTTTCCAGAATAAATATGCGTAGACCTTTAATCACATAACTTTGTTATAGTTAATGTGAGTTGAAACTAATAAAATTAAAACTATTAATGTTATACAGGGCAGTCTGCTCTACTGTAACTAGAATACATATGGCACTAGTAGCAAACAACATGAATAAGATGTAATAATACATGCCTAGCTAATCCCATAATACTAACTTTTTGGAAGGATTAGATGATACGACACCTTTAACTGTAAGCATTATGCTGAAGATGGTGTATCATCTTTAGTTACTCCAATATGAGTTTTTGTATATTTTGAATGACGTTAGACACTACTAAACACACTAAGTTGATAGGGCTCTGTTGCCTTTCTAACTATTAACAAAAGAAAATTGTTAGTAGTTAGTTTTTAGTATAAACAAGCCTACTTTTTTGTTACAATATGAATGTACAACTTGATTGCTCTATCTAAACAAATTGGTGTTGGAATGAAAATTAATTTGGCACATTCATGTTTGTGTTTAGTTGTATTCTGCTGGTTTATTTTGCTTTATATGTAGCTGGAATTTCAGATGTCTGGTTCTGATTTTGCTTGCACTATTCGTTACAATATGATTAGCTAAATGAGCTAGGTTAGCTGATGTAGTTGATGAATGTATAGCTTGATTCTATTTGCAAAAATTGCTACTGGAATGGAACTTAATTTGATGGTTTATGTCTACAATTAGTTGTAATTTGGCTTGTTTATTTTGCTTTGTATTGGTGGCTGGAATTTCATATACTTAGAATTTCAGCTTGTGCTTGGTTATTGAAATAAACTGTTAGAAATATTGGTCTATATTTATGTACTGAAGTTCCCGATATGTTGTGTTTTATTTAGGAGTACAAGTTTGCTTGAGCTGAACTAATTATATACAATTGTACTGAATTGAAAATTCCATACTGCTAAACCTAAATTATTAATATACATGCTACAATTTATCAAGGATTACAGATTGTATAAGGTTATTTACCATGCAGTTTTATGTACTCAATCTATTAATATGCTGCATTAGGATTAGGATTACAAGTTGCTTTCTCTAAATTAATTATATGTAGTTGAGATGTATTAAAGGCTATTATTGGGTGAGGAAATTTTATTCTGTCATCTCTATAAATAGCTAATTTTACTTTTGTAGGCATAAAACCCTTAGGCACAATAAAAGACTTGATTGAATTTATGGTACACTAGGTCTAAAGTGTTGACATTAGATACATCACACAGTTGAACATGAAAAACACCACATTTAGGATCATAAGTATCTTGATTGCAGAAGAGCCTTTCGTTGGCTATATCGAGTTCCTTACCATGCTTTTCAGTTCCTTCACCTTATTTCTAAGTTTATTTAGCAGTTCATGATCCACAATTATTGCTACACCCCCTTAAAAAAGAGCTCCATTTTTTAAATCCGTCCTATCTAGTACCCACCACCTGAAATATCCACACCCTTCTTTCTTCGCACATCGATAATACAGCATGTGTGGGTTGTCATCAGATTCAGAAACCTCAAATCAGCTCTCATGTGACACTTGCATATCTTGTTTAAATATCTAATAAGCTTGCCATTAACGCAATTCGTCCATGATGGCTGATAAAATGAATATGATCTGCTTGAAGTGTTTGAGCTATGAGAGTCCATTGAATTCAAGTGTTTGTACAGTAGTTGATAACTATGGTGATGATTCAAAGTAGAGATTGAGATAGAAGATGAATAAAAATGCTGAAATGAAATTACTATGAATCAACTGTGTTCCTTCTTCTCTATCTGTGCTGAAATTGAACACACAAATTTCAAATTTGATTATTGCCAAAATGAGATGTGCTCCTCATCTTCTATTTGTGCTAAAATTTAACATCAAATTGCTGCTGGAAACTACCATGAACAAGTTGTGTTCTCAACTATTCTTTGTGCCGAAAATGCAGTCAAAATTGCTTCTTCAATTTGCTGTAAATAAGTTGTATTTCTCAGCCTTTTTTATGTTGAAAATGCACATAGAATTGCTTCTAAATATTGCCAAAGTCAGTTTTGTTCATCAACTTTTATTTGTGTTGAAATTGCACACCAAATTGGTTCTTAATACTACCTTGAGAGGAGATGAATTTATAGCCATTACCTCTGCCAATATAGCTGTTTGATTTAACGGCTATATTGGCAGAGATGAATTCTTTTTCTTTTTTTTTTTTGGGTGGTGATACAGTAAATGATAAGTATATTTCTCATGGGTTTTACTGAAATCTTGATATCATTTGGCGCCAAATTTGTGAATAATCCAGTGCCCAATACATGTCTAGAATATTATTTTACTGATGCAAGGGTATTTAAGTCATTTACTCAATCAATTAACAGTCTACTAAACTTTATACTAACGGTAGGGGTGTAAAGTGAAGATACCCATATACATTCTATCTAAGTGAAGGGACCCCAAACCTCAAGGGATGAAACTGAAAATTACCCAAAAAAACAGGCTCCCTGTACTCCCAGATCAATTGAATTTTGACCCATTCTCTTTCGCGTGCTTTAAGAGAGGAGTTAAAGAACAAACAACCAAATGTTGTTTATCTCAGTCGCTCATTTATATTTGTTTTACATATTTTATATTTCATGTGACATTTTTCGTAATTTTTCATTAACATAAGATAAATCAGATTGCTATTTTTTGTATGATTGAGATGTGGTAGGCAGATCATTTATAACCATATTAAAACAAATATATCATAACTGCTTCCTTCCATAATAATTAATGCAAGGCAACACTATGTTGTTCTGTCATTGTCACAATAAGTTGACACAATATAGCAACATATCTCACAATGTAGGTAAACGAATTCGAAAACCTGAATTAAATTTAACAAAACCCCAAAAAAAAAAATCATAACAAGATAATAAATTGAATTGATCAGACTGACTGTGCATGCAGGTATTGGATCTTACAAGAGGAGTTGAAAGTAGGTGTTGGAAAAAAGTAAAAATAATAAGGCAATGATGAAAAAATTATCACAGTATAGCAAATGCAAACTGTCTCATGGATGTCAAGTGTTTTTTTTTTTTTCTTTTTTTAAAAAATAGATTGGGACTTTCGTATATGGTGTTGACAGCAAAAAGTAGATTATGCTATCATTAGATAATGTCTGATCGCCAAAGCAAATTTTTTAGTTTTTTTGTTCCCCAAACATAAACGACAATAATTTTCGTGATTTGGTGAGGTTGGTAGTGGGTAGAAGTGCCTTTAGGTTTCATCTCACAATTCAAAACTTCCATTTTGCACAACCTAATTTAGAAAAATCTCTTTTTAGTTATAAGCGTTTTATAATTACTAATATTTTTTATTTTAATTTATATATATCTCTCCCTGTCTCTCACTCTCACACAACACTCTCTATATATACTTGAGCTAGCTAAGCTAGGGTTCTGAAGATGAGAAAAATGTGTTGGAGTTGATAGGAATGGTGGCTGGTTCAAGGCTTCAAAGAGAGTTCCTTAAGAAATAAGAAACAGCTATCAATCTCTCTCTAAAGATAGCTTTGGACCAGGCTTCATTCCTCTCAAAATTAAACACCTATCTATTATTAAATGGCTCTTTTTCATTTTGTTAATTTTTTCGCTTCTGATTGATCTCATAAAATATTGTGGGCAAGCGAATTTCCCGTTATTGAGTTATTGTGAGGATTCGGTTGAGAGGAATGTTGTCTGGCTCAAGATCATAGAGGAAGAATAAATACATGAACCCTAAATGATTCTTGGACCAGGCTTCATTCCACTCAACCAACTCCTTTTTTTTTTGGACATACGGGATCAAATTCTTATGCTTCTTCATCTCCCTTTTCATGCAGTCCAAAAATAATCAGAAGAAAGGAGAATCTTTGAGGTAATTTTTCTATATATGGAGAATTATTAATTTTTCTTGCTTAATCATGGATAAACTCATTACTTGTTTACATTGTATAAGAAATTAACATTTTCAATTTTAAGTATATATATTATTCTTAATACATTATGATTTTTTTATGCGAATGTATAAATTCTGTAATTAAGATCGATGCAGACTCATTCATGGTTTATTCATGATTCATACATACATTTTTAACGGCCAAATTGCTTCAACTCATTGTAGTTATTATAAATAAATTATAACTTTATTTTGTTAAGACTAAGGTTTCTTTAAAAAATAAATACAAAAACTGGTAATGAGTTGGAATGCTGTTTACTTGATACAACAATATTAATTCTTCACTATATTCTCTGTGTGCCTTCTTTTGGGTGCATTTTCTTAATCTCTTAAACAAGAAATTGGAGAGGTCATTTCGTATCACTTCAATGCTTAATAATTCACCTGGAGAAGATAGATTATTACTCTGTGAACTCCTTAAACTAAGGTTTGAGAAAAGCTTGATGCATGATATATGCAATGCCCTCTCCTGGTTTCTATTTGTTGTTTGAAATTTGACGTGATAAAAATATTGAGTCATTTCTTTAATATTCTCCATTTGAAAAAGAAAAAGAAAAAGAAAGACATTCAACAAGCATATATAAATGACAGGCAACACTTGGATTTTATTAATTAGTAATAAAAGTTGAATTAAAGTAGATAACAGAGACTATTGTTCATTGACAAAGAGAAGGTTTAATAATTTCTCATCACTCGAATGTTCATTTCACAATTTCACAAGGACATGCCACTATTTTACTGTGGCGTATTAATTAATTAGATGTGAAAGTTTCATGTATTGCCAGCCGCTACCCGGCTAGCTACGTCCACACTCATCATGGGTTTCAAATCACCCACACAACTAGGGTGGCCTAAAAATATCCGACGCAACCTACAAATTCAATATCGGCACGACATAAGGCATTAAGTCAGATAAAATTGCACAGGTATCATAGAAAAATTTTAGAAAAGCCGACCTACATATCCGATATCGACATAAAATAAGGCATCAATTTGGTTAAAATTAATACAATTATTATAGAAACATATTATAAAAGCTTAAGGATGATCGAATTCAGACAAAAATAACGATATGCCAAACTTATTTATAATGTTAATTGGTGCTGTAGAACTACCACGGTAAAACCGACCTAGGATGCTTTTAGCAAATATTTGTTAATCTAAATATCATTGCTTATTATTATGTTTGGGATTTCGATAATCATTTGACTATTGTGGGTGATCTTCGTGTTGGTTCAAATTTGTCACCGGGGCATGAATAAAACACGAAAGACCAACCCAGTTACCAGCTCTAAACACAACCAGCAAAAAGAAGCCATTAAAAAGAAAAATTTGTCCCTATTTTCTGTTAATTATTACTATCTAAACTTCCATGTTATCAGAGTTTGTCTTGAACTTTCTCGGGAAAATGTGATGTGGGTTTGCACTGAAAGGTGACTTTTCTACGTTATTGCATGTGCTTTTATTTTTGTCATGAAAATGATTACTGAAGAGCTGAGAAACAGGAAAGAGAGAATGAAGAGATGCTATGCATAGATTAAATTTTTTGAACAGTTAACGAGAAAATATTTGCAAGCCCGGCGTGTTTCTCGGTTAATAGATTTTTCTTGGATACGAAATCCATCATATATAAATGAATCAAAATACCTGCAAATATGCTTCCAAGTAAATTAATACGAAGTGGGCATCAATTATGAAGCTTTCGTAATTGTTGAAAAAACTATTGCCGTTGTGGGAAAAAGTGCTTAGCTCAGCAGCAGAAGCCAGAAGCCAGAATCCAGAAGCGATTTCCTGCATTTTCTCGTGGAGTCGTAGTACGTCGTCACAGGTTTCTTTATGGCTTTTTTGTGTGTTTATGTGAAGAGTAAATGAGGATTGATGATCTGACAATTCTTGGGAAATGAAACTGAGGGCAGATTTTTGGTACGTTTATCATTCATTGCTAATTTGTGTAAGTTGGTTTTGGAGTCAAATTTACTGGAAGTGATTTACAAAGTGTATATAGACATAGTAGCCAGGTTAATAAATGATATATTTGACTTCGACTCTTCAACAATTTTAATTGTGAACTAATCTCGATTGATTAGTAGTGTATCATCTTTATGAATGTTATGAGAGTAATTTTTTCTTTTAATTTGGGAGCAGATCTAACCTTTTGTTTTTTAGAGTATATATTTATGCAGATCTTTAAACGAGCTACGTCAAAGCAAACTCACATTATATTATGTGAGGGATTTTTAAGAAATTACTTAATTGATATATATTATCGAAGTAGAATCAAATATTCTTCCTATTATAAAACCATTAGTTTGGAGATATTATAAGACTCCTTTTGCTATAACTTTTCGAATAAAGCTTATTTAAGTAAAGTTTTTTATAGTAGAGATTTTACTCAAAAAAATTTAGTTATTTGGTTGTAAATGAAAGTTTTTGTTAAAAATTAGAAAATTACTTTAATATGTAAATTAAAGTTATGTTATGAAAAGAATAAAATAAAATTATTAAATAAATAAAGAATATTTCAAATATTATCACATTAAAAGGAGTATTTTAACTCCTACTCCTAAAAACTTAATATTTGAGCTTTCGTAGAGATAAAATAGTCTATTTAATTTTCAAAAACTCTACTAAAAAACAATCAAACAATCACAAAAATTTTAATAAGAGCTAATGAGATTAAATAATCATTTATGACTATTAGATAAGACATACTAAATAAGTATCAAGAAATATTTATTCCATTAAAAAGGAAAATTATTGAAATCATTTTATGTACAACATAGATTTAGCTACATAGAGTAGATTCACCATATTTAAAAATAGATTTAGCTATATAAAGTAGATTCACCATATTTAAAAACTACTTAAAATGGCGAACTACATTTAGTTGAGTAGTATTTTGTAGTCTACTCCACTCATTTTCTAGAGGCCAAGTATTTAATCCTTCAATAAAGGTTAATTTTCTTCTAGATATTTGGAAGCAAATCCATCCAGTTTAGGCTTAGATTCCAAATTGTATGATAATCGACTTTTGATTATAAAAATCTAATCATTCTTAACTGTCGGCACCTTATTTTTTTTTGTTTTAATGCTGACAGAGTTATTTTTTTAATAAATTATAAAATTATGTAGTTTAAAAGAGTTAAATATCAACTTTCTTAAACCTATGGTTTAAATGCATGTCCATATGAAAAAAAAAATAATCAGGACACCCACGCTAGAGAAAGACTCTATAAGCATTAATAAGCCAATAAATTGTAATGTAATTTTGAAATACTTGATGTAATCATCTTGTTCTGACCTTATTAAGATTGAGGATTGAAATTTCTATATATGAATTCAAACCTCTGTGTTTGTAGAAGTTGATTTCTCCATAGTCCGTCCATGTACATTTGCAATAGAGCACACTCCCTGTTTGGAAGAAAACATTTGGGCTCAAATTTTGTTGGGTCGGCTTTGTTAGAAATGCGAATGTCTGAATTTTGAAGGATGGAGAAAACACAAATCTCCAGATGGTTTAAGAAATATTTGTATGGTAGAGTTTAGAATAATAACATTTGACAACTTTTTGTATCGGCTCAATAAATAGAATGAGTGATTGAAAATTTATATCAAAACTTAAAATACCCTCTACAAAGTATACGAGCGAATTTGATGCGGCTCGATTATTGAATCGGGTCGGGTCTTATGCTTTATTCTGCAACAACGGCCCAATTCAGGCCCATGTTTTAAAAATTTTCCAAAATTCTGTTAGCCCACATCAACGCCTCTATCCTCCGAATTTGGCGGGACAATATATAAATAAAGAAACCGAACGAAAAACAGAAGGGTTAATAACTGTCAATCAATGGCGTCTTCGAATTCAAAGGCAGCAATGGTGGACAGAGAAGACTGCGGAGGAGGAGGAGGGGGTGGGCCCACGGCTACGCCGCGGCCCAGGAAGGGAATGGGGCTGAGGACATGGCTGGTGGTTTCGGGATCGGGGTTGTCACGGGTTGAGGAGGTGGGAAAGCACGTGATCATGCGGCGTACTGGGTTGCCGGCACGTGACCTCAGGGTGCTGGATCCTTTGCTGTCTTATCCGTCTTCTATCCTGGGGCGTGAGCGTGCCATTGTGATTAATTTGGAGCACATCAAGGCTATTGTGACGGCCAAGGAGGTCCTGATGCTCAATTCTACCAACCCTTTGGTTGTTCAGTTCGTTCAGGATTTGCAGCTTCGCATTTCTTCTCTTCAAGCTTTGTCCACACAAAAGGTGTTTGATTATATTCATTTTATTTATTTCTGCGCCGTGTTTTGAGTTCTTCTGGATCATACCTTGTAACTCATTAAATTTGTTGCCAAAAAAGTCCTTAAAATAAATTATTAAAATGTTGTTGGAGAGGTCAAAAAAGGGTTAAATTTTGTAAAATGTTGTTGGAGAGGTCAACAAAGGGTTAAATTTTGTAAAATGTTGTTGGAGAGGCCAACAAAGGGTTAAATTTTGTAAAATGTTGCTCGAGAGGTTCAATTTAACTAAATCTTAAGAAGCTTAATTTCTTGAATGTAGGAAAACGGGTTTGTTTTATTTTATTGGGGACTTTCTTGTAAATTAGGGAATATTATCTAATATGATCTTCTGACCTTGTGAATCATGAACTGGTTGAAAGGCAGGGGAGACAGATGAAATTGGAAGGGCAGATAAAGCTAAGGCTAGTTTTTCTGGTCCCTCACAACATACTCTTCTCAGGAGGGCTTCTATAAGTTCTAATGAGAGGAAAGATGATGCTCCAGAGACATCAGTGGTGGGGGGTCCTAATGTTTTGGCATTTGAGTTTAGAGCACTTGAGTCTTGTCTTGAATCTGCATGTGGATGCCTTGATTCTGAGGTATGTGTTCAATTTCTTCTTAATATGTGCTATTGCATTAGTAAACTTTAATCATCTGTTATTGCAAGTAGTTGTGCAATTGACGTGGATGAAAATGTTATGGACATGCAGAGTTTGTTTGCAATCAAAGAAATTATTTTTGTTTGTTCCATGAAAGTAATAAAGGCTGCACTTGGGAAAATCAAATAAAAGTATCACAATGTTAAATTGTTTGTGAATTCTTCATGGCCAGAAAGGATATCATTTTGTTCTGAGTAATGGCTAAGAAAGTTTACGTATTCTTGTTCTAGGCATGTGGCTCATACAGTGACAAGTACTTAATTCATATATTCGGCTATGTGATTTTGTAAGTTTAGTTCTGTGTTGGACGAGAGGTTGTTGTCTAGTTAGGAGACATCAGATAAACAATTTTGGTGATGATGGAATTAGCTGTTGGAGAATGGGTGATTTTAATGCAGTTTCTAGCGCTGGTCAACTGCACATGTGCTCTTGTTCATGCTGTGGAAACTGCACTGATTGTATAACCATAATTTGCGGGTCTCTTTTTAACAATATTCAATGAAGTTATTCATTTTTTTTAAATCCCTTCAATTTCAATTCGCATGCCTAAGTTACTCAAAACTTTACTATGTTGCCGTTTCCTCATTGCAAAACCTGAAAAATGTGGTTGAGAAAGTAAACTAGCATTTTTAGAAAGTAAACCATTAACTTTTCTGGATAAACAATGCTTAGCTAACAATGCATGCCAAACAAAATTAATTTGCAGCAGAAAAGAGTGAAAATAAAAGAGGCTGAATGATTTAAGAACACATGGTTTAGAAGCTTAACGCATTAATTGCCTCTGGCTCTTAGCGAAATTGTTTTCCTCCATGGAATTAAATTTGTGGCCCATGCTAAATCTGTCACCTTTTTAACTAACTTTCAAATTCCCATAGAAACAGCTACTTCTGAAGCCAAACATGTTATTGCCTTTCCTATCAAACTGTGTTCTGCATTTCCTGTTTAAATTTATGATTGGTGCAATTGATCTTATACTATGTCCCGTATGGGCTGGATTTGATTTTAAATGTATCAGACTCGAACACTGGAGGAAGAGGCTTATCCAGCATTGGATGAACTTACTACCAAAATCAGCACTCTAAATCTTGAGCGTGTTAGACAGATAAAGAGTCGCCTAGTTGCAATAACTGGTCGTGTTCAAAAGGTAAGATAATATATTGGTTAGCTTTTGTCATTTGTTATCTTTAATATTGTGTATATTTTCTTTATGTGCAAAGTAGGTTATTGTTTAGAAAGTGATGATTTTCAGATGAGTGATTATATTTTTAGATCGTCTGAGCTTAAAAATTTATTTTGAGTCAATGAGACCTCTCTCTCCCATGAAAATGTCCTTTTGTTTATCTTTCTATCCTGACATGTATATATTTTCTCTAGATTCTTCTCACCACTGCCTATGGATATCTAATCACATAACGAAGTTGGCACCTTTGTTCTTGAGCATCTGAATTGACAAGACATCCTGATACTAAAGAGTGTTTAAGGGCTTCTCTCATAAGTAAGCAGAAAATTACAATCCAAGTGTGTGAAAATGGGACACAGAGTTCCTTGTCTAAGTTGTATGAGTCCAGTGCTTTAATATGCATATTATTGGATATCAATGAGAGCACTCATAGCTTGGCATCTGGAAGTGTGCTCCTTATGCAAGAATATTTGTTAAAAAAGATTTTCAGGCAAATGTAGTTTTACCTGGCAATGGCACCTGTTAGAATGATAAACCCAGAGCATTCAGTTTCCACAGGTGACTGGAGATGGCTTGAGAGACTATGGGCTAATAGATTAGAAACAGATGAGGTTGTCTTTCTGTACTGAAATTGCCCAATTTTTGAAGTTGAAAATATTAATTTTATCATCTCTCTACCACGTGATAAGTTATCCACTAGGTCAAGGTAAGATAACAGTCTCGGTCACTCAATCAACTGTGTGATCAATCACAACCGACTGTTGAATATGTTATAAGTTTGTCTATGATGAAGTTAGACATACCTAGCAGTAAGTTCATCTTGTAATTTTTATTTGCAACACGTCTATTAAGTAAGTGAGATTATAACGTATGCCACAAGGTTTCTTCTCCAGGTTTTATGACATATATTTTTGGCTTGGACACTGCGAAATGTTAAAAACTACCAAAAGATTTTACAAGCCGCGTGGTTTTTTTCGCTAAGTCTATTATATAGTTTCTAATTTTGTGATCATCTTGTAACTTGTAGGTGAGAGATGAAATCGAGCATTTGCTGGATGATGACAATGATATGGCTGAAATGTATTTGACAGAAAAGCTTAATGCATTGGACCATGCATCATCAAAAGAGGAAGTAAGTGATGAAGATGATGATAGGTAATAACCGAATCCTTCTTTTTAATAACAAGATAAAGTTGCTTTTACCTATTCTGGGTTCTAAACACATGCCGACATTTCCCAAAACACATCTTCTAGGCTCTTGGAGTTTTCATTAGCTGTTAGTTTATTTAATTTCTTTATCATAAATGCGTTGATGACAAAAATGTTTGAAGTTATTTCAATTTTAATAGAATGTTGGCTTAAACACAAAAAATTGTCATTCAGGATTATAAAAATATTATCCTATTAGTGCTGATGTCTTTCATTTTTCTGTTTTCCCTTTTGGTTTACTTGAAAACAAAAGATTATTTTAAATTCATAGTAGAGATGTGAAGAGATCGACCTTAAATGAAAAACGCGTGCCCCAACATTTTGTAGTCAAGGGACTTGTTGAGGTCGATTTACTTGGTTTTGAAGTGAACAAGCAAGTGTAGGCTAAAATTTTACTTATGAAGAAGAATTATATGTCTCTCTCTCTTAGAGATGGGTGGTATCAAATGATCGCCCTTTGTTACAGCTAAAGCTGCCAATTAGGACTTGTTCAGCTTATAGAGTATATCCAAAATGCTTCTTTATTCAATCCTTGGTTGGTTTGATTAATCTTGTTAGTTTCTCGTGACTTGTGCCAAATTAAATGCTAAAAAATTTTTTCTGTTTTATTTGTGTAAAAGCTTTAATAAATTGTCAAATTGTTCCATTTAAATGGATTTTGGTACAGTTTTATCTCAAATTTAAGAAACTAATTCTTAATCTGGGAAGTTGTATTAGCCAGCTGAATCAGAAGTTTTCACTCACATAGCTATCCATTTTCACTGTATTTGTTTTTATTCTCTTTCCAAGAATTTCTTGGTCAAACTGAGAATTTTGCAAGGTCCACACTAGGCCAGACAGAGGTAACCAAACACAGAAACGGAAACAATTCTAAAAGACTTGGCTCTCATACCTCATACCTCTTCAGGAGAGTACATTTCTCGCAATCTTATAAAAGATCGAGTAAAATAGAGAATAAAAAATTCTTAAATATGAGAACTTAGGCTACAAGTTAGTGCACTGAAATTTGCTCTTTCCTCGCTCCCTCCTCCAAATATTGACATTTTTTAATCTGCTTAATTTAAACAGCTTAATTTAACATCTGATAATTTAGACTTTAGTTATTTGAAGATTATCAAGCTTGTTTAGTTATTCCCTTTCCTCTCGTTACACTGTTATTTCACCGCAGGTCAGAAATTAACTCACAAAACTTCACTACCTTTAAGCCCAATGTGGAGGAGCTAGAGATGCTGTTAGAAGCCTATTTCGCACAACTAGATGGCATCTTACAAAAATTATCTGATGTATGAATCTGTTTGCTTCTGCTCTTCGAGTATTTAATTTACATGATTTCTTTACACAGTTCTATGCAGTTTAGCTGTATGGCTTCTCATCTTGTTACCGTATGAGTGTGGTGAAAAGAATGAAATTTTTTGCAGATTATGAGCTAGACATGCTGTTATAATTATACAATGTTTAAATTCACAATCTCTCTCTCTATTTATAATGTTTTCGGACGAACTTCACATACACTGTCCATGTCTATTGTTTTGCTAAGATGAGCGAGTATGTAGACGACACAGAAGACTGTATCAACATCATGTTGGATGACACACAGAATCAACTGCTGCAGATGGGAGTGATGCTGAGCGCGGCAAACATGATACTCAACGCTGGTATTGTTGTTGTAGGTTTATTTGGCATGAACATTCATATTACTCTCTTTGATGCACCAACTATAAAGTTTTGGCAGACCACATGTGGTACAATAGGAGGTTGTCTTGCTTTATATCTGATTGCAGTTGGATGGGGCAAGAAAAAGATTATGCTCTCTACATAGATTTGTTTTAGTGGAAAAAAAGCTCTTTTGCTTATGACACGTGAAACATTGAAACTTCATCATTCTCTGGAAGTATACATGAACGATGAGTATACAATTCACATGAGAGATGGTTTTGCTCTTTTATAATGGAGATGGCAGAGGTTTTCTTTTCCTACTTTGTACTTTTTATGTTTCTTAATCATGCTGTAAAAAAAATTATCTAAAATAAATTCATTCATTTCAGGAGCTGACTATGTTACACGTTCTTTCTTGAAAAGACAAGCCGAGAACTACAAATGAAGTTCAGTATCCTACAAATTTTATATTTTTACCGTCCAGGATGTTGACAATTGAGCAGCAAACTAACAGACGATTTCACTTATATTCCGATCAATAATTGAATTTAACAGCCAATCTGTTGGGCGATGATTACTGGCATTTAAGACCCAGATTCATTGGAAAATTAAACAAAAATCAGCAGTAGGATTACCAGAAAATGATTGGAAGTTCAAACTTCTGTAGAACTCTCTTCCAACGATCTATGGCCATTAAACCACATAACTAAATTCTGAAGCAATATTTTCTTCATATTTTCTTCTCTATATCCAAAAATTGTTATTTCACATCTTTCTTCTTTATAAAATTGTCAATGTAAAAAAAAGTACTACTAACGTACAAACTCATATACTAATTGAAACTAAAAGCAAAAATATCTTGAGTTGAAGAGGGGAAATAGACAACATGCAAATCTCACCAGCTTTACTACTGAAAATCGCACCAACATCACTTGGAAAATATATATCCATCAATTTCTATGAGGAACAAACAAACATAAGTAGGGTTTCCAAAGTAGGTCAACACCAGTTACATTATTGCAAATGCATTTGCCATGCAGAAACAGAAATGCAAATCTTGTCCGAGAGTTTTATGCATTGCCGACTCAATAAGATTAAATCTACCAAATAATGAAACAGAAAAAAAAATTCCCCACAAACCCACTCCACACGGACATTTGGACACCAGTTTACCAGTCGACTCATTCTTCTGGTGTATCGGAACGAATAGCTGATAATAAAACCAACAAGTCATCAGATTGCCAGTCACGAAATAACAAGACTGAGAAGATATAAAGAGAAAAAATGAACAACATGAAACCAAGCCAGAAAGCAGAGTGAACATGTAAAGGATGCATAAAATTGTCGACCATTCGCATTATTAGTATGTTCTAGAAACGACTTGAATTCTTCATTCCACACGTTTGCTTTATACCCATCATATTTATCGGTAATAATACTACAGCAGGAAGAAATTTCTTGGGAATAGGACGTAGCTTTTCCTTCATATTTTTCATGGCGCAAAGCACCAGATATTCGGGGATGTTTAATAAAACAAGCATAATTTTTTACTTTTCTTCAATTGGCATCCTGATGGTCATATACAACCTCAAAGTTCTGGCTATGCAACCAACAAAATTGACAATTGACTAATAATCATATGCACAGGCAGACCAGCACACTAAAACTAACTCAGCTGTACCACAACCAGTTTTCCTGAAACTAAGATCACATCTACAAAACACTTTCTTCTAATAAAGTATTATAAAAAATAAAGGATCATTGACAGAAGAGAAAAGGTAGTTTCCAACAAAGTGACTCAGATGAATCGGCAATTCAGAAGTAAAATGCAGTTATAACTGAAGATTGTCTTAAGAGAAAAAGCCAAGAAGCATTGCTGCTGAAATTATTAATTAAGGCATCTACCAAGAAAAAGAAAATGAACTCGCGGGTGACAAATGAATGCTGCAAACTACCAGGCCCATTATCAGTCTGCTTCACTTCTCATCGTAGTCAAAATGAGAGGCAAAAGGCCAAATAACTGCATACAAATGTCGCCTATACAAGGCATGAAACTCATCTATCCAAGAAAGAAGACATGCAACAGCATATAATGCAACATAAGACACCATCTAACAATTTCATAGCAAACATAAGCTGCACACAATTTGAGAGAACGTTGACTGAATCTTTCACAAGCTATCTAGAAGAAGAATGAAGTAGGATAGAAATTCACCATACTCAAATTGTTAAGAGAAGGTGCTAAACATTCTATCTACACTGTTTTCTAAAAACAAACAATTACTCTCAGCTGTACAATAATAAAATAGTAAAACAGTACAACATCATGCCCAAAACTCTGAAAGAAGCCCAACAAAAGAAGAGAACCCACTTCCAGCTAATCTGTGCCCAGGAACCAAAAGAAACTAAAGCCGGCTGCCTAATTCAAATGGTTTCTATAGGTTTATTTTACACGTAACTACCAGTTGAGGGTACTATGTTCAACCATAACAAATGCCATCAAGGTAAAACCATGAGCAGCTTAAGCTCCTTCCAATCAAGTAACACATTAAAGAATATAGCATAGACATATACAGGCAAAATAGCAGACTTGTAAGGCCTAACAGTAATTGCACAATCAAAGAAAAAGTTCCTTCTAAAGCTCCACACAGGACTCGCAAAAACCAACTATGGTAAGAACCCACATAACAAATCAAATGAAGATAACAAGAAACCGTTAAAAGAAGGAAAACCAAAAGAAACCCACTACAAAATTTACAAACAAGCCAAACCCAAATCATCATTAATTCATACCTGAGATTAGATAATGCTTAAGTTTCCATTTTTCACCCCCACAATTAGTGAAAAATTTTATTTTTTTTCCAAAGCCCAGAATTGAAAAGTAAGAAATTAATACAAAAATCAATAAATCGGAACACCAGATTTTTCATACAAAACAAATACAGCAAATATGATATGAAAGCAGATCTAAATATATCGAAAATAAGATACTAAAAAACCAAAAAAATGCTTACTGGGTTTCTGGGGTTTGCCATCGGTCCACTTAGAGATAGAGAAGTGAACCTTCTCGCGAGTGAGGGCCTCGGTTTTGTAAGGTTCCTTGAGACAATTCCTCACCAGATTCGCACAGATGTTCGAGTACGTTATGTACGTCATCCCTGCGGCTCTCCAAAACGGCACCGCTGCGTTTGACGCCATTTGCTTTTTTTTTCCTTTCTTCTTTCTCCCTTGCTCTCTCTTTGTGGGTTCTCCTCAGGTAGCGAGAGAAAGCGATGATGATGAAGAAGACTAAAAGCCACCAACACTAACGATCCCGAAGGGTGAAGACCTAGAGTTTCAGAGGAAAATTCACTTGTGGGCCTCTAAATGAGCTGGGCTGAGCTCAGTTATACTCCTATTGAGCTTCTACTTCGGCCCAAATTAATAGTTATAATTTCAAAACAGTTGATATATTTTCCTTTTCTTAAATTAGTTCAATCTATTTTTATAATTTTCGTAATCACAAGCATGTGACTGTGGGAATTGCGATTGTATTCGACAGCGAGCGCATTCATCATTAGTCCATTTCATTTTCATTTCATTTTCATTACTATTATGGTTTGTTTACTTTCCGGATTGGGGAATCGGAATCTGGAATCAGAATAATTGATGGCGTTTACTTCGCAAAAATAGAACAGGAATCGGAATCGAAATCGTGGGGCCCACCACTATTTGGGAATGAGGAATGGGAGATTGATTCTCATGGGGGAGGTGAGAATCAATCCCCCATCTCTGGAATTCCCATTTTGCCTCTCCTTAAAATTAAAAATACTCACTTTGTCCTCATTTATAATTAATTAATATATTATTATAATTAATTAATTAATTAATATATTATAATTAATTAATATATTGATACATTATTATCAATAATTATAATTTTTGAATAAATAATCACAATAATTAATATATTATTATTATAGTTAATTAATTAATATAATTATTATAACTAATTAATATATTAACATATTATTAACAATAACTATTAATTATTATAGTTTTTTAATAAATAATCACAATAATTAATATGTTATTATTATTATAATTAATTAATTTATTGTTATAATAATTATTAATATAATTATTATAATTAATTCATATATTATCATCAATTAATTGATATAATTATTACTATTAATTAATATATAAATATATTATTAACAATAATATATTAATATTTATAGTTTTTGATTAAATAAACACAATAATTAATATATTACTATTTTAATAATTAATACATATATTATTAATAATATATTAATATAAACATTACCATTAATTATTATATTAATACATTATTAACAATAATATGTTAATAATTTTAGTTTTTGAATAAATAATCACAAAAATTAATATATTATTATTATAATTAATTAATTAATTAATATACTATTATAATAATTATTAATACAATTGTTAATTAATTAATATAATTATTACTACTAGTTATTATATTAAAACATTATTAATGATAACTATTAATAATTATAGTTTTTGACTAACTAATCACAATAATTAATATTTTATTATTATAATTAATTAATTTACTATTATAATAATTATTATAATATAATTCGTATATTATCATCAATTAATTCATATAATTATTACTATTAATTAATATATAAATAGATTATTAACAATAATATATTAATAATTACAGTTTTTTGATTAAATAATCACAATAATTAATATATTACTATTATTATAATTAATTCATTTAGTATTAATAATAAATAATTAATATAAAAATTACTGTTAATTATTATATTAATACATTATTAACAATAACTATTAATAAAAACATTATTTTGACAAAATAATCACAATAATTAATAATATAATTATTATAATTAATTAGTATATTATTATAATTAATTAATTAATTAATTTTACAATTAATTAATATATCAATATATTATTGACAATAATTAATAATAATAAAATTTATTGAATAAATAATCACTATAATTAAAATATAAAATAATGATTATGAAAATAATTCATTAAGTACTTTTTAGTAATTTATTACAATCAAAAATTCATTCCGATTCCGATTCCGATTCCAAGACAAAGTAAACACATTAATGGCAATCCAGCTCATTCTGATTTCGATTCATATAGTTCAAGTAAACAACTTATTCTAATTCTCATTCTTTATTCCCATTCCAGCCCATTCTCATTCTTGCCCATTCTCATTCCTGCCCATTCCGATTCCAGCTCATTCCGATTCTAGTTTAGTAAACACACCATTAATATACGAATACAAATTGACTGGTAAATACATTAAAAAAAAAAAAACATGATTGAGATTTGAAATTCAGTTTAATGTAACCTACATAGAAAATTCGCTTATAAAGAAAGAATGAAACGAATATTCTCGTACAGACAACAAGTTCCCCTTTTATTTTAACTTATAAAATAGAAGGGAAACTTTTTGTTTGGAAGAAAATGATGGATACATCCTGAAGTTTAAGAAAATGGACAAAAACTCCTTAATATTTTTAAAAAAATCTTTACACCCCAATTTCTTAACAGATTCAGATTATTTTAACATAAATTATATTTTTAACTTATAATTATCATTAACTCCCTCTAGCATATAAGTTAATGTATTAACCCAAGAAGCATCATAAAAAAATAATTAGTGATTGCCCAATTCACCCATAGATTGTTAATAGAATTTAGATTGTTAATAGAATTATGAATATGCCCTTTATTATAAGCGTAGGAATTTTGACTTAGAGATTTGATTTAATTTCCTATTTTTTTCTAATTTAACCATTGA
The DNA here is from genome assembly GCA_030449905.1 of Luvunga scandens. Classification (NCBI taxonomy): domain Eukaryota; kingdom Viridiplantae; phylum Streptophyta; class Magnoliopsida; order Sapindales; family Rutaceae; genus Luvunga; species Luvunga scandens. Next base: position 1,072,531 of record JASUUG010000463.1, on the reverse strand, counting down.
TTATTAATTAAATAACAAAAATAAAAAAAATACCCTTATTTATAATGAATAAAATCGCTAAATTTGGACCAAGGCTGTTTAACATTCCTTCTGGCCTAATTTTGTCTTGAACCCAAATAAATTTAATCCATTATTCAAGAATAATCCATAATTCATTATTTCATGCATTATTTATACCTAAAAATTTAACCGAACTTCATTTCATGCTACAAAGATTATTGATGCCGTATCAATAGCGTAATTCGTCAAACACATGTTAACCGTTTGAACTTCCTTGATTTAAAAAAAAAAAAAATTAGAAGAAAATCAAAAGTTAGTGACAACAATAATCATTAAATGTTCATAGCACTAATTAGCATATCCAATTGACGTGAAAAAACACAATTATCTAATTAGTTTTCATAGCAAACCATAATCTTTGAATCGGTACCGTTGTTCAAATAAAGATAATAAACATTACAACAATAACCATAATATAGTCAAAACTGTAAATAAGCAAAAGATGAGGTTACTGACAATGGTGATTGGAAAATTGGACTAAGATGGATGGATCTGGAAGACTTGAGGATGGTGAGTGTAATGGCGGTGATGGTTTCTCTAAAAGGCAACAGTTTGGCCAGAAATTTGAGACAAAAGGCTATAGTTTGTGTTGGTTCCAATTCCGACAATCGGTACGTCAATTGACAATGATAAATGGTTAGAAAGGCGATGTTGGTGGAGAGGCGTTGTTTAATGGTGATGATGTTTGTGTGCTGGAATCCAGCGAATGGATGGTAGTGGTGTTGCGTGGTTTTTGGCAAATTTTGATGAATTTCAACAGCGAAATAGCAGTGGTCATACCTAGCTTTTGTCAGTCGATTCATTCTGACCCTAATGGAGGCTTGATTGACAACGAAATGGTAAGATAGCAAAATGGTGAAATGGTGAAGTGTTGGCCGCCTCCTTGGGCTTCACTTTCGCAGCGGCATCGAGGATGCATGCGGGGTGGTTCAGGGCGACATGCGGCGGCAGAAGCAGCGGGTTCGAGGATTTTTTTGTTGACTTTCCCAATTGATCAACAAAGGGGAGCTGTTTTTAACTGTCTTTGTTTTAAGGGCAACTGATTCACTCACTCTTTGTAAGTTGGACGTGTGTCCATTACTCTTTCTTTCTTTAAATTACACCAAATAACTTCGGGGGTCGCCGTTGCAAATGTTGCAAGGTTTGTTTTTTGTGGTAAAATATCATTTAAGTTTTTTATATTTTTTATAAAATAAAATAAATAGAAAATATTATAAATATTTACATATAAATTTTTTTTATATCTATTTTAAATAAAAAATTTTATAAATGTTTATATATAAATCGTTTTTCATATCTATTTTTATTATTTATTTTTTTATTAATTATATTTAATTATTATTTTATTAGTTATTAATATATAAATATAATATGATATCATAAAATAATATTCTAATATAATTTATTTTTAGAACATTAATATTTACATATAAGTCTTTTTTTTAATAAAATGACATTTGAAAAGAATTTTAATAGTTGTTGTTGTTATTATTATTATTATTATTGCTATTAAATTTTGTTATTTTTATTTATTTTAATTATTATTATTAATAAAATTTATTACTTTTATTATTTTAATTTTTATTAGACCGTAATTAATTTATTATTATTATTATTAATATTTCTATTATTAAAATATATTAACTGTATTATTTTAATTACTATTAATTATTATTATTATTATTAAAATTTATTAATAATTTTTTATTATTTTAATCATTATCATCGTTAATATTATTATGCTATTAATTTCATTGTTATTTTATTCTTATTATTAAATTTTATTAATTTTTTTACTAATATTATTGCCATTATTAATAACTAATACAATAATAATTAAATATAAAAAAACTACAAATAATAAGGAGTTTGAATTATAATAAGTTATTTACTTGAGATATAGAAATTGGAATAGAAATGAACAACATTCTCATTAATGTGTTTACTTTATTTTATAATTGAAATAGATTGTTGCAAATAACTAAAATATCATTTGTTAATTATGTCCCTAATATTATTTGTATATATTATAATTAAAATAATAATAATAATTAAAATAATAAAAAAATTATTAATAAATTTTAATAAGAATAATAATAATAACAATAATTTTAATGGTTGTTGTTGTTGTTGTTATTATTATTATTGTTATTAAATATTGTTATTTTTATGTATTTTAATTATTATTATTAATAAAATTTTTTACTTTTATTATTTTACTTGTTATTATACAGTAATTAATTTATTATTATTAATATTAATATTTCTATTATTAAAATATATTAACTGTATTATTTTAATTACTATTAATTATTGTTATTACTAAAATTTATTAATAATTTTTTATTATTTTAATTATTATTAATGGGAATGTTATTTTATTAAAATAATAAAAGTAATAAATTTTATTAATAAGAATAATTAAAATAAATAAAAATAACAAAATTTAATAGCAATAATAATAATAATAATAACAACAACAACAACAACTATTAAAATTCTTTTCAAATGTCATTTTATCAAAAAAAAGACTTATATGTAAATATTAATGTTCTAAAAATAAATTATATTAGAATATTATTTTATTATATCATATTATATTTATATATTAATAACTAATAAAATAATAATTAAATATAATTAATAATAAAATAAATAATAAAAATAGATATGAAAAAGGACTTATATATAAATATTTATAAAATTTTCTGTTTAAAATAGATATAAAAAAGGACTTATATGTCAATATTTATAATATTTTCTACTTATTTCATTTTATAAAAAGTATAAGGGACCTAAATGATATTTTACCACAAAAAAACACCCCTAACTTCGATCTCATTATTAATAAAATATTTAGACTTCGATCTCATTATTAATAAAATATTTAGTTATATTGTTTACCCACCACTTTTTAGGGTTGGCAAAAAACTTCACATCAAACATCTACAAGATCCAGATTCAGAAAAATTTAGATCCGCATGTTAAAAAAGTGGATTCGGATCTTAACTTTTAAGATCAGTGCAGATTCGGGATCCAGATGTAACTGCATTCGAAAAATCGAATATTTAGATCTGTATTATTATATAATTAAATTATTTATTTAATTAAATTTTAATTAAAAAATATATAAATTAAAATATTTATAAGCATAATTAATTCTATAATCTTCATTGACTATGAAAAGTATGTTAAAAAACTAATAATAATAATAATAATTAGAGAATATTATAATGAATCGGTTTACCTTAGATTTTTTTATTTTTTTATTTTTGATTTATATTGTGAAATTATCATTTGTGAATTTATGGTGGTATTGTACATTATTTTATATTGAATTGATGTTAAATAGTTAATAATTAAATTTTATTTGATATTATTAAGTAAATTATTAAATTTAAAATTATATTTAAATTTAAAAATATGTGAATCCAGATATCCAACAAATCCACCCGCAATACGTGCAGATCTTACCGGCATCCGGATCCATATATTATTTTTCGGATCCGAATGTTAAAAGTTTAATGCAAATCCAGATCCGGAATTGGAATTTGCCATCCCTACCATTTTCAGTGAAATTGCATTCAAAATGCCACCTTACTTAATTTTTTTTTTTTAACTTAGCTACCCATTAAATATGAGAAGCTTCTCCTGCACTCTCACTCTCTCTTCAAATAAAAGATTTTGAATAATCATATATAACAAATGTACACCTACACTTCAACAGTTCAACAAAAACAATTTCAATTTACTAACCTCATTTTATATAAAAAAAACTCAATTTTTATAATGTAAATAGAAAATAAATATACAAATTTTTGCTGCATAAAATCGCTAATATATATTAACAAAAACAAAAGATACCAAATTTGTATAGAAAAAATGACAGAAGTATTTTCAATTTTAAATAATAATAGTAAATTATAGGTACCTACTTTAAATTTATCTTGTTATTAAAAAAATACTATAGAATTTTGAATCAATTTTATATTTTACCATAAATTTACAATTTATATAAACCACCCACAAAAAAGATATAACTAATCTCATAAAATAACTACTATAATATGTTTTTAATTTTATTTTGTCATTTCAATAAAGGTAATTATGTTCTTTTGGTGAATGACTGATACACATTACAAATTAAGGACAGAAAATTAAATAAATTCAAATTTTTATAATATTTTATAACATGATAAATTTAAAGTGAATGATTAATAGTTTTACTAATAATAAAATAAAAACCTAATGTAATTTAAATTACATTATAAAAGGATATTTTATAAAGGAAAGGTAAAAGGAATTTACTAAAAAGACTTGTAACTTCTCCAAAGAATTCCTTGTTGGGCACTCTTGAGATGATAATTTCAAAATAAAATTTTCATCTAAAAAAGCCTGGCAACTTTTGTGCTTTTGAAAGTGGAAGTCCAGGCAGAATCTAGTATTTGGTCTTTTTGGACAAATTAAGGGAAATTAAGTAACAAAATAAAGTAGCAAGGGGCGTTTTTAATGTAATTTTATTGAAAATGGTGGGTAAACAATTTAACTAAATATTTTATTAAGAACAAGAAAAAAGTTACTTTACGTGATTTAAAGAAAGAAAGAGTAATCAACACAAGCCTAATATAGAAAGAGTTATTGTGTCAATTGCCCACTATAGAGATGGTAATTTGACCCAATCTCAATTTTGGCATTACTAATATGACCCTAATTTTTTAGAATTTGACTCAAATATTCGGATTTTAAGTTGGGTTCGGGCCAAAATTTTTAGGTTTGAGCCTGACCCTAATCCGACCAAGCTTGATCCTATATTAAAAAAAAAAACCTACACAAACACACTCTCTCGCACATTACACGCACACATTATAGTCACACACGCACACATCACATACCATGAACACATACACATATCACAAAACCAATTAACCAAACTCATTTCACAAACCCTAAGTCAGCCGCCAACAGCTAGCACCGTCAACGTCGACCACGTGGCGTGAATCTGTAGTGCCGCTACCACTGCTCGTCCGTTCCAACCAACAGTGCACTATCTATCTACTCCAATTAGCCGCGCGCCGTGAACCAACCAACCAGCCGCACATTGTCTTGTCGTCCTGCCATGTCACCACTAGCTGACGACCATAAACTTGTTAGCCACGCACACGCTCAAGTAGGGACTGAGAAGGGTTGAGTTGCTACCGCCATTAACTTTGGTAATTTCATAAATATTAGTTAATTTTTTTCCTTTAAGCTTATAAATTAATTTAAAATTTTAGAAAAATATATTCATGATAATTATGTAGTTACTGTAAATATTATATTTTAGCTAAATATAAAGTCATATGAGGTTATAAATATTAAATATTATGTTGTAATGGTAAATTAAGCTTAATCAAATTTTAAGTTTATAAATTAACTTAAAATTTATAAGTTTATAAATTAATTTAAAATTGTTGCACATTTAATTTAGGTTGTATTGTCAAATTCGGATAAACGGAAATCAAATTCACATGAGGATTTTCATGTGGGCGAAGAAAATAGAAATAATGTTGTTCAAGAGGTCAAAGGGGTTCAAGAGGCTTAAGAGGTTGAAGAGGCATCCTTTAATGATAATGGGGTACAACAAAGTAGCATATATATATATAGAACCTCACATTTGGATAGACGCTTGAAAATTGTAAGGCAAAGCATGTTCCCTTAGTTTCTGATAGCATATAAAAAACACTTAACATGATGAGGAAAGATGATGGAACAACTTGTGTTGAGATGAGAGAATTTGATTCAATTGTTACTCGGCAAAAAATTGCAACATTGGTTGTAAAGCATGGGCTAGCATTTAAGTTTGTAAAATATAATGCATTTAGAGATTTGATGTCTTATGTCAACCTCATGGTGAAGAATTTGAGTAGAAATACTTTAAAAAGTGAAATCCTTAAGTTGTATCAAGCTAAAAAGACCAAAGTAATAGCTATATTGGAGAATAATGATAGTAGCGTGACAGTTACTATAGACATGTGGATTACTAGTAATTAAAAGAAGGGGTATATAGTTGTTACAGGATATTTTGTGGACAAATCTTGGCAGTTGCAAAGTTGAATTTTAAGGTAATTTTTTTATTAATTGATATTATGTTTATTTATTTTTAGTTCAATTTAATTAATTCTAAAATTTAGTGTTTTGGTAATGAATAGGTTCATATATTTATGAGCTCTACATATTGCTGAATTTTTTTTTCAAGCATTTTTTTAAAAAATATGTTGGATTGGAATGTGGATAGAAGGATATCAATTGTTACTTTAGATAATTATTCCACCAATGAAGCTATGGTTGATAGGTTGATGGGATTGATTTTAGTTGATTATATGTTAATGGGTGGGGATTATTTTCATATAAAGTGTGTGGCTCATATTTTAAACTTAATTGTGAAGGAGAGGATGAAAGTGATTGAGGAATGGATTAAAAAGATTAAGGATAGTCTGGCTTACTGGATAGGCACACCAAAGAGGGTAAAAGCTTTTAAGATGGCTGCACGTCAATTACAAGTCAAGTGTGAGAAAAAGTTGGTGCTCGATTATGTAACTAGATGGAATTATACATATGTTATGCTTGATGTTGCTATGAAATATAAAAATGTCCTTTCTAGATTGTTTCAGTGTGACAAACACTATACTTCTTTACCAACAGATGAGGAATGAGAGATGACTAAAAAGATGTTAGAATATTTGCTACCATTTTACTCAATGATAGAATTATTTTCAAGTACACAATATCCCACATCTAATCTTTTTTTTCTAATGATATGTGAAATGAGGATTAAACTGGATCAATGTGAACTTTCTAATATGTCTGTGATTAGACAAATGGTTGGTCAAATGATTATCAAATTTAATAAATATTAGGCCCAAATACATGGGATTTTAGTGATGGCTATTATTCTTGACCTAAGGTTCAAGATGCAATTGGTCAATTATTATTTTTCACAACTTTGTGGTGAAAGTGCTACAAATGAGATTCAAAGGGTATGCAATCCAAGTAACGATTTGGTTAAGTTTTATGAAGTTAAGGAAGGGAATATGAGTGGTGCAATTGTTGGTAAGTCTTCTTCAGTTGATCTTCGCTTTAATTTTAATATAGGCACTGGCTGTAAATTTTTTTATATAAGTAAGTTTGAGGCATTTGCAAGCCAAATTAGTGGAACCATGGTACCAAAGTCCCGCCTTGAGAGGTACTTACAAGAGGCTATAGTCAAATCCAATACGGACTTTGATATTTGAATTGGTGGTAGGTGAATTAAGGCAAATATCTTATCTTGGCTCAAATGGCTAAGGATATTTTAGTTGTTCCTATGACAACCATTGCCTCTATATCTGCATTTAGCATTGAAGGTAGAGTTTTAACTCAATATTAGAGCAAACTTCATCCTACGACATTGAAAGCGCTTCTATGCACTCAACATTGGCTATGGGTTAGCTCCAAAGGTATAAATACAAATAATGTACAAAATATTTAAATAATTGGTTTAGTAATAATTTTATAAACTTAAATTATTTTCTCACTTTCTTTTTCTTTTTTTTTAGGTAGAATTCTTGAAAATGAAATTTTTACTGGAGAGGGATTTGTGGATGAAGATGAATGTGGCCCACAAGTATTAGAGTAGTTCTCTTTTTTTTTTTTTTTTTTATGTTTGGCTGTAGAATTGAATTATGTGTTTCTATTTATATAAGACATGAGTTTTTTTTTTCTCGGGTTGGTTGAAATGGTTGTGGAATTAAATTGTATGTTTTTAATTTAATTGAATTGTGTGTTTTTAGTGTTAGATTGTAGAATTGAATTGTAAAAAATCATTCCCGTTAATTTGGTTATTGTTTTGTGAATTATTTTGTAATTAATTGTATTGTATATTTTCCTTATTGGATTGTGAATTATTTTGACTTTAAGTTAGAAAAGTCATTTCTTTTATTTTATATTCATGGTACTATAACTAGAAAGAGAATAAGAATTGAAAAATAACTTGAATGAAATTGGGATGGTTCATAAAACTACAAGGTAGTGACAAAATAGTGCAGCTAGATTTGTATAATCCTGAAAACAAATTTATGGTTAGGTTAGGTCAGGTCTGGCTCATCTCAAAGCACAAATAATAGGGTTTTTCTTTGGGTCGGACTTTTTATTTTATCAATCAGGTCAAGTTTAGATTTGGCCAAACCCGAGCCCAATCCGATCGATTGCCATTACCTGCAACACTATTCTTTTGTTTTTCTAAACAAGGGGGAGGGTTTGTGACTTTTGGACAATTTCACCATAATTAGTAAGTTTATGTATAATATCAACCCTTTATTAATTGAATGTACAATATTAACCTTTTAATTAACAAACGAAATCTATTGAAAAATTAGGATGTAATCATCTTTATCAAAATGTGAAGAAATTTTTTTATCTTTTCTCTAAACGTTAGGATGTATCCATGCTTTCCTTTTTTCCTTTTTTTTAATGAGATGGAAAACTTAGTGGGTGTTTATTTTTTAACTTAATAACTTAATTGATTTAATTTTAATTAGTCAAGTCATTAGATCCGTTTTTTTTTAACTTAATAAAAATTTTAAGCCATTAAGTTATTAAACCAATTTTTTTAACTTTTTACTTAATCCAAAAAGTTTAAATGATATCATTAAAAGATATTCTCTAAAATATCCTTACCTAATTAATTAGTTTTCATCTTTACCAAATAAAATTTAATAATTAACATTATTACCCATTTGTATAACTTGTGATAATATAGTGATAGACTATTTTTATCTTTTGTTTTCTTTAAATTAGCATTACTTACCTTCATAATTTTTTATAAATATTTTTCACATAAAAACATCATAAAGTATAATAAAATTGATTAACATATACTAATATACTAATTTAGAGTATAAAAGGTTATATTTAATTAAATATGATTTACATTATGATAATTTATTATCTTTTTTAAGTTCTTTGAGATATTTATTATATATTTAACATTAATAATTTGTAAGGGCACAAATATAAAAATGTTAGTTTTTAAATTTTTTAAATTAAAAAATAAACAACTTAATATTTATTTTTAATAATTCAAATAAAAAATAATATATCATTTAAATTTAGACATTCAATTCTATTTAAAATTTAAACTAATTAAGGTGTATTTAGATTTCAAATAATAAAAAATGCTGCTTAATATTGTATAATCAAAATTAGAAAGAAGGACAAAAAATCATACATATCACAAACAGCCCCTAAAATTACAGTTATTTTAAATTATAGCCACTGTAAATAAGTGGTTTAACATTAGCCCCCAAACCCCAAACTTTGAAAGTTGAAAATTCGAAACCTCTGGAGCTGAAGCTCCGAAGACAGTGAAAGATGAGCTCAATCACTTGCAACCGTCATCCGCTTCCAAATCTGCACGCGCCGCCGCGACAGACACCCTTTTCGCCCCAAACTCACTTTCCTCTGCCACGTGTCGGGTTCAAAATTTTCCCAGGTACGCATTTTGTTTCTCTCTTTTGTAGGTATTTTGTAGGTATCCCACCAAAAATTTTATATATTTAAGTCGGTAGAAAATTATTTATTCTAGGAAGATGATTGATTATTGGTTAAAAAAGCATTGATATGAATTGGAGTCGCATGCAATATGTATAAAGGTTTTGGGTGAGTCTTTGTGATTCTTATTTTTTGAGGTGATTAAATTGAAACGTCGATTTTTACCCCTGCTTTTTTCTTGTCACCTGTTTTCATTGATCGTTAAGTAGTTATTTATATAGGAAGAAGGTGGTTTCAAAGAGTAACTTACTAAGTTATGCATGTTAGACAGCAAAAGATGAGTTCATTGTATGTGAAAACTTTTTAAAAAGAATTAGCAGAATGATTGTGTGTTGTATTTTAAAGGACAAGTTATGAAACAGTGAGAATGTAGATAGCATAGTGTCTACTGTTTTGATTAGGTTAGGCCAGTATTGTGATGTTTAATTTTAAAGGACAAGTTATGAAACAGTGAGAATGTAGATAGCATAGTGTCTACTGTTTTGATTAGGTTAGGCCAGTATTGTGATGTTTAATCCGTTTTGCTAAGTGTTGTATTCCTGAACTTTAGTGGAGGTTAAAGCAGTTAAGCTACTTTATAAAGAGAGCAAGAAAATTGCTTAATGCTTTCCCGAGGGCACTGTAGCTAATTAATTTATGTTTAAATTTAGGTTTGAAATCATATGATCAGAGACTTGTGTGCAACTCCGGTGTTGTAAAAGTACATGCATCAGCTTGGGATGAAAAACCCTATGAAATTCTACCCACTGGAAAAATAAGTTACCTGGACGAACAAGATGTAGTCACATTTCTTGATCCTCCAAAGGAGTTGATTCCTCTAGATCCTGTTTCTTATAATCCTGCTGCTTATCTTTGGTAAGTAACAATATACTTGGCACTCAAGACATTTTTAAATGACTTGCAGTATGCTGGATTTTTCCGACTACTTTTTCATGCATTTGTTTCTGTTTGGAAATTTAATGGTGTGAAATCAATGTGTTTCCTCATGTATTGGAATGAAAGCTTGTGGGATAGCTATTAATTGCATGCATTTCAGTAATCGAGAATTAGAAAAATTATTTGGGTGGGGTAGTAATGACTATGAAATCATGTGTAAACATAATGATTACTGAACCCAAATAATTTCAGAAAAAACTTCATAGTCATAACAACCGAAGTCGCCTTTCTTATATGCACTGAAATCATGTGTTTTATCACTAATGATTCCCTTTGAACCTGTACTTATGGCTTATAGTTGTAAACTTTTGTGATTAACAGGAAAAAGATTGAAGACATTCCGGAAGAAAGGCGACTTCGGTTGCTACGACTGCTAAACCCTAGGTCATCCCAATGACGCTTTTCAATTTAATTCATGTGTAAACATAATGACTAGCTTCTCATAAAAGCTTTCCTCGGCTCATATGTTAGTCCAGATCTCTATCTGTTTTTTTTTTTTTTAATCTGTGCATTGTGAACTATGCACCAAAAGTTGTCAAATAATATCTTTCAAGACACCTGTTTATGGTTTCAATGTATTTCTTGATATACCTTGACAAATTCTAATGCAGACTTATTTCAAGAGCTTGGGAGATAGCTGGCACACGATATGATGATCCTAAATTTGCAAAGAAAGTTGCATCAAATGTGCTATGTAAGGAAGATGGTCAGATGTCACTCAAGTTTTACAGTTGCCGAACAAGTGGAGGCAAGTCATTTCAAGAGAAAGAAAGGGCCTTTTTTCTTTTCAATCATCATTTTATCTGTTAATGTTTTATGTGAAATGAGTACATATTCCCCCAATTCCACCTCCTACTGTAAGTTTCCAAGTTATCCTATTATTATCATCATCATCATCATCATTATTATTTTCAAAAAACAAAATTATTAGATGTTTATTTGGATTCTGATTTATAGACATTGTGTGATATTGATGTTCAAAACTGTTAACTAGGTCCATGGCCTATTGCTTGGATGAGTTTCTTTAAGAAGGTTTGTTCAAAACTGTTAACTAGACTTCCTCATATAACTCTACAAGCCCTCAATTGCCTTTTGTTATTTCTCAAGTGTTTTACATTTAGCATATTGTTTCATTCCTAATAAAATATGGTAACAGATGTCTGATTCAGTTGTTTCACTCCTCAGGCAATATTTTGTAGTGATGATGGGAATACTTATGGTCGATTTATCGGTAAGCATGTGCATAAATTGGGCTTCTTATAAACTCTTGGTTGCTTCTATTTATTCATGGTTTATTTTTCTGTATCATATGTTTATGAGCTCGCTTGATATCCAAAAGTGACTGGATTTGAACCAAGATAATATCATTCAGGTGGATCCATTGTTGGTCAATTGGTGAATTCCTTCAGCCCACTGTACTTTGTGGTCAATCAACTCAAGGAAGTAATGTCAACAGAACAGCCATGTGATTTGGCTTATGAATTTGGTGATGGATTATTTGGTCTACATCAATACCCACAAGGCTTTCCAAGACCAGGTTGGAATCACTCTTAACATCTAATACAGTAAAAGCCAAAATTGAACCTCTGATTCTTTTGATGAAAATTTATTTACCAGTTTTTGTTGAATTTACTTTATCATCAAATGACAATGTTTCTCTTACTTCCCTCTTTTGGCTTCATGAATTATTCTCAGATTTGCAGATGCATCGTATAAGTCATGATGTTCTGTTGCATAATTTTCTTGTTTTATGCTTACTTGGCAGATTAAAAGATCTATAAGCAAATTCTAAATTGTGAAAATTCAGATTTATTTCTTAAATCTCCATTTATTTTGTACAAGAAGGAATACCTATTTATATACATTAGACTCTAAGAAAAAATGGTAAGAATCTCCTAATTAGTATCCCTAAGAAATAGGAAATTAAATCTCCTAAAGTTTGGTTACTAAAAATCTGGTATTTACAATAGTCAACATACAGCTGTAAAATTACAGCTGACATCTGCAACACTCCCCCTCAAGCTGGAGCATAGATGTTCTTCATCCCCAGCTTGCATACAAACTCTTCAAACTTGTGTCCAGGTACTCCTTTTGTCAACATATCTGCAGTTTGTTGTCTTGTAGGAATATACACCAAACAAATAACTCCATTTTCCAATTTTTCTTTAATAAAGTGTCGGTCTACCTCCACATGTTTTGTCCTGTCATGATGGACAGGATTATGAGCAATATTAATTGCTGCCTTATTGTCACAGTAAAGTTGCATAGGATTGTCTTTGATTAACTGTAGTTCTTTGAGAACACGTTTTATCCACATAAGCTCACACACGCATGTGCTTTAGTGCTCGAAACTCGCTCGACCGCTTCTTGCGTACTACAGTTTGCTTCTTGCTTCTCCAAGTCACAAGATTTCCCCACACCTTAGTACAATAACCCGTTGTAGACTTCCTGTCCAAGACATTTCCAGCCCAATCCGCATCAACAAATGCTTCGACATTCCTTTTTTCTGCCTTCTCAAAATAAAGTCCCTTTCCTGGTGTTGACTTCAAGTATTGAAGTATCCGGTTTACTGCCACTAAATGAGCTTCTCTTGGAGAGTGCATGAACTGGCTCACTAAGCTAACTGCAAAGGCAATATCAGGTCTGGTATGGGACAGGTAGATTAATCTTCCTACCAATCTTTGATATCTCCCCCTCTCCACGGGTGCACTATTTTCTTCAAGACCCAACTTGCTATTTGGTTCAACTGGTGTGGCAGCTGGTTTACAGTCAGTCATGCCAGTTTCTTTGAGTAAATCTAGGGTGTATTTCCGCTGTGTAACTAGAATACCTTTAGCTGTTCTAGCCACCTCCATTCCCAGAAAATAACGTAGTGGTCCAAGATCCTTGATTTCAAATTCACGAGCTAATTTTTTCTTCAATCCTTCCAGCTCTTCTTTGTCATCCCCTGTTAGTATAATGTCATCTACATACACAATCAAAATAGCTAACTTCCCTTCCGTAGACCGTTTGTAGAACATAGTGTGATCAGCTTGCCCCTGAGAGTATCCACAAATCTTCAAGACTTTTCCAAATCGGTCGAACCAAGCCCTAGGAGATTGTTTAAGGCCATAGAGAGACCTTTTTAATCGACAGACTCTTCCAGCAGATCCCTTTTCTTCGAAACCTGGCGGCATATCCATGTAAACTTCCTCTTCCAGTTCTCCATTCAAGAATGCATTCTTGATATCAAGTTGGTTGAGAGACCAATCCAAATTTGCAGCAAGGGAGAGAAGAATCCTTACGGTATTAAGCTTTGCCACTGGGGCAAAAGTCTCTAGGTAGTCCACCCCATAGGTTTGTGTGAAACCCTTCGCCACGAGTCGTGCTTTATACCTGTCCACACTTCCATCAGCCTTACATTTGATTGTAAATACCCACTTGCACCCCACCTCTTGTCTTTAGGTCTTGCACAAGGTCCCATGTATTATTCTTTATTAAGGCTGCCATTTCTTCTTGTATGACTTTCGTCCACTCACTTGACTCAAGGGCTTCATGGATGTTTCTTGGAATAGTGGTATTAGATAGATTGGCCACAAAACTCCTATACTCTTTGGATAGATTTGCATATGACAGGAACTTGTAGATAGGATGTTTGGTGCAATTTCTCACTCCTTTCCTTATTGCAATAGGTAAATCTGTAGTATTCTGAGCTTCGTTCTTAGCATACTCAGTAGGTGGCTTTTGATCCTCCCTTAGTTCAGATCTTGGTTCTGCTTGGTTTATAAGTGGTCAGACCTCTTGATTTTTATTCTTTCTCCGTGAATAGACACGAAACTACTTTATTGGTTCCTCCAAACTTGGATTGGCTTCTATCCCTATATTCTTTGGTGACACTATTGGCTGATTGAGTTCTTTGATGTTAGGTAGGCTAGGATGAAGGTTTGGACTGAGTGAGGAGGTTTTTGGTAGATCTGAGACAAGTCTGGAATCATTTGGTAAATTGAGTTCTGAGTTGGAATTATTGGACTGATTGGGTTCCAGGTTGGAATTACTTGGCTGGTTTAGTTCTAGATTGAGTTCTAGGCTGGAATTATTAGTGGGTTGAGAGATTGGTGTAGGGACCTCAGTTTAGATGGGTTCTAGGATGTCAAGAATATTCCAAGAATTATCTTCTCTCAAATTCTCCCTCTGAAGAGAATTATTTGGGTAGAAAGGCTGATTTTCAAGGAACTTGACATCCATGGTGATGAATAGTTTCTTTGTTTGAGGATTATAGCACTTGTACCCTTTCTTGGTAGGAGAATATCCTAAAAAGGACACTTGATGGCTCTAGGAGACAGCTTTGTTCGTTGAAGACTCGGAAGATATATACAAAGTCAGCAAACCGGGTTTTGAGTGCAAGATTAGGCGTAAGAAGGGGATGTTGTGGGTAGCTTTCAAGAAAAAACAAAAATAGGTGTCTTGAATTTAAGAACTCGAGAGGGCATACGATTTATGAGATAAGATCTTTGTAAGAATAGCCTCCCCCAATATATTTTTTGAGTACATTGGTTGTGAACATAATGGCCCTAAAGAACCTCTAAAAGGTGTCTGCTTTTTACGTTCGCAACCCCATTTTGTTGTGGTGTTCGACATGAACTTTGGTGGACAATTCCTTCTTGTGACAAGTAACTTCCTAAAATGGAATTGAAATACTCGGTTCCCATTATCTCATCGGAGTACACGAATGTCGATTTGAAATCGAGTTTTTACCATGGCATGGAACCGTTTAAAGGTTTGTCCACCTCAGTTTGTCCTTTAAAAGGTATACCCAGGTTGTCCTAGAGTGGTCATCTATGAATGTAATGAACCATTTGGTTTTTGACAAGTTGTTGACCCTTGTGGGACCCCAAATATCACTATGAATCAAAGAGAAAGGTTGGGATGGTTTATAAGGACGAGCAAGAAATGGAACACGTGTTTGTTTAGCCATTTGACAAAATTCACAATGTAATAAACTCAAATCTTTATTTTTAAATAAGGAAGGAAACAAGGATTTTAGATATGGAAAGCTAGGGTGGCCTAACCTATAGTGCCACAACATTATTTCACAAGAAACAAATTCATATTGAGAGACGTGAGCTTGCCCTTTCTCGGCCACTTTATTCTCAAGATAAGACACACCCGCATATTCCTTCGCATTCCCAATCATCCTCCCCGAGGTTGGATCCTGGAAAAAACATTTAGAACCACAAAATTTAGTTACACAGTTTGTGTCCCTGGTAAGTTTACAGAGTATTGTAATATTGAGTCACTGAGAGACTCCCTTGCTTCTGGTCACGTAACTGTGACTTGATTTCAAAGAGTTGAGCTGCATTCCCAAGGTCAGAGTAGGTTTCTGTCACGGCTTCCCAAAGTTCCTTTGCTGTTGGTAGGAAGAGATAAGTCCTACCAATGTCCACGTCCATCGAGTTGATCAACCATGCTTGCACCATCGAATTTTCAGCATCCCACTTCAGATAACCAGGATCCGAGACGTCAGGGGCTTTGGTTTCCCCTGTAATATACCCTAATCGGCCTTTGCCACGAAGAAACAGGGTGACAGATTGAGACCATTGCAAAAAATTTCTGTCATTTAACTTGTGCTGAGTTATCTGTAAAGATGGGTTTTCGGTACCTAAGGAGACCGAAGAGATGTCCTGCTCTATGACAGAACTTGAGGAAATCTCAGATTCTTGTGCAGGGCTAGTTGTCTTCTCCATTGGAAAGTGTGAGGCTTTTAAAAAAATCAAAGGCTTGGATCAAGAGAGCTGCTCTGATACCATGTGAAAATTCAGATTTATTTCTTAAATCTCCATTTATTTTGTACAAGAAGGAATACCTATTTATATACATTAGACTCTAAGAAAAAATGGTAAGAATCTCCTAATTAGTATCCCTAAGAAATAGGAAATTAAATCTCCTAAAGTTTGGTTACTAAAAATCTGGTATTTACAATAGTCAACATACAGCTGTAAAATTACAGCTGACATCTGCAACATAAATATCTTAAAATCAAAGAAGTTTGCAGAGTACTACGGATAAAAGTATTTAAAAAGATTTTGTGAATGTCACCAAGGTGCGTACTTTGAATTTTATAATAAGAAGCTCCTGAAAGCCATTTGATTAAATAAGAAAAACATGGCACCTATGGACATTTTATTCAACTTGTATCATTGCCCTATAGATCTTAGGATAGTAATGCTAAAATTGGCAACTAGGGCTAGGAATTGATGTAAACGGGTTTTAATGAGATGTGTAGAAGACCTATTGAGCTGGTTAAGTTATGATTGTTTAGCTAGTCTTGTGGATTTTGGGTAAGATTGTGAGGTTCACTAAAATAAAAATTTATATTTTAGTTTAGCAAAGAGTAAGAAGTAAGAGAAAAAGAAAATGGGTAGACATTATAAAGAGAAGTAAGGAGAACTAGAGAAGAACAACAAGGTGAACCCCAATAGTCTATAATTTTTTATTGGATCCAGATCTGATAATATGTTTTTCATCCCCAGAACTCAGAAAAATCAAAAACCTTTTCTATTGACTCTGAATCCAAAGAGACATTAAATTCCAAGTAAAAGACAAAAATAACTTGTTAGTTGTTGAACTTTAAATGATGGGTGTGGAAAATAACCTATGAAAGTAAATAGTAGACATAAAATACTTAAAATCTCATTACCAGTAGAAGCCGCTATTGGACCAACAAGTTCTCTTGTTGAGTTTTTATTTTTTGGAGAAGATAATAATTCTCTAACCAGATATGTTTGTTGCAATAGTTTTGACCTGTCTTTGATAAACTAACTGTGTGTTGCTATAGTTTTGTCCCGTCTTTTGATAAACTAACTCTGGGATGGACTTTATTATGCTTTGGCAAAATGATCAGCTCGCAGGATAAGAAAGGACCTGGCAATTTTCTTTAACCTTGTTTTGTTGTTGGAAGATCTCCAGTGAGAACAATAACTTGTGATAGATATGATTTTCTGTGTCTTAATAGAATTGGAATTCAACAATTTGAGCAATGACATTATGGTGGACTGCAGTAATTTGTCCATCAATGAAATAGCTTAGGGATTCACTGCAGCTAATCCTAGGACTATTTAGTTTTCTTATGGGAAAAAACAGAGGATTTTATGGCAACAAATAATTTATGTTCAAGTAGTGGAAGTGAGTTGTATATTGATGGCTCGTTGAGCATCTGCATGCAGAAAGCCAGAAAGGTTGAGGGGCTGGATTGAATTTTATGACTTTGAAGGACAGAAGATGATAGCTTCTCCTAATTTTACTCTTACCTGAATTGGACTCATCTGAACGTGAGTCTTTTTGTCCTGACAAGAGTTGAAGTCACCTAGTAGTGTCACTGTAGAAATGCAGGATTTATGATCATGTATCTTCAGGGGAAAAAACATTAGGTAATCAATTTGTATTTGGATTTTTGGGACTTTGATGCCCGTTGACTAGTGGATCTCAAAATACCAATACTAAAATTGAAGATTAGTGTTGGGATTAGTGTATTTCATATATTCATGAATGGGATCTGATGATACCATTAACTATCATATCATATTAGATTTCTGTTTTCAGCTACAAAATGATGTAACCAGTGTTACCAATGTAGACATCTTCTGTACCTTTTGCAGTAAAGCATCCTTATCCTTTCGACGACCAAGTTGTGATCTATATTCGACATGTTGGGCCAGGAGTTTTAGTAGGGCAAGCATGGCAAGAAGGGAAAGAACTACAACAACTGCCTCAAAAATTATGTGGAGAGATTTTAATGGTGAAAGATCACTCTGCATCCTGAGATGTTCTCTGAGAAAATGTTGTCTGTTCATACATATGTACGTGTAGATTTGCTCTATATCTATCTTTTTACTAACTGCTTACAGAGACGAGGGATTTGCACTAATTATGACTTAATAGTACTTAAATGCCAAGAATTCCTGTTTGATATTAAGATTGAAAAGTTACAGTATTAAAGTGTTTGATTTGATTAATAATCTGTATGATAAGAAACTTATAGTACTCCTCTCATCTTCATCAAGAGCAATATTTCGTTCTACAAAAGTCTGAATATTTCGCTGCAAAAATCTTAACATCTCTCTATTAAGTTTCACTCGAAACTCCGTATTTCCTGAACAAACATATTCCAAAATAATTTAAAAATCACATTTACTTCTACAAGCTACATTTTTTCTTCAACATTTATCATAAGATTTGTTGTTTTTGTTTGTTTAATACAACTATATAAATAAAAGTGTTGAATTTAAGTGCAGACAAGTTTATTTAGCTTCTGTTGTGACTTGCATTTCTGGGTTTTGGTTTCAGGTTTTTCACAATGTTTGTTGAATTCTTGAAGATCCTTGTTTATTGTGGGACGCGGTTAACAGGAAACGCAGTAAGAACATGTTTATTAACCAAGATTCAAGAAGACATGAATCATTGAACAATTGAATAGTATTTTTTAGGTATGTAATAAGCGAAAACAACATTTAATTTATTAATTTTTTTGAAAAATATATCAATAATTATAATAAAGTACAAAAATATTAAGAGGGGAAGGATATTTGAACCACCCATTCATTAAATTATTGTTATACAGAAATAATAATCTTTGTACGCAACTTTTCATTCTCCTAGTATATTTCATCTTCTTCTTTTTTTCTTTCAAAGTAGCCATTTATACAAATTAACAAATTTTAAAAAGAAATCGTTGATAAACTCGTAAATACCACCATTCCTTTACTGAAACAATTTAACTCTAGCTTTTGGCTTTGGCAATATTCATGATTTGTACGTTTGATATCTAGTTGGGATTCTCTAAAGCTGTTAATGAAAAGGTGACTTGATAAGTTTCGGATGAATCACTAAACAAATTCAAACATGGATGAAAAACCTACTTCTCAAATATTGATTCTCTTTAGGGTTGGCATTAAAATCCGGATCCACAAAGATCCGGAAGATTCAGATCTGAAAAAATTTAGATCCGCATGTTATAAAATGAAGATCCAGATCTTAAAAGTTAAGATTCGTACAGATCCGAATCAAGATCCGTACGGATCCAGATCCGTACGGATCCAGATCCGGATTCGAATGCAAGTGCATCCGGAAAATCGAATATCCGGGTCCGCATTATTATCTAATTAATTTATTTATTTAATTAAATTTTAATTAAAAAATATATAAATTAAAATATTTATAAGCATAATTAATTCTATAATCTTCATTGACTATAAAAAGTATGTTAAAAAACTAAAATAATAATAATAATTAGAGAATATTAAAATGAATTGGTTTACTTTAGTTTTTTTATTTTTTTTATTTTTTATTTATGTTGTGAAATTATCATTTGTGAATTTATGGTGATATTGTATGTTATTTATATTGAATTGATGTTAAATTGTTAATTGTTAAATTATAATTGAATTTTATTTGATATTATTAAATAAATTATTAAAGTTAAAATTATATTTAAATTTAAAAATATGCAGATCTGGATATCTGAAAAATCCACCCATAACCCGTGCGGATCTTACCCACATCCGGATTCGTATATTTTTTTATGATTCCGGATGCGGATCCGGATGTAAAAAATTCAATGCGGATCCGGATCCGGATGCAGGTCCATCTCTAATTCTCTTGGCTGACTCATACAAAACTTATAATTGGTTAAATGCAATCTTTAACAACCCAATTTCTCCCTCCATTAATTCCCTTCAAACCCAATTCATGCCTTTCAAACAATCGCCATTTTGAAAATGCTCAGTTTCATTTTAAAATTTTATTTAGATGATTTTATAAGGGAGCATTGGTTCCTTGCTTTCTAATTAACAGCGTAGCATAGTGTCATGGGATGAGTATTTTGTGCAACAAACCCGTGCGGCACTTAGTCGACTTCTAGCACGCTAGTCGCTAAGTAAGCCTAGAACACTTCTCGAACTAGCTAATCAAAGAAAGCTTATACAAACGCTAGAGAGAAGCAAGAGCAATGTGGCCAAACTATACAATTGTATTACTCACAAGAGTAATTTACAAGAGAGCTTGAGAGCCTATGTGTGTTGTGAGTTGTGTGTGCTGGAATTGTGGTGTGTTGTATGCAAAATGGCAAGGGTGGTAGCCTATTTATAGGCTTGGATGGAGGGCTCTAGAACCACCTAGCAACTTGCCAAGTTGCCTAGAACTCTAAGGACTAGAATGCTAAGTTCTAGAGAATTCTAGGGTATTTATAATTTTCTAGAAGTTGGGCTGGACTTGGCTAAGTGCACCCCGCATTTTTGTTGAGTGAACCCGCGCGCGCAAACTTAGCCTTCGATTGCAGGAGATTTTGGCGGTCCGTGACAATCCTCCCCCACCTATGTTCGCGGCGTCCTCGTTGCGTTCTCGTGCTTGTAGTGTTGGACATGCTCCGCGAATTGCCATAGGTCTTCCTCACGTTCCCATGTTGCTTCGCTTTCGGGGAGGTTCCTCCACTTCACCAAGTACTCGTTGTACGCCGGAATGCCCCTTCTTCGAATGACTCGATCAGCAAGGATGTACTCCGCATCCTTGTCGTATGCTGTGATAACTGCGGTTGGGGCACGCCTCGACTCTCCTCGGTTGGGGTCTTCTGTATCTTCATGATATGGCTTGAGCAAGCTTATGTGGAAGATCGGATGGATCTTGAGTCTTAGCGGAAGTTGGAGTTGGTACGAGACTTTGCCAACACGTCGGATTACTTGGAAAGGCCCCTCGTAACGCCTCACTAACCCCCTGTGCACTTTCCGCAACGTCTTGAATTGTTGGGGTAGGAGCTTCAACATAACTTGATCGCCTTCCTTGTACTCGACGTGGCGTCCCCTTGAGTCAGCCCATTTCTTCATTTTCTGCGCGGCCTTGTCGAGATACGCTTGCGTGATGTCCGCTTCCTCATGCCACTCGCGGGCGAGCTTGTGAGCCGCTGGGCTTTTCCCTCCATAAGTCGAGGCTATGGCATTGGGCGTCATGGGTTGGAATCCCATGATGATCTCGAAAGGACTCTTGCCCGTAGCCTCACTCCGTTGAAGATTGTATGAGAATTGGGCGACGTCCAGCAACTTAGCCCAATCTCGCTGGTGAGCGCTTACATAATGCCTGGGATACATCTCAAGAAGGTTGTTGATGCGCTCAGTTTGGCCATCGGTTTGCGGATGGAAGCTTGTTGAGAACTTGAGGTCGGTTCCCAACATCTTAAAGAGCTCCGTCCAAAAGCGGCCAGTGAATCTTGGGTCTCGGTCGCTCACTATTCTCTTCGGAACTCCCCATAGCTTCACGATATGCTTGATGAAAAGGCGAGCAGCTTCATCCGCTTTACAGTCGGTTGGTGCGGCGATAAATGTCGTATACTTGCTGTAGTGGTCGACCACGACCATAATGCTTCCGCACCCTTCAGATTTCGGCAATGCCGAGATGAAATCCATGGTGACACTTTCCCATGGCCTTGAGGCTATTGGCAGGGGCTCCAACAATTCTACCGGTAGTTGGTGATCCGCCTTGTCTTGTTGGCACACAAGACAAGTTCGTACATAAGCCTCGATGTCATATCTCATGTGCGGCCAAAAGTACGAGGCTTGAATGAGTGCGATCGTGCGCTCTACTCTGGGGTGGCCAGCCCATTTTGAATCGTGGCACTCCTTGATGATGTCTTTCCGTAGATTTCCCTATTTTGGCACGAAAAGTCTGTCTCCTTTGGTGAGGAGGATGCCTTCCTCTTGCCAAAATCGCCTTGTCTTCCCTTCGAGAACTTTCCCCAACAAGTCTTTTGCGAGAGGGTCTTGTTGGAGGCCTTCTTTGATGCGTTCGACAAGGTCGGACTTTGGTTGGCTCATACTAAGGGTTGCCAACTCCGCTTTGCGACTTAGAGCATCCGCAACGACGTTGGCTTTGCCGGGCTTATACTCGAGCCGGTAGTCAAATTCGGCAAGGAAGTCCTGCCACCTTGCTTGCTTGCTTCGGGCTCAACTTCTTTTGTATTTGGAAGTAGCTTGTAGCTACATTATCTGTTAAGATTACGAAGTGTGAGCCAAGCAAGTAGTGTCGCCACACACGTAGGCAATGAATGATTGCGGTCATCTCCTTTTCTTGCACGGTGTAGCGGCGTTCCGTGTCGTTTAGCTTTCGGCTCTCGAACGCTATAGGGTGGCCTTCTTGCATAAGTACTCTGCCAATGGCGAAGTCGGAGGCATCCGTTTGCACCTCAAATAGCTTTGTGTGGTCCGGAAGAACAAGGACGGGTTCCTCAGAAATTGCCTTCTTCAGCTCCTTGAATGCATACTGGCATTCCTCGGACCAATGCTATGTTCGGTTCTTCTTGAGGAGGTCGGTCAAAGGTGCCACTCTCGCTGAGTATCCCTTAATGAAGCGACGGTAATAGTTTACCAGTCCAAGAAAAGAGCGGAGTTCGGGTACCTTAGTGGGAGGTTGCCACTCGAGGATGGCCTTCACCTTTGCATCTTCCATCATCAACTTCCCGTCCGCTATCTTGTGACCGAGGAACTCCACCTCTCGTTGAGCAAATGAGCATTTCTCTAGCTTGAGGTAGAGTTCGTTTTCTCGTAGTACTTGGAGAACTTGCCACAAATGTTGGGCATGTTCCTCAAGTGTGGTGCTATACACCACTATGTCGTCCAAGTACACAACGACGAAGCGGTCGAGGAATGGTTGGAGGACTTTATTCATAAGAGTGCAAAATGTGGCCGGTGCATTGGTGAGACCAAATGGCATAACAAGGAATTCGAAAGATCCGTACCTAGTTACGCATGCCGTTTTTGGCTCATCTCCCTTGGTGATGCGCACTTGGTAGTACCCGGACCGCAAGTCAAGCTTGGTGAAGTACTGTGCTTTGCCAAGTTGGTCGAACAAGTCCACAATCAACGGGATTGGATACTTGTTCTTAATGGTGATCTTGTTGAGCGCCCGATAGTCGATGCACATCCGGAGAGATCCGTCTTTCTTCTTTTGGAAGAGCACAGGTGCACCGAATGGAGCCTTTGATGGGCGGATGTAGCCCGAATCCAGCAAGTCTTTGAGTTGTCTCCGCAACTCCTCGAGCTCTGGTGGCGCCATACGGTAAGGTGCGAAGGCTGGTGGCTTTGCGCCTTGCTCTAGCTCGATCTCATGATCCACCTCTCATCTAGGTGGGAGCCTTTGTGGAAGCTTCGGAGGCATAACGTCCTTGAACTCGTCGAGGACTTCTTCAATAGGTGCTGAGACTTGGCTTGTTGGGTTGGAGTGACCTTATCCTTCGTTCAGCTCCCGGATGGAGACCAAGAAGCTAGGATCCTTCCCAAAAGCTTTCTTGAATTGCATGGCCGAGAGCGCCTTGTCCATGGTCTTGGAGCGCTCAGCGGGAACCATGCATGCATTGCTCCCATCGAGGATGCTTAGGGAGTTTGTAGATGGTAGAAGGAAGGCATGTACCTTGTCGAAGAATTCCATGCCGAGGACCATCTTGAAGTCATCCATGGGCACAACGGAGAAGTTGAGCTTTCTGCTCTACGTTCCAAGTGCTACACACACCCCTTGTGCGGTACCCGCGATTGGCTTGGCGGGTGAGTTTACCGCTTTAATGGTGCCTCCTTCCTCGGTGATCTTGAGATCTAGGCGCTTTGCCTCTTCTTCCGAAATGAAGTTGTGCGTGGCTCCGGTGTCGAGCAATGCACGAACTGTGTTGCCGTTGATGTGCGCACTCACGTACATGAGCCCATTCTTCACGCTTGTTGGTGGGTGAGTCTTGAGTGCGCCAAAGCGTTGGAAAGTACCCATGTTGTGTTGGGGCTCCTCCGTTGAAAGTGTAGATTGGCCCTTGAGTTGTGCGGCTAGGGCATTAAGCGACTTCTTCTCCGGACAGTCGCGTACCCAATGAAGTCCATTGCATATGAAGCATGGGCTTCGTGGCTTGGGTGGCTGCTTCGCATCCGGTTTGCTTTGCCCGTTCTTGCCGTTTGGAGGCTTTTTCTGCCCCCAATCCTTCCCGTTTTGGCCCTTGTCCTTCCGGCCCTCTCCCCCACCTTTGCCATGGTTAGGCCTCTTGTCCTTGGGTTGGGCGGAGTAATCGGTAAGTGATTCTGCAATGGCGATGGCGTCGTCAAGAGTTTGTACGCCACGCCTATCAAGTTCCGCCTTGGCCCAATCCTTGAGGCCATCTTGGAAGTAGAAAAGAGAGTCATTATCGGACATATCTGTTATCTCAAGCATGAGAGTAGTAAAGTCGTTGATGTAGTCGCGGACATTACCTGTTTGCTTGAGCCGGCAAAGGCGCCTTCATGCTTCCTTCTCCGCGTTGCTTGGGGCGAAGTGCTTGCGGAGTTCTCGTTGGAACTCAGCCTAAGTGTTGATGGCGCATATGCCTTTGCCTATCTCACCATGCTTCCTCTCCCACCATAGTTGTGCGGCGCCTCGAAGAAATGTAGGTGCGGTGCCTACCTTGGATGCCTCATCTCGAACCCCCAAGGCATCGAAGTATTGCTCCAGCCTAAAGAGGAAGTTGTCTACGACAGTGGCATTGCGGGTGCCATCGTAGGTGTCGGGCTTTGGCACATCGATGCGAGACGCATCACCCGTGCTTGTCGAAGCCGGGCTATGAGTGAATGTGCGCTTGTGCCATGCCCAATCCGAGCGGACTTCATCCACTTCCGCACGGATCGCTCGTAGCTCACTTTGCACGAAACTACGCAAGTTCAATAGCTCCTCATGGAATGCTCGAAACTCCCCTCGGAGAGAGTCGGCTTGGTCTTGCATGAGGGCCTTGGTGGCTACCGTGAACTCACCATACTCGCCCTCAAGACTATCCACCCTCACCTCTAAAGTATCGAGGGTGTCCTGGATAGCGGACATAGATGTTTCGAGCGTGGCGACGCGAGGCTCCAAGGCGTCTACAGAAACGGCCTTGGACTTGCCGTGGGACTTAGCTTTGTGCACGTCCCTCCTCGCGGCCACGAGTTGGGTCAAGAGACTCCACACCAACAACACCCTCTTGTGTAGTGCTGGGAGGGTTGGCTATTGCTCGTGAGCTAGATTGCGTGGGTGCAAAACTTAACTCTGATACCACTTGTCACGGGATGAGTATTTTGCGCAGCAAACCCGTGCGGTACTTAGTCGACTTCTAGCATGCTAGTTGCTAAGTAAGCTTAGAACACTTCTCGAACTAGTTAAGCAAAGAAAGCTTATACAAACGCTAGAGAGAAGCAAGAGCAATGTGGCCAAACTATACAATTGTATTACTCGCAAGAGTAATTTACAAGAGAGCTTTACAAGAGAGCTTGAGAGCTTATGTGTGTTGTGAGTTGTGTGTGTTGGAATTGTGGTGTGTTGTATGCAAAATGACAAGGGTGGTGGTCTATTTATAGGCTTGGATGGAGGGCTCTAGAACCACCTAGCAACTTGCCAAGTTGCCTAGAACTCTAAGGATTAAAATGCTAAGTTCTAGAGAATTCTAGGGTATTTATAATTTTCTAGAAGTTGGGCTGGACTTGGCTAAGTGCACCCCGCATTTTTGTTGAGTGAGCCCGCGCGCGCAAACTTAACCTCCGATTGCGGGAGATTTTGGCGGTCCGTGACAATAGGCTTACCACTCCGTGAGAGTCACTATTCATCTCCCTCATAATAGATTATCTTATTTTTACGTGTAAATTTCTTGTGCTTGTTAGATTTAGTAAGAGATTTCTTCGCTTTTATGACTTGTTGAGATACCATCTTTGTTAAAGAGATTTCGCATTGGAAATCTAGCAATGTCTCAAAATGGATTAGATTGCTGATGCTTGATAAACTGCCAAAACTTCAACTAAAGTTAAGGGCATTTGTACATTTTGCTTTTTAAGGAACTTGTATTTTTTACTTTTTAGTCTTTTAATTTAACAGCCATTTATTTACCTTGCTTTAAACTGTGGATGCAACAAATTTATGGTTAAATGGAATGTCTGTAGGACAATCTCACACAGGTGTTTTTTCCTATGAAAGAAACACAAAAGCAAATTAAAAAGTAGATGCAACAAATTTATAGTTAACTGCTTCAAATTGCAAAATAATAATCTCAACTCCATGATTATCCTGACATTTATGGATATCACTTTCTGTGGCTGAATTGGAAGTGGTATCAATCTCATAATATCAATAATTTGAGACATGGTGCCTTTAACCAATTCTTTATTTCTGTTCTTACAAAGAAAAAATTAAAAAAAATAAAATCTCCAATTCTTTATTTCTGTTCTTACAAAGAAAAGATTAAAAAAAATAAAATCTTACACATGCATTATCATTAAAAGACACATAACATAAAGATTAAAGGATTAGAGATGTCAGATTATAAGAGAATCTCTATTCTTACTTTTCCTTAGCAAAATATATTAAATAAATTAATGTTTTATTGAAAATTTAATGTGAGCGTTACCAGCTTAGTTATTTCATAAAGTTTTATACAAAATAAAAAAAAATTATTAACAGTCAAGTTCATTTATGTTAAGTTCAACCATGAATATTACTAAGACTTTTAGGGCGGAATGAATTTCAAGCCTTTTTTTTTTAATTGGCCACCTGAATTTGATTTGGGAGATAAAAATTAGTTTTTATAATTTTCAAACCTATCACAGTTTTCTCAATGAGATTTTTTTTCAAAGAAAATTTACAATTTAAATATTAATTATGAAATAGGGAGGGAGTAAAAAGTTTGTATAAAATAATTTATTTAAATTTTTAAGTGAATTTCCATTCCAAAGTATTGTAGGGATAATTCCTTCCTCAATTATATTGTGCAATTGAATGAAAACAATATTCTCCCTTACAAAATATGAGTAAATTAGATGTCCCTTGAATATTAATGAATGCAAAAATCTAAACAGTGTTGTTTCATAAAATTTAATATAAACTTAGTCCAGTAATAGATTGATGATAAATATCAATAGTAATATCATGTAATATGAGTTATAGACTGATTGTAATATCAATATAAAAAAAAAAAGAAATGAATTAATTTATCTTTAGTTATTTAAGTAATTTCAATTAAGAAGGGTTTTAGAAGAAATTTTGAGGGATGGGAAAAGCCCCCACTGAAAAATATTATAAGCTTTTGGATGAATAGGTAGATGTTGGACGGGTGGGATGGCATTTGAGTTAAACCAGATTTTTTGATTGGCCGCCCCATGATTTGAAAACAATGGAAATCTTAGAAGGCCAAATCAACCAAAGATGCTAAGCTAACCTCCTACCTAATATTGTTAAATCAAACTTGTTGAATGTAGTAACTATTCTTCTTCAGCAAAGGCCATCCAGAAGTGAATTGATCCAGTTTATTTCAGAAGTAATTAGTCAATCTTGTCTCCAGAAAAATTGCTTAAGATAAATCACCCGAGTAAATTTGATTATCGACAACTATACTAAAAAAATAGCACAGTCCGTTGATCTTTATCATTTTTTTCATTGATTCATGAACTATGATCAAATGTGCAACTGTGCGCACACGAGAGTGATAAAAATGCAAACATAATTTATCATTACCAAGGCTTTATGCGAAGTCATATCTTTGGGAGAGCTATACACACAGTCACTGATAATTACCAAGGTTTTATACATTGTCCATCTTTGTTGGTCAGGACAGAGGAAGCATCTGCAGTCCATAATTCTCCATCCTCCCAACGATTTCTCAACTCGAAGCTCCCATCATCATCAAAATGATAATCCAGATCTGAATCTGCTGACTCAAACAAATTCTCAAAACCATCATCATCATTATTATCGAGGTCATCAACTTCCTCATGGTCACCATCACTACAACATTCATCAATATAATTTCCAAAAATGCTCTGCTTTCTCCTCTCTCGTCTCACCTTTTTCCCCTCCCTAACCAACTCCATAAACTTTTCTTTAATCAACAGAGTTTCGTCTATCTTTAAAAGCACACCCTTTTCATCAAATTCTTCCACCAACAGCACAGAGTTTCTTATGCCTTTTGGACTGACATAAAATAACTCTGGATGTCTCAGTATCATCGCCCTCAACTTATTTGACAGCCCGAAATCCTTCCTAAAATGAGTCAAATGGTCTATCAAAGTTCGCTTTTCCACCATCATCCCTAACGCCTCTCTCACCAAAGCGCAAGCTCTCTTCTCCGCTTGAAGTGACTCTTTTGGAAATTCTTCAGAAGAGGTGTTGTAAGGACACACATCAGGCAGCTCACTAAACTTTATCAAAAAGTCTCGATGACGTTTCTTCAAATTCAATCCCTTTCGGAGTCTCAAGTGCTTGAATTTTAGAGGCCTGTCAACAATCAATCCAAGTGATTTTGTTTCAGCACAAGGCATAGGAACCGCCAACTGAGGGTCCCATGACACAAGTTCAAGAGCTCGGCCGTACGAGGTGTCAACGATCTTGAATTTGTCTGGATAGTCATTGCAGAGGCGGGAACGGAAATTGGGCAGCAGGCCAAGATCAGGAGCAAGATGAACCAGCTTCGAAAGCAGCAGCCGGCGATGAGAAGAGAGCATGAGAAGCTTCTGGAGTTTGTTCGCCAAAGTATTCGAGATGGCTGATTTGAGACTTTTTTCCTGAGCGGCAAGAGCTGCTGCAGCAGGGGTCAAACGGACACTTTGTTGATAGCCTGATTTAGTTGCATTCAACGGCGTGGGTGGCATTGGAACTGCAAACACTTCGAATATCATAGGATAACGATGGATCATTGACCGTATAGACTTAGGCTTCGGGAGGCAAAGATAGGACCTGCATTTAGAAAGAATGTGAATTGGGATATAGTGTTTTGGCTTGGAAAGTAGTAATGTTTTCAACTTTTGCACAAAACGGGTTCTGTTATGGTTCACTATGTGATTGTCAAGTGAAGGACTTCGTACAATTTTCGGAGATGCACATGTAACTGAAATAGAGAAATTTCTCCGCATCTTACTAGCTTGATGAAAGCTGTAACTCTTTCTGTGTATCAGAGCAGGAGTTGATGAGAAGAAACCGCAGCGGACAAAAATATCATTTTGAGAAGAAACAGGGAGAGACAGTGTCATTTTTCAGCTAGGATTTATCACAAACAGATGGCACACAACTCCAAAATTGGCCGACACCCAAATCAGGCGGCAACGACAAGCGGGGAAGGGAAAGCCACCAACAGAGAGAAATGGGCTTAACTTTTAAAAAGACGAATTTTTTATTTGAAATTCATAGATCGCTGGATTTCTTATAAGGCCATCCAACGGTTGGGACAGCTTGCAGTTAAATCTGGCTACCGAAACGGGCGGTGTGCAATTGTAGATTGTTCGTATTGTAGTGGCATTATGCATATCTCTTTTCTTTAAAACATATAATATATCTTTTGGTTTATCATTGTTCTTTGACATATCAACCAATAAATTGCTCTCCACTTTATTAAGTCTACCAGCAAATGAGTGGCCTTCAAGATATTGTGTAGCAGGATGGTTATGGAACCCACATATCACTATCAATTCCCAATCATCATTATTTGTCATTTTCTGACCTTTTAGTTTAAATGGACACTTGCACTTCTTTGTTCCAGTTGCCTTCAATTGTTTTGGTTTGTGACCTTGAGGACGTCTATGCCTATAAACACCACTCCTCTCACATGTGAAAATTATTCTTGGTTTTCTACCATTTGCAGTTACATCAGATTTTTCAATCACAATAACAAGTCCATTTCTCTTTCCAACATCCCTTGTCCATTCAATTAGTGCTTCTCTACTTGAAAAAACCTATAAACAAAAGAAAATACAGCTTACGTAACTAAATATTGTATATTATGTGTGTGGCTAGACATAAAAGAAGAACTTCATTAATACATACCATATTAGTCGTAAATGCATCAGTATTGTCCAAGACCGCGAATCCATTTGAACCATCACCATTCGAGGTTGATCTTTCATCCTATAATGAGAGTAAATTATAAATTAAATAAATTTAGTTTACCAAAGAAAGAAAACCATGCTTACGAAAACGCCAATAGCCAAATACTCAAACACTTAACACACATGCTTTAGAAAGTTTTGACTTAGTGAACTAAAAGGAGAATTAATTCTCAACACAAAATTATAAACGAAACCATGAAAAGATCACATAAAACTAAACAAACCATAAATTAATCCACGTGAACAAATAACTTTTTAATTAAAATTTTCTTTTTAAAAAACAAAAGTTAAACTTACTGGTTCCGTTTGGAATTTTTTCCTTGGCATATCTTCATTCTCCATCAATACAATACCAAGTACTTTTTCTTTTTCAGATTCTTCCCTTTATATTTTTTCTTCATCCATCATTACAGTAATGACTTCTTTTTTTATTTGAACTCTTAGGAAAGAGTTTAAGAACATAAAAATTCCTGGGTTTATACGTTAAAATAAATTTAACTTATAAACTATAATAGATAATAATTTAATTAATAATTATTTATTTACCTAATTTAGTCATTTCACTTAAGGATAATATTGTAATTACACAAATTTTAATAAGTGGGGTGGTTTTACACAAAAGGTGGGGGGGGGGGAATATCGGCACCCTTGATTTTATGGCCAATACCAACAGCAATTATCAATTGGCTACTCATCGTTTATCTAAATTCTAAGTAGAGCTATTTAAATTAGAATATTATCGAAGGCCCCCTCAATTTAACACTGTTAACATTAGAAATAGAGTTGGCAAAATTTAACACGATCCGATTACCTGACACGAACACGACACGAATAAATGGGTATGAGTCATCGAATTTAACACGATTATTAAATGAACCAGGTCCTGAGTCGACACGATTTTTCCGTGTAGGGTTAAGGTTATAGTTCTTGACCCATTTACCCGATCAATGACACGATTATATTTTTTATTTTAAAATAATCTGTAAGTTTTTGTCATCAAAATTTAAATATTAGAGATGATTTTATCTTTTATTTTTATTTTTTAAAATGATGAATATAACACATTATTTATTTATAAAATTTTATATACATTTAGAGTTCAATAGTATAAATGTGTAAAATATTGGTAGACATGTATATTTTATAATATCGATACATAATATTATTTACATATATATAATTAAAACTTCAATAGTATAAATGTATAATATTTTGGTAGATATATAAATTTTATAATATCGATAAAGTATGTATGAATGTATGTATGTATGAATGAATGAATGAATGAATGAATGAATGAATGATAGTGTATAAATGTTTTATGTAAATTTTATTTAATATATAGATATTAAGTGGATTATTGGGTAATCCGATTATTTTTCCGTTTCGGGTTTAGGTCTCAATATTTTGACACGATTATTAAATGAGTCAGGTTTGGGTCGACCGAAATTTAACACGACACGAAACAGACACGACATAAACATGACCCGATGACCCATTTTGTCATCTCTAATTGGGAATGTCTATTTAAAAAAAAAAAAATAAGGAAACGTTTTGGCCTTATGGGGATGTTTGGCACCGCTCATGAAGCTCATTGTATGCCTCATTGTATGAGCTAAAAAACATGGGGTTGCAATAGCTGCAACAACAAGTGATTGCATTAGCTGAACACGATTTTTATTGTTTTTGACTTTATAACAGTAATAAATAAATATAAATTTTAATTTGATATAGTATTAATTTCTATTTTCTTTTATTTTTATATTATAATTATTAATATAAATTAAAAACTGATAATATATTATTCAATAATATTATATTATATATTAATTTCTATGATATTAAAAATATAACTAAATTATGTATAATTTAATTATACTATAATAATTAATATATAAAATTGATTAATATTTAATAAGTTAATATAAATAATAATAAATACCGAAAATATATAAACATAAAAATATAACATAACATTACATTATTTAATTATATTATAGTAATTAATATATAAAAATTGATTATTATTTAACAATTTAATATACCAAATAATATATACTTAAATAATATATAATATTACAATAATTAATATATTGAATTAATTATTTTCAAATAATTTAATATAACTAATAATAAATATTTAAATATGAATAATATTAAATTAAAATTATTAGTAATATAAATAATGATACAAAACATTATTACATATATTGCAGAACTCTTATTTGGATTATTTAGCACAACTCATTTTATTAGTGAATATATTACAACTATTGTATCACTTTATTATTTTGTGATTATCTTGTAATATGTATAAACCTTTATTCTATCATCATAAGATGACTTTTGAATTAATCTTGTAGGTTTTAACTATTTATTTATGTTGTGATATTATTTAGAGATTCTTTGATTAAATTATTTGTTTCAATCTTTATTTCATAAGTTATACATTTGAAAAATACTGAAAAATAAATGTTTTGCTGCTGAAATTTAAGGCCATAAGCTTCTTATGAAAAATTATGATACTTTTTGACGTTTATAGTAAAAAATAATGTTAAATTTCTAAAATTTAAGACTTCTATATTTAATGTTTTTCTAAGTACTAAAAAATATTATTTTTTAGATATATAATTTAAATTAATTACAAAAAAAATAAAACAATATGATGCGCACCAAACATAGTATAATTAAAAATTAATATAGTACAATATATCATCAAACATTGTATATCATTATTATAATATAGTGCTAATAGAATGCAGCATAATACAATACACATGCACTAAAATAATGTAATACAATATAATATAATTTAATATAATATAGTGTGCTAAATATACCTATGAGAATAATTTTTATACTTGTGTAAAAAAAATTTACCTTAAATCAATTATAATTGATATAACAAATGGCATAATTACTCATCAAATTATATTAATGTTAGTAGAACAACAATAATTTTGGTTACGGAAATAAATCATCATCTTATGGAGTAATACGCTATAAATATAATGTACCACCATTTCGAATATTAATACAATATTTTGAGCGATATGCTTTCAACTTCTTATGCATATTATCTCATAGAAATTGAAGTGATGATAAAAAATTATTTCATGTAGCCTTGATGTTTATTTTATAACAAATATTATAGACATGAAATTGTGATTAATGGTATAATAACACTCGTCATTATTATGATTAAATTTTTTAATTACCGCCTAATGGCTATTATGGATACTATTACACTCGTCAAATATTCATAACACTCGTCATTATTATAATCATTCCATGAAATTAATAGAGACATTATAGATCTAATTCCTTGTGAGATAATGTGAGTTGTAGGAAAGCTAAAAGTTGCTAGTGGGAGATAGTAGGAAGATAAATAGAAGATAATGAGATAAATGAATATCCACATTTATTTGAATAAATTCATAACACTCCCCCTTGGATGTTCATTACAAGAATATGCCTCATTAAAATCTTTACTAAAAAAAAGCCTTTATAAGAAAAAATTAGTAAAGAAAAAAGAGTACATAAATGATTTTGGAGATATAGAGTTGCCTCATTAAAAACTCACTTAAGAAAACCCTATGGGATAAAAACCTAGTGAGGAAAAAGATTACAACATATAAAATTCCCTCCAAAATAAATTATTTTCCCCAACAAATATACTCCCCCTCATCTTGACATATATTCTAATTTGAAGAAAAATCATGTAGTTGACGCATCCCAATTTTGTGTGCCAATTTTTTGAATATCGCAGTTGGTAGGGATTTTGTAAATAAATCTGCAAGATTGTCACTTGAGCGTATTTGCTGAATATCTATATAACCATTCTTTTGAATTTCATGTGTATAAAAGAATTTTGGTGAAATATGTTTAGTCCTATCACCTTTTATATAACCACCTTTAACTTGAGCAATGCATGCTGCATTATCCTCATATAATATTGTGGAGTTATTCTTAATTGATGACAATCCACATGTTTCTCGAATATGTTGTATCATTGATCTTAACCAAATGCACTCACGATTTGCTTCATGAATAACAAGTATTTCTGAATGATTTGAAGATGTTACAACCATTGCTTGTTTCATTGATTGCCATAATACAGCACAATTACCAGAGGTAAATAAATAACCTGTTTGAGATCGGACTTTATATAGATTAGAAAGATATACAGCATTTGCATATCCAATTAGTGGTGATTTTGATCCATTTAGATAATATAAACCCATGTCAATTGTTCCACAAAGATAGCGAAATACATGCTTTACACCATTCCAATGCCTACGAGTTGGTGTAGAACTATATCTTGCTAACAAAACAACTAAAATACAATCTCAGGTCAAGTACAATTTGCAAGATACATTAGTGCACCAATTGCACTTAAATATGGTACTTCAGGATCAAGAAATACTTCGTCATCTTCTTTAGGACGAAATGAATATTTTTTTATATCAAGTGATCGTACTACTATTGGAGTACTTAATGGATGAGCTTTATCTATATAAAAACGCTTTAAAACTTTTTTAGTGTATGTTGATTGATGTAAGAGTATTCCACTTGACAAATACTCAATCTGTAAGCAAAGACAAAATTTTGTTTTTTCAAGATCTTTCATTTCAAACTCATTTTTCAAATGTGAAACTGTTTTTAAAAGCTCTTCAGGAGTTCCAATGAGATTTAAATCATCAACGTATACTGCAATTATTGCAAATCTAATTTCAGATTTTTTTAATAAAAACACAATGACAAATTGGATTATTTACATATCACTCTTTCAATAAATAGTTGCTTAGGCGATTATACCACATACGCCCAGACTGTTTTAATCCATACAATGATCGTTGTAGTTTCAAAGAATATAGACTATGAGGTTTAAATTTGTTTTCTTTTGGCATTTTAAATCCTTCAGGGATTTTCATATAAATATCTGTATCAATAGAACCATACAGATAGGCAGTCACAACATCCATAAGACGCATATCAAGTGCTTCAGAGGCTACAAGACTGATTAGAAATTGAAATATAATTGCATCCATAACAGGACAATATGTCTCCTCATAATCAATGCTATGTCTTTGAGAAAAACTTTGTGCTACTAATCTTGCTTTATATCTCACAATCTCATTTTTCTCATTTCGTTTTCTAACGAATACTCACTTATAACCAACAAGTTTGACATCTTCAGATGTCAAGACTATTTGTCCAAATACTTTACGTTTCGTAAGTGAATTTAGCTCTGCTTGAATAGCATCTTTCTACTTTGGCCAATCATTTCTATGTCAACATTCTTCCACAGTTTTTGGATCAGGATCCTCATTGTCATTTGAGATATTAAGAGCAATGGTAAATGAAAAAATATCGTTAATAATTATTTCATTTCGATCCCATGATTTTTCTGTACCAACAAAATCAATCATAATTTCATTATTTTGTTTCTTTTAAGGAGAAATTGATACTTCTTCAGTTGTTGGAAAATTTGCTTCTGGGTCAACGGGATGAATACCATTTGATTGATTAATCTCTGTTATTTGATTAGTAGTCAATGACTCTTTGGGAGTGCTAATTTCATTTTGTAATTTTTCTTGTGTTTTCCTCTTCTAGGGTATTTTATCTTTTGAGCCAATTGGCCTTCTTCATTTTAGACGTACTTTATTTCCATTAGTTTTATCGTGTTGTCCTTCAGGGATCTCAACACGTGCTAGGGCATTTTCAGTTGGAGTATGTGATTCTACTATTCTTCTTGAATCATTAAATGCATCAGGAATTTGATTTGCAATATTTTGCAAATGAATGATCCTTTGAACTTCAAGTTCACTTCGATTTGTATGGGGATCAAGATAAGATAATGATGATGCATGCCATGTAATTTCACGTCGTTCATTTGTTTTTATTTTTTCTCCCCATAATGACGGGAAAATTTGTTCGTTCATCAAAATGACAATCCACAAATCGTGCTGTAAAAACATCTCCAGTTAAAGGTTAGAGATACCTAATTATTGATGGAGAATCAAAACTAACATAAATTCTAAGTCTTCGTTGCAAACCCATTTTTATTTCTTTGTGGAGGAGCAACTAGGACATAAACAGCACATCCAAAAATTTTCAAGTGAGAAATATTTAGTTGTTGGCCAAAAACAAGTTGTGAAGGTGAATATGTATGATGAGAATTTGGTCAAATGCGAATTAATGATGCTGCATGTAGTACTGCATGTCCCCAACATGAAAAAAGTAAATTTGATCTAAGAATTAATGGTCTTGCA
The DNA here is from genome assembly GCA_030449905.1 of Luvunga scandens. Classification (NCBI taxonomy): domain Eukaryota; kingdom Viridiplantae; phylum Streptophyta; class Magnoliopsida; order Sapindales; family Rutaceae; genus Luvunga; species Luvunga scandens. The sequence continues at coordinate 1,035,831 of JASUUG010000463.1, read as the reverse complement.
ATTAACTGTAAACACTTAATCAAAGATTCAGCTAAACCATTTTGCATATAAGTATGTGCGACAAAATGCTCAACGTCAATTCGAATAGACATGCAATAATCATTAAAAAATTTAGATGTAAATACACTAGCATTATCAAGTCTAATTTTTTTAATAGGAAAATCAGGAAATTGTGCTCTTAGTTTAATGATTTGAGCAAGAAATCTAGCAAATGCAATACCGCAATTAGAAAGTAAAGAGATATGTGACCATTTAGTTGAAATATCTATTAAAACCAAGAAATAATGAAACGGTCCACAACTTAGATGTATAGGGCCACATATATCCCCTTGAATTCTTTCAAAAAATTTAGGAGATTCAAAAATTACTTTCATTGAAGATGGCCGAGTTATTAATTTTCCTTAAGAACAAGCAGCACATGGACTTTCAATTGGTAAAAGAATCTTTTGGTTCTTTAATTGATGTCCATGTGAATTTTTTATAATACGACGCATCATGATTGATCCAGGATGCCCAAGTCGATCATGCCAAAGTTTCAAAGTCTTTGGATCAGAGAACTTCTGGTTCATTGCAAAATTTATTTCTATTGTTTTTATAATTGTATGATACAACCCAGAAGAAAGAGAAGGTAATTTTTTCAATATATGCTTCCGGCATGAAATAGTTGAAGTAATGCAAAGAAATTCAAAATTACCTTCACTAGATGTTTCAATATGGTATCCGTTTTGACGAATATCCTTGAAACTGAATAGATTTCTGTTTGATTTGCTAGAATGTAAGCATCATTTATTTGTAATTTTGTACCATTTGGTAACATAATATTAGCTCTTCCGGAGCCTTTAATTAGATTAGCAGAACCAGATATTGTATTAACATTAGCCTTAGCTAATATTAAATTATGAAAATATTTTCTATTTCGCAGAATTATATGTGTTGTCGCACTATCCACCAAACATCCATCTTCATTATTCATCAAGTTATTGTTCAAACTCATTGTATATCTTCACATATGCATATAAAAAAAAGTCAATTGAATATAAAGAATGATCAAGTAGTATGAAGAAAACATTACAGAAAATGTTTTATTAAAGAAAATTAAAAATTACACACCAAATTTATAAAACTTTCAAAATAATAAATAGTCTTGCAACATAAATTTAAACACACCATGATTGTAAAGAGACACACTAAATCTTTTAAAAAAATAATAATAATAACACACTTCAAAGTGTAGTGCTTTTAATCAGTCTTCATATGTCGATCACTAATTAACTGGTCAATTTTATCATTTGGATCTTCAAAAAAATCTGAAACATCCAAATGAGTTATATCAATTGGATCTTCATGATCAATGAAATTTGTCTCAATTTCTTTCCCTTTTGCCTTTTTGGATGCTTAATAAAGATCAACTAAATGTTTTGGTGTACGACAAACACGAGACCAATATCCTTTTGCACCACATCTGAAGCAAACATTTTCATGATTCTTTGATGATTTCTTTTGTGGATCTTTTTCTTGCTTCTCATTATTGTTATTCCACTTTAAGTGGTTTGGTCGATATTTTTTATTATAGCCACCACGACCTTGATTATTTTTATAACCTCGGCCTCGGTCGCGACCTCGATTAGCACTACGATTATAGGCTGAAGTACCATTCGCCTCAGGAATAAGTACAGATCCAGTCGGATGAGACTGATGGTTTCTCAACAAAAGTTCATTATTTTTTTCAGCCACTAAAAGACATGAGATTAATTCAGAATACTTTCTAAATCTCCGCTCTCGATATTGCTGCCGCAGGAGCAAATTCGAAGCATGAAAAGTAGAAAATGTCTTTTTCAACAAATCTGCATCAGTAATCTTCACTCCACATAATTTTAATTGAGAGACTATTTTGAATAATGCAGAATTGTATTGACTGACAGATTTAAAATCTTGTAATCGTAAATGCATCCAGTCATAACGAGCTTTTGGAAGTATAACAGCTTTTGGTGATTAAATCTTTCATTAAGACACTCCTAAAGGACATATGGTTGTTTGACCGTAAGATACTCACTTTTCAATTGTTCATGAAGATGGTGGCGAAGAAAAATCATTGCCTTAGCATGGTCTTGGGTTGATACATTATTATTTTCTTTAATAGTATTTCCAAGATTCATTGCATCAAAATGAATTTCAGCATCCAAGACCCATGATAGATAATTATCGCCGGAGATATCAAGTGCCATAAATTCAAGTTTTGCAAGATTCGACATTTTCAGATAACTATAACACAATATAAAAAAATAATTAATTAATTCATTATTAATAAATAAATATTATATATGTCATATAATCACTCATGGTAATATAACTATAAAATTTTATAATCATCACATTTTATACTATTGACGTCATGGAATAAATTTTAAATCTTATACCATCAATTATGCATATTTTAAGAGATATAACAAAGACAAGTAATATGCATACAACTTTGAGAAGTCAATGATATTGTAAATATAAACATGATAACAATAACTTATATGACATGTTATTTGTGATGAACAATTATAGTTATATAATAATAAAAATTGCTAGATATAAGAAATAAAAGAATTAATACCTAATCAAAGTTTCATGCTGATAATGTGTTAGAAAAGCTATTAGCCAGCAATAAAAATAAAAGGAACAACATAAGATGAAGAGTAAAATAAGAGAGCAAAATATTATAGAGTGATTTTATTAATTCCAAAGTATGTATAAAATAAAGAGATAAGCTCTCTTTTTATAGTTACATAATCATTCCATGAAATTAATAGAGATATTATGGATCATAATTCCTTGTAAAATAATGGGAATTATAGGAAAGCTAAAGATTGCTAGTGAGAAATAGTGGGGAGATAAATAGGTATATGTTATAAACATCTATATTTATTTGAATAAATTGATAACAGAATTTGAATTATTTACTATGTTATTATATGTTATCAATAATTACCATTGCTCACAAATATACTCTATTTAAATTGAACTCCATTATGATATGTATAATTAGTGATGATCGTTGCTCTTTTAAATGTTTTGTTACCTATATTATATGTATTCTCTAATCTCCTATTTCCATACGAAGGAAAGTCAATTTTACTAAATTGAAAACTTTTGAAGCTTTCTGAATTTCTGTTATTGGAGAGAAATATAGTCTTATGGATCGGTTTTCATTCATATGCCTTGAGCTTACTACAAGCTTGTGTGGCATGAAATATGTTTAATATAATTTTCTTTTGGCGTTCAAACAATATTTCGATTTTAATAAAATTTTCTAAATGTTGTAGGATTCATTTAGGCGGGTAAAATAACCGCATAAAGCATTAGGTTTCGTATGCATCGTGTATCATTTGGTCTTTCTAAATCCAACCTTATTTTATCAATAAGAATTTTTTTCAACAGCCAAGCAGTTTCAATTTCAAAATTTTTTTGTCCTTTCTTTTAACTGAGTTGTTGTTGAGTTGCTGTTTAGTTGCAATAATTTAAAATTGAGTTGGTACATGAATTGAGCTTTTATCTGACTGAGTTGGGTTGTTGATACAAAAGAGTTGCTGTTCGATTAGGAATTGAGCATAAAAAATTAAATGAAAGGTAAAAATTTTTTTGAACCATTTATTGAAAGCCAAAAAAATAAAATAAAAAATTGGAACTGTTTATTGCAACTATATAATCAATCTTTTTTTTGTAAATATTCTATGTTTTATTTTAAAATTTGTTTGTTTCTTGTTTCAATTTTTAGATTCCTGGCAACTGCTGTTGTTTTTAACTCCATAATAGAATAAATAAATAAATAAAATACTTTCAACCTTCTTCAAGTTTTCTCTTAGGTAAATACTCTTTTACTCCTTATATTTAAAAAAATATTTCAAAACACATTTGTAGTTAAATATATTATATTCTTACCCTTACTTTGTCTTTACTCTTACAATAATATTCTTGACATTAATTAATTTATCTATAAAAATTTAATTAGTAAATTAACCAATAATTATTTATTAGTAAATAAATAAATATTAGTAAAAAAGAACTAGTATTTTCTGTACCCATGCAACAATCTTTTTAATAATTTATTTATAAATAAATTACTATCAACTAACTTAAAGCAATATTTAGTGTCCTTGCAATAGTTTTGCTGATGGTTAATTTATAAAAAATTAATTTACCAAATTAATCTTAAAGGTAAAATAATAACATAAAAATTTTAGAGAAAATTTTCATGTTACTTTTTCTTTCTTTTTATTGATATCCTCAAGAAGGCAAGAATATTGTTGCAAGGGTATTATTATAAAAGAAAAGAAAAGGTAAGGATAAGAGTGTAACATGCTTAATAGCTTGAAGTATTTTTTAAAATATAAGGATTAAATAGATATTTAAGTCAAAATGTAAGAACTAAACAAATATTTATCATTTTCTCTCCTCGAAAATAAATATGAAGTTTTAAAATGCTTCGGTGTATGAATTAACTATCAGACCAGTAATAATAGGGATTAATGTCCTCCACCTTCTTAATTACCATAAATCATGAACATTAATTAAGGGTTAAAGGGTTACCTCAATCAAATCTGACACCTTTGTTAACGAGTTTTCCCTTGGGCTGACGGCAAATAAATGTTGCTTGAACTAAAGTGAAAATTTAGTTTATGAATTTAGGGAATCATAAAGATTAAAGACTACAAATAATTGTTATTGCGTTCTGTTAACCTGCAAGGATTATTTGTTTGTATATTTATTTTCGTGCTTAATTACATAAAAGATTCGCTGATCTTTAATTTGAATAAGGATAGCCTGTTAATCAAGATGTTTGAGCTAGTGATTTTGTTATGCACAGAGACACGTTTTGTTTTTTAAATCACCACAAACACCACGTATTATTTCCAAGAAGAGGCAACATATAAAAATTTCTGGGGAAATATAATGTTAAATCACTACAAACACCATGTATTATTTCCAAGAAGAGGCAACATATAAAAATTTCTGGGGAAATATAATGTAGCCTCAGGCTACAAGGTTTTGTATGATGCGTAGTCAATCAAAATATGATTAAGGTGAAATTTTTGGAATGTCGAATGGGTAATTTTTTAGGTATGTTGTTTCTTCTTTATAAATAACGTAAAATGGATGTGGTTTGGTAATTGCCTATTTGTGATTGCTTCTTTGTTTTTTTTTTAAATTTTAATTATCGCTTGACTTTTAATAAACTTAATTTTGTGCAATTCATAATCGTATAAGTAATGCCTACTCTTTTCCTTTCCTAATTTGAACTCTACCGAGCTCTTAAAGATTTCTTGCTATGTGTCTTTTAGTGATAGTGTATGGGTAAGATTTAACTTTTTCATTTTTTTATTTATGCGTAAGATTTAACTTCTTTATTTTTTTTATTTATTAACTATCAATCAATGCTTGAATTATTTGCTCAATATATGATCAGATAAGAAGAGAATAATGTTGTCATTACTAAATTTGAATCGGAATGAGTAGGAATGAGAATGGATAATGAGAATTAGAATAAATTATTTAGTTGAACTATATGAATCAGAATCGAAACAAACTGGATTGCCATTAATGTGTTTATTTTATCTTTGAATGGAAATCGGAATAAGTTACATTGTAACAAATTACTATAAAGTACTTAATGAGTTATTGTTATAATTATTATTTTATATTTTAATTATAGTAATTATTTATTCAAAAATAATAATAATAATAATAATAATTATTATTATTATTATTAATTACTTTAATAATATATAATTAATTATATTAACATGCTAGTTAATTATAATAATTATATTAATAATTATGATAAAAATATATTAATTAATAATAAATATTAATTATTTAATTATAATAATATACTATAAATATAATTACTATTAATAATTGTTGTTAATAATATATAAATAATAATTATTATATTAATTGTTGTGATTATTTATTCAAAAAATATAATTATCAATAATTATTACTAATAATTTATTAATATACTAATTAATTAATTATAATAATATATCTATTAATTATAAATTAGGACAAATTAGGCAATTTAATTTCAAGAGAGGCAAAATACTCAATCCAAGAAATGGGAGATTCATTCACACCTCCTCCCTTGGGAATGAGTTTCCCATTCCTCATTCCCAAATTGTGGTGCCCCACGATTCCAATTTCCAACTCCATTTTGTGAAGCAAACACAGTTAATGATTTTAATTCTGGATTCCAATTCCCCAATCTGAAAAATAAACACAGCCTTAATCTTTTTTGCATATTTGAAATAGCTAATCTTTCTTATTGGCTCCCAAAGAAGTTGTAATTAAATAATTTGATGGAGTGGACAAAGTAAATGTTTAGTGCAAATGGAGAATACTTATAAACTAAGTCGTATAAACAGGCCGACTCTAGAGTATTAGGGGCCTTAGGCATAATATTTTTATTATGCCTCCTTATCTTTAGTAGCTTTAATATTTAAAAAAATATAAAAATGTTCAAAATTTAATAAGTTTTTAACTATATATTGAATATTAACAGTCAATAAGATAATAAGAAATTTCAAAAAAAAAAAAGTAATCAAGAAGATTTTTTTTTTCTTTCAACTCCCTAAGATTATTATTTCAAGAAAGTATTTTTTTTTTTTACTTCAAAAGTAAACAAATAAATGTAATAATTTTCTTTATAGAGAAGAGTGCAAGAAATTTTTCAATGTTAAATAATTAAGATTTTTTAAAATAGATAAATAATTTTTTAATATTTTTCTAGGAAAAAAATAATGAATTAATAGTTAATATTATTAATTATAGTTCTTTAACATTAAAGTTATCAAATATAAAATTTGTTGCAAAAGAGAAGCCTAAAAAATAGGTTTTTTTTATTATAAGTAAGTTTTAAAAAATTAATTTAAGTATAGTAACGAAATAAAAAAGGACTACGCAGTCGCAATGGGGCCTTCCTAACATATGGTGCTTTAGGCGACTTCCTTATTCGCCTATGCTTAAAGTCACCTCTACGTATAAAGTCCAAAAAGACATTTTTGGAAATTGATTTTTGAATATGTTACTCATTGTTAATTAAAAAATAATGTCTTCAACTAATTATAATGATTAATGATAAATAGCATAGCTCTATAGCGATTCTTCGATGAATCTGTATAAATTAGTACTGATTTGAATAGCAAAATAACAATTTTTTAATAAAGACATAATTATCTCAATGAAAGAGTAAGAGCACTATTGATTACTCTTGACAAATTAATAATAAGTCAGCAATATTAAAATCTATTTAAATTATGTATCGATTCGGCGAACAATAGTAAGAAAGGAAAAATCTTGGGCAATTAAAAAAAAATTTCAGCACTTATGTTGTGAGTTACAGTGTTGATTATAATGTGTGTGTTTGTCAAGGAAACTTTTTTTGAACATATATAACTTACCTAAAGGTACGAATGTTCTAATACAAATATATATATATATATATATATATATATATATATATATATATATATATATATATATATATATATATATATATTATAAGTATATATATATATTATAAGTCCAGATTTTTAAAAGTTATTGGTTTTAAGGAAGTGATTACATCGGATGAAAAAAAATTAAACTTTAATTTTATTGTTATAAATTTTAGTAAGTTGGTTTTAGGTACGTGGCTTGTTTACCAACAGTGCAGACCAGATTAATGCCCATTTGGGTTCATCTCTGGAATTTATGTCGTTGGATTCCCGCCGATATACCACAAGGTTACCTTCTTTAAATTTTTGTCAATATTATTAGCAAACCTAACCACAGGGCTTTGCAGAATTAAACATACATTAGGGTTGGTTGCTAGTCATACACAGTACCAGATCTGGATCCCAGAAATGGTGCTCTGAGTGAAGGGGAAGAAGAGAAATACAACTGAGGGAGAGATCAGGTCTCTATGCCTCAGAGGAACGTAACAGTTTTATGGCAGATCTGATACAGATCAGTCTGCAAATCATACAGAAAGCTTTTTAAAAAATTTAAATTGCAGGAATTTAAATTACAAAAAGCATAAAATTAATTACAAATTTGCTTTAAATGAATTACACATAAACTTTAAATTAAAATAATTAAAAGCTTACATGTATCTGGTTCTTGATTTCAGAAATGCTTTAGGAGAAGAAGAAGAAAGATGGGAAATTGATCTTCAGACGGGTATATTACTCTCAGATCCCAGATTCCCAATCTTAGATGAGAGAGAGAGAGAGAGAGAGAGAGAGAGAGAAGTTCTTGAGAGAGAATTAGATGGGAGAAAAACTAGATGGATCCCTCAGCTGGAGGTGAATGGGAACTATATACCCAAAATCCAAATCGTAAAAATAAACAGTCTCGCTACAGTAGATCTCTTTCATGACCTTCGCTACGATTGGTTGCTTCTGACTTCGCTACGATGGCGAGTGGAAAGGCAACAGTTGGTCATCTCGTGTGCTGGTCAATCAGCCGGGAGTCACGTGAGACAAACAGGAGGTCTTGAGAAAAGCAGATGCTTATCCCCTCAGCTTTTTTCTCGTGAAGAGAATAGTGAGTGAAGGGGGATAATTATCTTAAAAATGTCAAATGACAAAAGGAAAATTACAAGGAAATAAATGACTTTTTTTTTTTATACAGTATCTACAAGGCTTTAATGCTTGATTGGTGAGAAAATGCCGAAGCAGTCGTCCTCATTTTCATCACCGAGGGAGATGAACGGATCCTCTTCTTCCGGATCAGATGATTCTGCAACAGACGGTTCTGATCTTGAAGCTAAAAGCTATTCCATAAGTTTGAAATATTCCTCTTCAGATTTGGCTCCAGCCAGCATGGATTGGGCTTTTAACTTCTGAGTGAGGAATGTACTTTGGGCTTTAATGGATTCAATATTGGGCTTTATATGTCCTTTCGCGGCAAGCCAACCTTGGACAAGGTGTTCGGTTAACTTGGCATTTTCGTTAAATTTATTCCACCATTTGACTTTAAATTCTTGTTGGAGAATGACTTGAGAGTCTTGGGTATGGTAGTTTAGATGCCACATCCAAACCCATGGCAAAAAGAAGTTTGTACAGAAGCAAAGGAAAGGGGAGAACCTTGCTTTTGAGGCTGATGGAACATAGTGGGCTCTAAAATAATTTAAACAATTGGTGGCATTTGGGGTCAATATTTCTGGGCAAGGCCCAAAGAAAGTCCACCAGTGTTTAAACCAGTTTGGAAGGCTTTGAATGGTTATATTCGAATTGAAGAAAAATAACCATGAATGAGTCTTTTTGGGTTTTGTATAAAAAATGTATTATACAATGCCTGTTGGTAATCCCAATATGAGAAAGACCGGTAATGGTCAAAACTTGTTTGAAAATTTAAAGGAAAGGCTTTGGATTTATGGAGTTGGTCACCCCATTGATTTGGGCTTATGACTTTAAGGATAGTGGCCGTAGAATAGGCCGGTTCTTTGTGGGCTTCACTGAGGAAGAAGTGTTTAAACTTGACTGACTCAGTAAATTCCAAAATATCATGATAATAGGACTGGGGTTTTGTCAAATCCCATGGTTTGAAAAACCAGCCCTTTGGGAAAATCTTTGAAATTGCTTGAAATGGGTCAGCATTATAAAACCCATCTTCTACAGTGAAAATGTTTTGGTGATGGGGTTTAAAATACCAATCCGATCTTGGAGAGTTCTTTGGTTGTGAAACCACAACCTGGGAAGATGAACTTCCACTTGAAATAATTTCTTTAGAAATAGGAAGCTTTGGAGATGCTTTAGAAGTTTGCTTTTCTTCTTTCTTTGGAATTGGAGAAAGAGTTTGTGAAAAACTTTGTAATGCAAACATAAGTTCAGGGGATTTAGAAATGGATTTCATCCATTCATTTACCTGTTCTTGTGATGCCAAGGCTTTAGACTGGGCCTCTTGGGCTTCAACAGTGTCAATCCAAGACTTTATAGGCTTTGCAGATGAGATTGCTGAAGACAGCAATTTCTCTTTAGGTGAGGAGGCTTTAGAAGGTGTTTGGGACACAGGGTCTTTAAGCACCCCTTTCCCTTTATCTGGTTTCTTTTTGGGCGGCATTTATCTGTTTTGCAAAAATTCTCTCGTTAGAAAATCTAGAACAGAATTTCTGTCTCCCTTTATAAACTCAATATCAAAATCAAAAATACTCAAAATTGCTTGCCATCGAGCAAAAATTTGTTTAGAAGCTATGTTTTGAACATCTTTTTCTAAAACATGTTTTGCAGCTTTGCAATCAATTCTAAGAAGAAATTTCTGATTTAATAAATCACTTTGAAATTTAGAGATGCATAAAACTATAGATAAAATTTCTTTTTTAATAGTCGAATAATTTTTCTGACATTCATTCCAATGTGCATATGCATATTGAACTATTTGTTCTTTACCATTATCAACTTGTTTTAAAATGCCTCCATAACCTAAGTCTTATGCATCAGTTTCAACAACCTTAGGTAATGCAGGGTTTGCCAAAAATAGACATGGAATTTCTTTAACAATGTTTTTTATTTGTTTTATGATTTTAGTATGTTCTTCTGTCCATGCAACAGGTTTTTTCTTTAATATGTCATGCAAAGGTTTTGCAATTCTATTTATGTTAGGACAAAAATCAAGAACATAATTTAAACTGCCAAGAAATCTTTGTAATTGGGTTTTATCTAATATTTTGTCAGGAAACTTGTCAGTAAATGCAAGTGACCTTTCAATGGGTGTTATGGTTCCTTTAGAAATGTAATGTCCAAGGAACCTGATTTTTGTTTGAAATAAAGAAATCTTTGAACTAGAAACAGCTAGACCAGCTTTTCTAGTGGCAAAATAGAAAGTCTTTAAATGCTTGAAATGCTGATCAATTGACTGAGAAAAAATCAATACATCATCAATATAGACAATGCAAAACTCAGAGTAAGGGTTATAAATATCATTCATAACTCTTTGGAACTCTGAGGGGGCATTCTTTAAACCAAATGACATAACTGTCCATTCATACTGTCCAAATGGAACAGTAAAAGCAGTTTTATAACGGTCTTTAGGATGAATTTGGATTTGCCAAAAACCTGATTTCATATCAAATTTTGAAAATATGAATGCAGAATGGAGTTTCTGGAGTAAATCCTTTTTATTAGGTATTGGATACCTAATCCATTTTAAAGCTTTATTCAGGGGTTTATAATTGATCACTAATCTAGGTGTCCCTCTTTCTATCTCGGAATTTTTATTGACATAGAAAGCAGCACAAGACCAGGGAGACCTTGATTTCACAATTAATCCTTTAGATTCTAAGTCTTTAATTTCATTCCTACAATGTTGTTCTAAATCCATATTCATTTGAATAGGTCGGACTTTTGTAGGAATTTGCTTTTCATCAAAAGAGTTTTCATAAGGTAAATCAACCATGTGCTGTTTTCTTTCCCAAAAAGCAGAAGGTAAATCAGCACAAATTTCTTTTTCAATTAAGGCTTTAAAATTAGAAATTTTTCTTTTTAGAAAATCATTGTTAAGTTGATTTTCAATCCTTTGTAAGTTTAAGTCTTTCTTTAAATAACTTAAGTCATTCTGTTTTGTTTTAAGCAAAACATTGACTTGGTTTTTATAGACAGAACAAGCTTTAACAATATTTAAACTCCTTGTTTTAGGCTTTTCAATGAAAGGGAAAACAAGTCTTTTATCCTTTGCTTTGAAAGATATGCTGTCATAATTGACAGTGTAAGGGGTAATGAGATTTATGAAAGGAGTTCCTAAAATGACAGCATGATGAATGTCATTTGTTAAAATAAAGGAAGTCCTAAATTCAAAACCATCGTTATGAACAGATGCATCAACTTTAAAATTGACTTTTGATTTTGAATTATTGGCGGCAGAAAGTTTCTCTTTTGTTTTTTCATGAAATTTTCTAGGGACAATGTCTTCTCTTATGCAGTTTAAATCTGCACCAGTGTCAAAAAGAGCGACAGTGTCAAATTCAAATTCTTTGGAAAAGACTAAGGTTACTTTAATCAAGTATTTCCTTGTGGTGATTTGCTTTAAAACAAAAAGGAAATCATTGGGTAAAGACTCAATGTTTTCAAGATTTTGCTCATCACCATTTTCAGATTCTGATTCTTTATCGGAATGTTCTTCCAACTGTTTTTGCAAAAGGAGTTGGATTGTATCAGAATTAGTTTTTTGTTTTTCCTTTAATTCTTTAATCTCATATTTAATATCTTTGATTTCTTTTTGAAGATCTTGAATAGAAGGATTCAAATTCTTGATTTTCCTTTTATCCAAAATTGTGGTAAGATCATATGCATGCTTTTTGACAATAGGGACTTTAGAAGTCTCAGGTCTTTCACTGAGTTCAAGAGTTTTTAGAAGTTTGTCTAAATATTCTCTTTGAAGAGTGGGGTCAGAAATGTGTTTGACTAACTCAAGAAATGTTTCTTGTTCTTTAGTCAAGACATTAATCTTCTTTAGATAGGATTCTGACTCAGAATCACTATCTGAATAATCAGAAGTATCAGAGTCTATTTACTCATCAACTTGAAGAGGTTTATTATCTCCAGTCATGGAGGACTCATAATCAGAAGATTCTACAAGAAGAGATGCTATTTTAGAAAGGATTTCTTCTTCGAGACCAAGCTCATGAAGTTTTCTGCTCATTCTACAATATTTTGCAGTATAACCTTTCTTTCCACATTTATAGCAAGTAGCTTCTTTGTAGTTGAAAGAGGTTTTAGGTTTTGAAGTTGGTTTAGAATGTTTTCTTTTTGTAAAGTTGGGCTTTTTATAAGGCCTTGAGGGCTTCTTATAATAAGGTTCTTTGGGCTCAGGAAGGAATTTTCTATGTCCTTTTGACTTGTAATGTTTCCTGTAAGACTTCGAAGAACACTTACCATTACAATCTTTAGAGGTAGAGGCTTTGAAAGGGTCGTAATTAAACTGTTTACAAAAACTGCCTAATTCTTGCTTAGACTTTCTAAGCTCCCATTTTAGACGTTTTTGTAATTTCAAATCTTGACAAATCTTTAAACCTTCCTTATTTATGAATCTAACAAGTTCACCATAGGTGAGTTCATCATAAGGAATACGATTGTCATATAAAGCTTTAATAGAATTTCTTACCTTTTCACCTAGAAGGGTAGGCAATCCAGCAAGAAATTTTTCTTTCCAAGTAGTATGATTTGCATCATTTCTTAGAAAGATTCGGGTAAAGAAAGTGGTTTTGTAGGCTTGGAAATCACTAAGTTTCCTACATCTCAAGTTATGTAGTAACTCAGCGTTTTTATCCCTTAAATGAGAAGGGTCTCCAATAAAATGAAGGGAAATAGTCAAAATTAAAGTCGCAACAGCATCTTGAATGGGGTTGGTAAATTCATCGAGGTTGGGTGTTCCATCCTCATTTACTTGAATCGCATTCAAAATATCTGATTGTTGTTGTTTGGTGAGGAAATGATCCCACCAACCTTTAAGTTGACCTGTAAAACCCGCAATGAGGATTTCTGCAATAGCTTTGTCAGAAGTCCCTGATTGGGTTTTGTAGGCATTGGCTGCCATTGTCATTTATTGTAATAGGCCAAGTATATTATACTCAGACATTCCATCTATGTTCCACTCATAGACAGAAGATGCATTAAACCGAGATTGGTTTAGTGCACTGGGCCTATTATCTATTACTAAATCTGGGGGAGAACGAGAACTAGCAGGAAGTGCTAATTCCCAATGAATTTTATTGGCTTTTGGAATTGGTTCTTCTTTAAAAGCTTCTATATCAGAAGAGGCAATTGAAGATTGGCCTTGATCCAAAACTCCAATGGACTTGGATTGGGTGTCAGGAGCAATTTGGTGTCTAGAAGTAGAAGCAGAAGAAGAAGATGCTTCTATTCTATCAAGTTGTTCTTTAACAGCTTTAGCAAAATCTGATTTAGAATCTTGAACAAGCTTTTGACTATGTTTTGAAACTTGGAAGGGTTTGAAAATAGGTTCTTTAAGCTTTTTCAAGGAGTCAGGCTTTGTGGGAATAGGTTTTTGAATAGGAGAAACAGAAATGGTTGACTGTTGGATTTGGTTCTCAATCCTAGTAAGTTGTTTTCCTATTGTATTTAGATTAGTATTACAGAAATTATTCTGTTGGATAATACTATCTAAATTTGACTCTACATTTGCTTTGGTAATTTTGTAAGGAGATGCTTTTATCTGAGTTGGAGGTTCACCATGATCTATGGTTAAGCTCCTTAGAGGGGGATGTTCGGCTTCAATGGTTCTATCACTATCAGAAAGGTTCCATCCTGAAATTTTCTTTCTAATCGTAATAGGATTTGATGCTTTGAAGGGGTAGGAAATGTTGTTGTCTGAAGCATACATTTCAAACCAATCAAAAAATAAAATATGGACTTTATGAAAATTAACAAACTCGTAATAAGACTCTTGAATTTGCTTTCTTTGATTCAAAAAGTATTTAAAGAACCAAAGTCTTTTTTCTTTATTATTATCATAATAGAAATCATTATGCAAAAGGGTTTTATCAAGTTCAAAATCCTTTTCAATGACTCCTATGACATTTTCAGTGACTGCTGAGAATGTGGGAGATGTTGGAGGAGAAGGTTCTTTCTCTTCCTGTCTTTGTTCTTGTGGACGGCTAGTGTATATAGGGTGAGGTACACTAGTGGAATAGTCTACATAACGCATAGAAGAACTAGGTATATCTGAAGTAGAAAACCTAGGTTGGTCTTTAGTAGTTTGGAAAAGAAGATTGATGATAGATGGTATTTTAGAAAATCTTCTTTCCATGGAAGGAATACTGGAGACAGAGTCTTTATCAGAATATCTAGAAGAAGTAGATCTTCTGAAGGATAATTTAACTCTGTCATCTGAATACTGAGTCACGTTTTGCAACTCTGTATTCGGCTCAAGTTGTTTTGGAATCACTGGTTCAGTGGCTCCATCCAGAATCCATTCTTCTGGAACGTGAATGTCTTTCCATTGAATAGGTTTTGGAATGACAGTATTGGCTTTAGACAAATCAGTCTGCAAGAGAAGAGTCTCATCTCTTTTTGACTGGAATTTATGTTGCGTATTAAACGCAGAATGCATTGCTTTATAGGAGATTTTGTAGATCAAAGCTACTGGAATTGATCCTTCAATCATGTGATAATTATGGGTTTTGATTTGAAGAATCATGCTTTTTAAAATGTTTTTATCTTTAAGAGAGACTGTTATGTTTGGATAACAATCAAATGAAATGGGTCCTTTACAAAGGCTAGATTCAATACTACTGAGTAAGGAATCATCAAAGGAGATAAACCTCCCATCTCTGAGGACAGCTAATATGGACGTATCAAGTCCTTCTTTAGTCAAAGGTTTTATTCCAACTTGGATTAAACCAATATGAATATAATTAAAACCTTTTTCTTTTAGTTGCTTTAAGGATTTATCTGTGAATAAATGTATTGTTTCAAAAGGCTTTGAAAGTGTTATGTCTCTTTCTTCAGTTTTTATAACATAATCTGTCTTTAAAAAATCAAGTTTCTTCATTTTATAAATCTTATCTTTAGAAATCTTTGGAAGTTCCCAACAATCAATAGCTTTATCAAAATCTGCAATTATGAATTCCTCAGAATTCACGACATTCTTTGAAACACTAGTCCTCCCGGAGGAAGAGCTAGAGAAAGATGATGTTCTATGGAGTAAAGAATCCATGTATGAAAAATACTTTAAAGGTCTTAAAATTCTTTTTAAAACAGTAAATCAATCATAGGCTAAGAAATGGTTTTGTTGCCCTTAAACACTTGGACGGGACTTACGACCATAAGCTACCTAAGCACACGAAGGTAAACCTATTACTGAATTAATCAAATTTTAATACTTCAAAGAAATTTATCAAACACAAATAACTTTAAACCATATACCACTACTCTCCCTTGGCTCTGATACCAATAAGACACAAATAACTTTTAGTAGGAAGGTTCTTTCTCTTTCTCTTCCTGTCTTATAAGAATCATCTGATCCAGAAGAAGAGGAGCCGTTCATCTCCCTCGGTGATGAAAATGAAGACGACTGCTTCGGCATTTTCTCACCAATCAAGCATTAAAACCTTGTAGATACTGTATAAAAAAAAAAAAAAAGTCATTTATTTCTTTGTAATTTTCCTTTTGTCATTTGACATTTTTAAGATAATTATCCCCCTTCACTCACTATTCTCTTCATGAGAAAAAAAGCTGAGGGGAAAAGCATCTGCTTTTCTCAAGACCTCCTGTTTGTCTCACGTGACTCCCGGCTGATTGACCAGCACACGAGATGACCAACTGTTGCCTTTCCACTCGCCATCAGAAGTAAGCGAAGTCAGAAGAACCAATCAGCGAAGTCAGAAGCAGATCTACTGTAGCGAGACTGTTTATTTTTACGATTTGGATTTTGGGTATATAGTTCCCATTCACCTCCAGCTGAGGGATCCATCTAGTTTTTCTCCCATCTAATTCTCTCTCAAGAACTTCTCTCTCTCTCTCTCTCTCTCTCTCTCTCTCTCTCTCATTCTCATCTAAGATTGGGAATCTAGGATCTGAGGGTAATATACCCGTCTGAAGATCAATTTCCCATCTTTCTTCTTCTTCTCCTAAAGCATTTCTGGAATATAAGGAGCTTACCATCCTACTAAAAGCTTAAGCTGGTAGTAGAGGCGCTACTTTAATCTTATAAGCACCTTCCTCAGGCCACGTGTGCACGGTTGAACCCCCAACTCCCTTCCCCTCCCCAAACCTGGTCTACGGGGGACCCTTAGCTGGTGGGACCCACACACCTGGGCCCACAGTACCTGGCCAGTCTTTGCTGGAAATTTCCGCAGGCGTCTGGAGCTTCCAAGGATTCGAACCCGTGACCTGGCTCTGATACCATATAAGGCGCTTACCATCCTACTAAAAGCTTAAGCTGGTAGTAGAGGCGCTACTTTAATCTTATAAGCACCTTCCTCAGGCCACGTGTGCACGGTTGAACCCCCAACTCCCAAATCTTATCTTTAGAAATCTTTGGAAGTTCCCAACAATCAATAGCTTTATCAAAATCTGCAATTATGAAGGTAACCTTGTGGTATATCGACGGGAATCCAACGACATAAATTCCAGAGATAAACCCGAATGGGCATTAATCTGGTATGCACTGTTGGTATCAGAGCCAAGGGAGTGTGTAAACTTTAAAGGATTATAAGTCCATATTTTTAAAAGTTATTGGTTTTAAGGAAGTGATTACAGCGGATGAAATCAAATTTTAACTTTATTGTTGTAAATTTTAGTAGGTTGATTTTAGGTACGTGGCTTGTTTACCAACAGTGCAGACCAGATTAATGCCCATTCGGGTTCATCTCTGGAATTTATGTCGTTGGATTCCCGCCGATATACCACAAGGTTACCTTCTTTAAATTTTATATATATATATATATATATATATATATATATATATATATATTTTCTTGGTTATGTGTAAGATTGGAATTTTTTTTTTATTTGAATCGTATTTATGGTGTTGAATGCGTTCAATAAAGAGAAATTAATGGTGGACTAGTAAAATTGGATTCAGGTATATGCTACTTTGCCAATCTTAAAATTTTTCATGGTTCATGGAATATTTGTATAATAAATAAACAATTTATGTTATCTTAACCATTTGAGGGAAAAAAAAAATATTTGAGAAGTGTAACAATCGCATGTGTATCTGTTAAAAGATTAATTTTGGTTGAAGTCAAAGAAATTATTTTTAAATTGGATTGCTAAAAAATTTTATACGAATTGAAGAACAAACTTTATTCATGAACTAATTTCTTCTAAAGATAAAAAACTGCAATAAACTTAAATAACAAACTGAGCATTAATATGTTTAAATAACAAAAGTTCAAGTATATATATAATTAAGTTCAAGAAAATGTGGTGAAATAACTAAGATAGAGAGGGAGAAAAAAAAGGATTTTAATACAAACTCATAATATTGAACGAATAGAGATGGCCAACAGGCTGGGTCAGCAAAGGAAAATCCATGCATGCTGGTGCCGTGCCGTGTCCACTATTTGTTTCGTATTATGCCGTGTCGTGCCATACCTAATTATTTTTACTTAGGCTTGGCCTGGCACATGTGCCGTGCCCACTAGTGCAATTCCCACACGTGTCGTGCTGTGGGTTGTGCCATGCCATGCTTAGGAAAAATGTCCACTATTTTTTTTTTTAAACAGCGCATGCTAAGTTGTTTGTGTATTTTTAAGCCTATGTATCTTTTTAGGTTCATGTGTCTTTATTCAAATTTAATAGAATCGAAAATTCAAAAATCAAGTCCATATTCAATAATAATAATAAGAGAATGTAATATTAATTACTAAAGTTTGACTCTATGGTATTAGAATTCTTTTTTAATATTTAACAACAAAAATAATAATAAATTTTTCTTAAGGGTTAACTTAATTGTTGACTTGGAATTATGTAGAGTTATAGATCATAATTCATAATAATATTAATACATAATTATAAAATCATGACATCAATTATTTATCTAATAAATTATAAATATAAATCAATTATAATTTTTTTGAAACTAAGAATTAAATAAATTTAAAAAATTTGAGCTAATAAAAAATATTAAAAGATTCAATTTCAAGTTATTTGTAAAATCATAAAATTTTAAGTCTACTTTCCATTAAAAAGTGAAATGTATTTATTGCTTTTTTTTCCTTGTGTTATGCTTTGACCCATCTTTAATTATGTCGTGCTTTTAATGTCCGCGTGCATAAAATTCTAAATCTAGCCCAGCCCACGTGCGTGTCATGCCATGCCGTACGCTCCATTGAAACGTGCTCATACCGTACCGTACTATATGGACACATATTGCGCCTGTGCCGTGCCTCTTGTTGTCGGCCTGTTGGCCATCTCTATGAACAAATAAAGGGTTTTAACAATGAGCTTTCAAAACTTTGATGTCTTTTGATATTTACAACAATAAGAGGGGTCATACATAATTATCCTTAACATAATGGGTGATGATATCTATTCTCCACCCATAATTTTGAAAACCCACCCATTTTTAAAACATGATTACAAAAAATTGCACATTACCTTTAAAGAATTTCAAGTAAAATTTTTTTTTGGAGAATTAATTAATTAAATCCATCTTAATTTACTTTTTGTGACTTAAATTCTTTATCACATTTGATTACAAAAATTACTTTGACATGAATTTAATAACTATTGTATCCTTATAAGGTAAAAATATTAAGAATTTACGTTAACTTACAATATAGTCTTCTAATTGTATACTAAACTCATTGTTCTAAATATTGCTTTATTAGTATGATTATTAAAATTTAAATAAACTATCATAGGATCTTTATAGTACAATACTCATGTAATTATTTGGCAATCAAATTTATGTCATTTATATATAAAGATGGTAAAAATAATAATTAGATTTCATTTAAAAATATTAGATTATAAGACACAAATTAAATACTTGAATTATTAAATAAAATATCTCATGATTATCATGGTAATTTATTCGTTTTATATCATAATAATGAAATAGTAAAAGAAAACTTATATTAAATTTTATGATCGAATATTTCAAAGGAATGTAAGAACAAAATTAATAGAAGAATTAAATTGATTAACTATACAAAATTTTTATTGATTTGTATTTTTTAAAATATTGTAAACCCCTATAATTTTTTTTAAATGAGTGGATTTACAAAAATAGTGGACTGAAAATATTCTCACCACCATAATATAATTTACTAATTGTTTAAAGAAACCTGTGATCTTGGATTCAGATTCTGTACAGGTATTTATTTATTTATTTTTCAAGAGTCACTGGAAAGTAAACAATGTTGCATAAATTGAATGGGAGTTGTTATAATAGGCCAAGATAATAATTTTTTTTAATTTTATTGAAGAGTGATGTCATAATTATAAGAAAAAACAATAAAACATTAATTGATATAATAAACATAGAATATCTATAAGCTTAAAAAAAAGATAGATGTTGAATTTATAAATTATGTTAATAATTCACTCATAAATACTCAGTTTTTGGAAACTTGCAGAAAATTATAAGTTCTACGCCTATCTTTAACTTTTTTTTTTTTATCATAATACATTTAAACAGTGGCGAAATTATTAAATTAGTGGGCTAAAAATTTTGATTAACATAAAATATAAATAAGGAAGAAAATATATAAAATATCAAAATTTAACTATTATATATATAAAATAGGACGAACCTATGGTGCCCCAGGTGGACGGTACCCCCAATTTGTAATAAATTACTTTAGAGTCCCTCTTATTTGCTGAAAAGTAAAAACATTAGAAGCTTTAAAATTTTAACACATAAGTCCAATATAAGTTCTACGCCTATCTTTAAAATTTTTTCTTTTATATTTCTATTATTTATGGTTGATTATTATGAAAATTTTAATATTATTATTTGGTCATATTATTATTAATAAATTAAATTTTAATAATAGATTTAAATTATTTATTATTGATCAAATAGATTTTATGTTGTTTCCAAAAAATAGATTAATATTATTGATAAATTAATATATTTTTATTATATGTTTAAATTATTTATTATTGATTAAATAGATTTTATGTTGTTTCCAAAAAATATATTAATATTATTGATAAATTAATATATTTTTGTTATATGTTTAAATTATTTATTATAGATTAAATTGATATTATGTTGTTTTCAAAAAATAAAAAAGATTCTGTGTACCAAAAAGTTTTACAAGTTATTGTCCTTAAACTATTATTAATTTTAATAGTTAAATTAAATTAATTGATTAAAATATAAAAATCTAAAATAATTTAAAATTATGTATCAAATCTTTAACTATTTTGCTTTTTAAAAAAATCCTAGGGGCATCAATGTTAAAAACCAAAGAAAATACATCCATGTGGTTGAAGCAAGTTTTGTGTTAAATCTAATGTACAGCTCACATATGGACAAAATGAGGGGCACCAGACACCACCAGGTGCACGATAGTTGGACCCTATAAAATATCAAAATTTAACTATTACATATATATATATATATATATATATATATATATAAAGAGAGAGAATAGACACACACATGCGTATATACACGAGCATAAAGAAGTAAAAAAAATTATATATACACACACATACATATATGTACTATAAAATCTCAAAAAATAAATAATCGATTAAATAATAGGTTTTTCAATCCCCACTTGGGATCAACATGTAAATTATAATTCGATTAATCAATAAATTTTTCTTGATTCTAATGTTATTAATGTATTGAGATTTATATATGTGTGTGTATGTGTAAACTATCTTGTCTTAAAAATAAGAAGTTTGAGATTTAAACTCTGCTTGCATGTTTATATACAAACAATTTCTGTGATTTTAAAATAAATTTTAAAAAGATTAGGGTTCAAACTCAGCCACATGTGTGTGTAAAATATTTTTCTGGTTTTTTATATAAATTTTAAACTGAAGTTTTTTAATATATTTTAAACCTAAATTTTATGAATTCAATTCATCTAACAAGATAAATTTATAATTTAACTGAATTAAAAAAAATATCTTCTCAAATTTTTAGACTAGTGCAACTGCCCCCACTTGTCCCTGCATTTGAACATTGATGATTGAAAGAAACCATTTTTCTTATTTTTTATGTTATCAATATCAGAAAAAAATCAATAAAAATTATTCCTTAAAAAGAAAATAATTGGTTGGCCAAGCAAGTGAATGATTGACACGTGATATGCTGAATCTCTCCCTCCTCTTCTCCCAAGTTGCCAGCACTGATCATCATGAGTAGCAGTCATTTCCTTAGCCCCTACAAAATTTTCATTTTTGCCGGTCATTTTCCACGAACCGAACAGCCTCAACAAATTTTCCCAGAAACAAAATCTTCAAAAGACCAAAATCCACTTCTCAAATTTCATTCTTTTTGTTGAATCAAGAACTGCCCAAATGCTTCTTCAAACGCAATCTCTATCACCCCCCCAATTTCTCCGTCCTTTAATTCCCTTGAAACCGATTACCAAACCCCAATTCATTCCCTGCGAGCAAATCCCATTTCGAAAATTAGCTCTAAAATGCTCAGTTTCAACTGTTTCAGACCCAACGACCCATGTGGGTATCTCAAACGACAAGCCATTTCCTGCTGAAGTTTCAAGAACAATCATGGAGTTGTCTTCTATTGGCACCCTTTCTATGTTGACTTCAGAAGGTTCCCCTTTGGGTGTTGGTGTTAGATATGCTGTTGATGATGAAGGGACCCCAGTTTTGTGCTTGAGTGATTCTTGTAAAGAGTTGAGTGTTGACAAGAAGTCTAGTCTTCATGTTCAGGTACCAATTTTTTTTTTTAATTTTGGGTTTATTTGTTTATTTATCTTTTTCTGGAGTGTTGTTTAGATAAATCATGAATGCGTGTGTGGTTTTGATTTTTGGATCAGTTGAATCAGTGTGGATTGAGGACACCTCAGTGTACAATCCAAGGCATCCTTGATAAGCCACAAGATAGAATGATTTTGAAGGTATTTTTCTTTCATTGTAACTTTTAAAATTTTGACGTTCTGATTAGGCGCATTATTTTTTAAGGAGGAAACAACTAATTAATCAAACTATTATTAGTATGGGACAGTATTAGTGCTCATTTTCTAATTAACCTTCTATAATTTTATTTAGATGATTTTATAAGGAATTTTGGGATCCTTGCTCTCTAACAGTGCAATGTATGCTTGCTCCCTTAACAGTTTACATGCTGTAAATTTCATAGGTTTGTTCAAGGTTTTCCTGCTTTCTGATTCAGTAGTTCCATATATTCTCGAAGTTTATTCCAGCTTCAGATTCAGTTTGTTTCTCTTGCTATAGCTTCTAGTGATTGACTAGTAAATGGTACAGTTGAATCACCAACATTGGAATGGGGTTTGATTGTTGATTGTTAATCTAAGTTCTAGGATGGCATTTTGTACCGTTGTTATAGCTATCGGGTTATAAAGGCACTAATATCATCTGATATGGATTAGGCAAATATATCATGGCTCACAGTTAGAAATCCCACTTGGGTTCATTTATTTTTGAATTTTCGCTGTTCTTAATGGTACCTGAATGGTGTTGCTTTGATTGCATAAAGGTAATAATATTTTGAGGTGATGATGCTGGCTAGATTTTGTAGAATTAAGTTATTAACTTTTTCACTTGGGGAATTTTGCATTGGAACTGTAGCAATGTCTTAAAAGGAGTTGGATTGCTGATGCTTTGATAAACTGCCAAAATTTTGCAACTAAATTTAAGGTTACACACCGTACGGTTATCTTGTATACATCTTAAGCGGTGTTGATCTCTGGTAACATTCTAAAGAATTTTCGGCTGTTTCATTATCTTATATATAGATGAGGCAAGAGCTGAACATTTGACTTCAATAACTAATAAAATTTTGATTATAGTGTCAGATTTACCATTTTCCTGTTCCACTACTAGGAGTTGTCCTTCTGAGATATGGCTCATTAGTTTAATATTCGCATTTGGAAATTCCATTTCTCTTCCAGCGACTTCATTCAATGTGGAAAAGGAGGTTTGGAGAAGATGTTAATGAGGAACTCATATATGTTGTTGCTGTGGAAAGGGTATTGCAGATGGAAGACTTTGCAGAGGTATTATGAGCATTTACCTCTGTTTTCTCCATGTAGTTTTTCCTTGGAATTTTGAGCTGTTTCATTGTGGTATGATTATTTAATTCAAGAATAAATCTGATGTTTGGAACCATTTCAGGATGGAATTTGGGTATCTTCATCAGATTATCGAAATGCAAGTCCAGATCCACTTAGAGATTTTGCAGAAAAGATTGTCAATGAGATTAATTTAAATAATATGGAAGATGTTCACCGCTTTTGCAACATATATGTTGATTTGGACTTCCAGGTTTGCAGCCAACAAGATTTTTGACAATTTTGTTGCTATCTTTTGTTTTTGTTTTTTTGTGTTTTTTTATTCCCCAACTACAGTGGTTCTAAAGCTTGAACACTCATGAATGCCTTAGTATACTTTTAGGAATAATCATAGAAAATATACAATTGATCTGTATGCATGGCAACGACATAACTTTGTGAGGGGTGTGTGCGCTTTGATGAACTAAACTTTTTGTAGTGATCTCAAATAGGAAATCTGAACTTTTTGGATGCCTTAGTATACTTTTAGGAATAATCATAGAAAATATACAATTGATCTGTATGCATGGCAACGACATAACTTTGTGAGGGGTGTGTGCACTTTGATGAACTAAACTTTTTGTAGTGATCTCAAATAGGAAATCTGAACTTTTTGGGGATAAAAGTGCACAAGTTAAACTGTTGAAACATTCTCCAACAGCCTATTCAAGCTTTTCTCTTTTAGATATTTATTTTTCCTGTCTGCCTCAGTGGAACTTTGATACATTTGAGGGTTTGTTACAAATGTCTGGCTTGCATCAAGATAATGCTTGATGCTTGACTCATCCACTGCTAAACTGGATTGGTTTTGTCCTTAGAACTTTGGAAACAAAAAAATGTTGTTAGATGTTTTTCACTATTCTCATGAAATTCCAATGGTCTTAGCAGGTTTCAGAAGCAAAGATGATATGGGTTGACCGGTTAGGCTTCGACGTGCGCATCAGCTGTCCTCAAAAGGGTTTGTTTGATGTCCGGATTCCTTTCCCTAGGGAAGTGGCAGACGAGAAGGGTGCGAAGTCCTCCTTTAACTGCATGTCACAACAAGCTTGGGAAGTTGAGAAAAATTATCAAGCCGCCAACTTTAAGAAGGTGAAAGATTTGAAGCAAATAGCATACTGGGGATTTTGATGAATTATTTTTGAAACACATTGTTTACCGCGCTATTGGAATATGAGGCCTATGAAAAATGTTTCTGATTGAGTGTTTATCAATTAGGTATCACTTGCTTTGACATATGCTTATCTGATAATGCTCAAACTCTTGATTTACTAGGAGAGTATAATCGTTTGTTTTGATAGTTTTTTACCTTTTAAGACTCTCATTCATGAGCCTTGTAAAATAACATGTATTCTCATTCAAGCAATTAGAAACTCATCATAATTTCATTGTTTTTAGAGCTCTAACAGAACTTAAGGCGGCTTAAGCAGAATACTATTAAATTGACAGATGGAAAGAAGTTGGTAAGAATCATGAAATCAAGAAATTTTCTCTCATAGAGTTCCAGGAGCTGCTTTTAAAATGCTAAGTGGGTTTGAAGAAATCTCATTGAGAGTAGCTGTATTATGGTTTCTAAGATGTTTTTGTCTTGGGGGTAAGGTTTGCTTTAAATATGGGTATTTCTAAACAAAACGGAATTATAAAGAAGATAGAGAAAATTTGAATAAAAATTTATAGAATAATTGAGTTTGAAAAAGTTCTCAAAACAATAACAAGACTTCTCTATTTATAATATAGAAAATTCACATATCTAAGTTAACTTAAAAAAGAAAATTAAATCATAATTACAATATAAATAAAATATATTTTTTTTAAGTTAACTTAAAAATGAGGAATTAAATCACAATTATAATGAAAATAAAAGATACTTCCCTAAGTTAATTAAATCTTATACTTTAATTGACTCTAATGAAAATAGAAAGTTTTAAAATATAAAATACCATAATTGACTCTAATTAAAATAGAAAGTTCTAAAATAATAAAATTTTAGAATATTAAAATTTTTTAAAATTCCTAAAATAACTTTCTATATCAATCCCCGCACTTGGAAAAAAACTCATCCTCGAGTTTGGCTTGTACAATTCCTCATTGTCTGGATGATAGTCGAACAGATAATCCAAATTAAAAGTGTGAGAGATGTTCTAATTGTCTAGTAACTGGAGCACATAAACATTGTCATTGATCTTCCGAGGCACTCGAAATAGTTCATATTTGCGCTTCTTCAATTTAGTTGGAATGCCAGGAAAATGACTCCGCCACAAATATGCCCTCACTAAGTGTTCTTCTAAAACCACTTTCTTCGCCAATGTTTGTTCGCTTCAACTTTGTATTTAACATTGGTAGCCTCTAGGTGAGCCTGTACCTTGGCATGAATCCTTAAAGTCTTTTCTGCTGCATTATCCGCCTCCTTGTTTTCTCCAAACGTTGTTACTGTTGGCAAGACAACCAAGTCATACATATGGCGAGGGGAACAAGTACAAACAATTTCAAAAGGGGTTTTGCCAATAGAATGATTCACCATGCTATTGTAAGTAAACTCAACCTGAGGCAATGCAGCTTTCTAGTTCCGTTGCTTGTCACCACAAACATAGCGCAACATATTGCCCACAATTTGATTGATCACTTCTGTTTGCCTATCTGTTTGTTGATGGAAAGTACTACTAAACTGCAGCTGTGTACCAAACTTGTCTTATAGATGGAGCCAAAACTTGCTAATGAACTTCACGTCCTTATCAGAAGTGATAGTTTTTAGAACACCATGCAAATGTACTATCTCTCAAAAGAAAAAATGCACTATTGAAGCGGCATCTTTAGTCTTCTTACAAGCAATTAAGTGCGCCTTCTTTGAAAACCTATCAACCACCACCAATATAAAGTCTTGACTTATCCTTGTGCATAGCAATCCTAACACAAAATCCATAGACAAATCCAATCAAATATTTTCTAGAACATGTAAAGGCATGTATAAACCTATATTTTGTGCGTGTCCCTTGCTTTCTTGGCAAACCCGACACCTCTGCATGATTTTTCACACATATTTTTTCAACTGTGACCAATAATAATGCTCCTCCACTAGTGCCTTGGTCTTATCTCGTCCAAGATGTTTACCCAATCCTCTTCCATGCAATTTAAGGATAATTTGCTCCTTTAAATAACTTTAAGGTACACTTAATTGGTTGGCGTTGAATAAATACCCATCCTGAATAAGGAAATCCTCTACTTTCTAATGATTAATACAGCATTCCCAAATATGTGCAAAGTCGTCATCTTCAACGTATAACTCCTTTAAGCACTTAAAACTAGTAACTTCATTAACTAGAGTTACCAGTAAAGTTGTCTGCCTACTTAAAGTATCCATCAGTTTATTATGTTACCTAGATTTGTGCTTCAAAACAAAGGTAAATTTTTGCATATAGCTCAGCAATCCCATATGCATCTTACTCAAGTTCTGCTGATTGTTAAAGTATTTCAATGTCTGATAGTCGCTATAAAACATCAACTCTTTGTGAATAAAGTAATACTCTCATGTCTTCAATGCCTTAAAGATTACATAAAATTTTTTGTCGTAAGTAGACTATTTTTGTCGTGCCTCATTTAACTTCTCACTTACATACTCAATTAGCCACCCTTCTTAAGAAAGAACTATTCGAATTCCCTTGCTGGAAGCATCATACTCAACCTTAAATAACTTGGCGAAATTTGACAAGGCTAATACATGAGCAGTGGACAACTTTCGCTTCAATAAAGTGAAGCTCGCCTCTTTCTCTTCTCTCCATTTGAACTTCCATTTCTTCAAGCACTCCATGATAGATATAGCTATAGTGATAAAACCACAAATGAATCTCCTATAAAACATTGCCAGCCCATTAAAACTCCTAACTTCACCTACTGTCTTAGGCATAGGCTATTCTCTAATGGCTTGTATCTTTGACTTAATAGCCTGAATTCTATCTGCACCAACAGTAAAATCCAAGAAATCCACAGTACTCTACAGAAAGCTACACTTCTTCATATTAATGTAAAGCTTATTTCTCTGCAATACCTTCATAATCATTCTGAAATGCTCTAAATGCATCAACATATCAACAAAATATATTAAAATATCATCAAAATATACCATA
Organism: Luvunga scandens; assembly: GCA_030449905.1. Classification (NCBI taxonomy): domain Eukaryota; kingdom Viridiplantae; phylum Streptophyta; class Magnoliopsida; order Sapindales; family Rutaceae; genus Luvunga; species Luvunga scandens. Next base: position 1,007,997 of record JASUUG010000463.1, on the reverse strand, counting down.
ACAAATTTACAAGAAAAGCTTGAGAACTTGGTTCATTAAGTGTGTAAGAATATTTAACGTGTTTGACAATCCGAATGGCATCACAAGCCACTCACATAACCCTTCCTATGTCTTACACGTAGTCTTCCAGTCACCTTCAAGCCTAATCTGAATTTGATGATACCCACTTCGCAATTCTATGTTTGAGAAAACTCGAGCTCCATCAAGCTAATTTAGTAAATCTCAAAATATAAGAATAGAAAATTAGTATTTCATTATAATTTGATTAATTTGTCTACTATCCAAAGACATATGCCAACTCCTATCTTTCTTTGGCATTAACAATGTTGGTATAAAATATGGACTCATGCTCTCACGAATAAATCCTTTTTACAATAATTTTTTAACCTATCCTTGTAAAATTGAATGCTCATAAGGGCTCATATGATAATGGCAAGTTAGGTAAACTTGCACCAGGGACTAGATCTATATGATACTGGATATCTTGTAAAGGTGGTAACTCATCTTGCATCTCTGAAGGTGTAATGTCAACGAATTCAGTTAACAATAGTTGTATCTCTTTAGAATAGAATTTGCCTTAAACTAATCTTCCTTTTGTAACTTTTTGCGCCTATCACAATCATTTTCTAAATGTCTCTTTATAATAGCTAGAAAATTCTTCCCTTCAATCTTAGGGTTCTTTTTCTTTTTCAATAAAGACACTAAGTGAACTTTCTTACTATTCCACCAAAACTCGTACACATTATCCATTCCTCTATACATTGCATCCATATTAAACTACCAAGGTCTACCAAATAATAGATGGCATGTATCCATATCTACTACATCACATACCATGTCACTTTTATAAATCTTGCCAATAAAGAGAAGAACATGACACACCTCTATTACTTGCATTTCTATCCTTTTCTTTATCCACCTTATTCTGTAAGGTGCAAGATAGTTCTCTGTGGAAAGTCCCATCACGTCAACCAATGCTTTTGAAACTAAGTTCTCATTATTGCCATTATCAATTATCACATTGCACACCTTATCATTGATGGTGCCACATGTTCTGAAAATCTTATTACGTTTGTCACTTTCTTCAAACCTCAGTGCTTATAAAATTTTCTACACAAAACAGTTCAGCAACTCTCCCCTATTTGCTTCCAATTCCAAGGCCTCCTCGCCATTCCCCTCCTCAATGTCATTTGCCTCTACTTCATTGTCTTCAGTCTCTACCAAATTGAAATTATTAAGATGACAGTCACTCGATCTATATCTTGATTCTCCACACTTAAAACACTTATTTAGCATAGGCTTTGCTTAAGGATTATTCTGTTGTCTAGGTGGGCTGCTGTTACTTTAATTACTGCTATGCTGGTTGTTGTGCCTGACTACTATCAGCCCAAGTTTTCTGCTTATTTTCAATCCCTGCACTGTTTGGTTTATTTTGCAGACAAGTGAGTTGCGTTGTTGAACTCCAGAAAAAAAATGTTGCTTCCGTTCTTCTAACTTCTTTGTCCTAGCAACTGTTGTACCTATATCTTAAATCACGTCTATAATCTCATCTTGCAATTGTTACTTTAATCCGCCAAGATATTTTGTAACTATCCGAAACACTGGTTCATCTATATTATTTCTTGTGTGCAGACAATAAAATTCTTTTCTATATTCGTCAACATTATGATTTCCTTGCATGTAATTTTGATAGTTCACGTACAACTATTGTTGATAATTTGCTGGCAGGAAGTACTCTTTCATCATCCTCTGCATCCTAGACCACGATTTGATCAATGGCTTTCACACAACTCTTTTTCGATTCTGAATGTTTTACCATTATGCGGATGCTACACCCTTCAACTTAATGCCACGAGTTTAACCTGTTTATCCTGTGAAGTCTCTATGTGCTGGAAGAAATTTTCTACATCCAATATCCAATCTAAAAATTCCTCAACATGCATTCCGCCATAACAATCTACAATATCAATATTAATCTTGTAATATAAATTCTTCACATACCTCCTATCATAATTCTCAGTGTTTTTTTCTGAATCACTTTCTAATTTTTCATACACGAGTAATTGCACTTATCTCATGAGTTCTTGATTCTGTGGTACTACTTCGAGATTGATACCCTGAGGCACTGCTTTGCGATTAAAATCCTGTCAAACCTCTTCATGGTGATAATCCCGAGGTTGTTCTTCGTGATTGACTCCTTCAACAACCCTCTCGCGATTAACTCTTTGCCTTTGCTCTTTCTTTATATTATTCACAGAAAGCATAAGACCCTCAATTGTTTGCTCCATCACTGCCATTCTCGAGTTAAACTCATTCTCCATGACTTGCAAGACTACTTCTATGATCATTTGTCTGATAGTCTCTGCAGTCATTACTTGCATCTCTTGATCAGCATCTTTGGGACGGTTGTTCTTTTGTTCGTGTGATCGTATCATGGTGACAAGCGAACTTACTCTGATACCAATTAATAAAGTAGAATTGTAAAGAAGATAGAGAAAATAAGTTTATAAATAAAAGTTTATAGAATAATTGAGTCTAAAAAAGTTCTCAAAATAATGACAAGACATCTTTATTTATAATAAAGGAATCTCACTTCCCTAAGTTAACTTAAATTGAGAAACAAAACACAATTATAATAGAAATAAAATATAATTTCCTTAAATTAACTTAAAAATGAGAAACAAAATCACAATTATAATGAAAATAAAAGATATTTCCTTAAGTTAACTAAATCTCATACCTTAATTGACTCTAATGAAAATAGAAAGTCTTAAAATAATAAAATATTATAATTGATTTTAATTAAAATAGAAAGTCCTAAAATAATAAAATTTTAAAACCTTAAAATTCTTTAAAATTCCTAAAATAACTTTTTATATTATTTCTTCGTTTTTACCTGATATGGAACAATTTTGTAAAGAAAAGTAAATGAGTGATATAGAAGAAACCCACAAAAAAGAAGAAATAAATCTATAAATAATCCGTAAAGAAACTAAAGCCTAGCTAGTAGTTTATGCCAGTAGGTCTTATATAAAAGTTGCAGTGTAACACCCCAAATCCAACACATGCGAAGCACACAATGAAGGAAGTTACTAATAAATTAATATACTTACACAAAAATAATAATCTCAAACTAAAATACCCCAAATTTTTAATCAAATAAATTGACAAATCCATGTGTTTGAAGTTAGATAATCTCTCCAGAAAATATAAATAAAACAGAAGTCTCAAAACTTCCCAATTACAAGTTCATAAAATAAATAGACTTAAAAGAAACAAAAGTTTATCCTTCTTTTATTCAACTAGAAAAAGGAAATGAATTTCTAACTCCAATGATAAGCACACATCTCAACAAGATACTTAATCACAAAAAGTAATGATGAGTGGTGAGCTGTCAATTCAGTAAGTAAAATCATTCCCAACACACTAGGTTTGTCGGTTCCAAAAAAAAATACAAGCCTTCTTTATATCAAAACATATATTATCATTCATAAAACAACGTATTACAATAAGATGACATAAGTTCATCATAATTCAAAATATCAAAAGAGTAGTTAATTATGAAAGCAAATAGTATAGCATATATGCAAAAAATAAAAGGTTAGCTCTTGTCATATAGTGTCCTCACAGACAGCGTCAAAATGTTGATGCAGAAATCTAGTTGAGCTTGTGATAACGACCGGGTTGCCTTGTCAACACTTGAATTATTTTTTATGGGAACTGCTTGGTGTTGCCTTGGTAGAGTGGATATTGTTGATCACATTCGATTTGTTCTTTTATCTCCTGCAATAAAAAAAACTATCAAGGGGCGCCAAATGTTAGGAGGGAGCACTTGTAAAAGAGAAGCGTCCTTGGCGACACCAAGTTTCTTGGAGAAAACCGATGAACTGCTCGGGACGCTGTCAGTATAATTGTATTTCTTCATCCCTGTCAAGAATGATGCTTATCACTTTTGCTTCAAATACTAGGCGAGACGTGATTAAGTTGGTAATAGACAACAAATCTTTGCATGAGCTCACGTTGACCAAAGCTATCTTAACTCGTAACTTCGCTTTCTCCTTTAGGTCATAAACAACACTTCAAGAAACTAAAACACAAAAAGGCAACCGAGAAAGACAGCGAAGAACTGTAAAAGGAAAATACAATGGATAACGACCAACCTAGAGTACAAAAGCGGGTGGGGACGCGAATATCTCTTCTGGGTGTAGAGGCTACTTAACCCTAATTACCCTAATAAAGAAAAACTTGCTCTTCTAGTTACCCTTAGAGGTGGAGAGGTCTATTATGGGTTTTCTCTTCTTTGAGCTACTCATAAAATAGTATCAATGTTGAGCTATTTCTACTGCTATGGATGTCAATACACAAATGTACACAAAAAGTAATATACTTATAAGTATTCAGATTGTCTCTATAGGGATTAATATTATTAGATTTGCTACAGTAATCTTAACACTGCAGTTTTGTTCTAATTGAAATAAGCAATTTATGAACTAAAGAACTAATTAAACTAAAAGTGTAATAAATAAAATGCAATAAAGTAAATTTTTACGTCAAATACAAGGACGAAACCAATGAGAATAGAGTAGTTGAGTGAATAAACTCACTTAATGGAATTGACTATTTTCTAAATTATAGTACCGTTGCTACAGCATCTATTACAGCACTGGGCAGAATCCCTCATGGATCATCAGCTGTCGCTAATTGGATATCTCATACTTAATGCAACCTAACAGTAATCAATTGTTATGCCAACAATAAATATAGCATTACTCATTCTAGGTTCCACTTACCTTATAAGGTGAATCCATATGTCTAAATCTTCGTTAATTTTAGATCAAGCATGACCTTATTCAAATTGAAATTTACTCAACTTGGGAAACCTAATCTAAAATCAAGTATTGTCTTAATTGATTCTATTAAGTCAGACATTTTTTATGTTCTTTTTTAGCTAGTACCCACTAAATGGGTGATCAGTCGAAATAGAGAATTAAAATAAATACAATTAAGACAAAATACTATAGCAAATATGGAGCAAAACACATATATCAGTCAAACATCCATTAAGATTGTTTATCACTCAACCACAATCAAATTCAGTTCATGATTTACAATAGAACAATAAACAAGAAAACAATAAAAAGAGTTTAAGTCCGCTTAATCTTTTGATTTCTCCTTCTTGTTCACTGTGAATCCTTTGTTGCAACCCTCAAAATCTTCTTATTTCCTGTTTTTCTCTGTGATTTTTCCGTGAGTGATGACTCTTTTCTCTTTCTTCTCATGTGTGCTCCTTTTATAACTCAAACTTAAGGCAACCAAAAGTATGTGGTGCATATCCTCCATTTTTGAAAACTTTATATTGCCATATTTTAGTTATTGCGTGCAAAATCTAGTCTGTCAATGCTCTAAGATTCTACAGCATCTTTATTGATCCAAACTTGTTTAAACTCCTCTGTAGTCAAGTTCTTTCTTTATCTTGCAAGTTTGTTGCGGTAGCATTCCTTCTTTAAAACTTGAGCTTTTGGTCACCTATAATTATGTATATAATCTAAACAAAAAAATTTTCTCAAACAACTCAATTTATAAAAAAAAAATATTAAACTAGAATGAACACTCATGCAAAATGTAACTAAAATGCAATAAAAATACATCATTTACTTTTTACGTAATTTTAATTTAAGTCTAAAAGTGTTATGATAACTCTTATTTCATAGAGTTATGAAATGAGTGTCATGATAACTCTCATTTTAAACTAGAATGAATGCTCATGTAAAATGTAACTAAAATGCAATAAAAACACATCATTTACTTTTTAAGTAATTTTAATTTAAGTCTAAAAGTGTCATGATAACTCTCATTTCATAGAGTTATTAACCAGCCAGCATCCTTTGGGATACTTTTTAACTAGTACAAGTTCTTTATCTCCCCCACAGTATGTTTGCCCATTTCACACCTTTGGTACAACACATATAAACTAGAAAGGACCCTCTACCCATTGGGATTAAGTTGCCCATGAGACAAATTCGACCTCCCTAATATTTGAGCAAAATAACGTTGAAGCAGTAGCCCAACACCAAGTTTGAAATACTTTAAGTACAAGGTTACATATACCTTTGGGGGTCGGCTAAGGGTATTAACCTTACTAGGTATCCTCAGCTCAATATCATCAGGAATATTATACAATGCCTTGAGTCTAAGTCTTCTTTTGTGGTTTCGTAATTTATAAAATTAATAGGATAAGACTCAGCTTTAGTCATATATCTCGTCTTGGGTTTTTTTCCCTGGTTAGGATTCCTTAAGGGAACTTTCCTCACCATTCTCGTCCGCACCAGCACTCGCTACTACACTAACACCAAAACTATCACTAGAGCTTGTTTCCCCCTCACCATTCCTCTCATGGGATTTATCTTCTTCATACAAGGAAGAAACCTCAAGGGACATCCTTCTAGGGTTGTCTTTAATCCTAGATGGATCGACCTCGTCTAAAAGGATTTGAGGGTTAGAATCTGACTTTTTAAACGGGATGGGCAAAACACCCATTTCATCCCCACTATCAATATCTATCATTGTGTGCTTTCCTTTAGACATTATGGCAATAAAAACCAGAAATCCATGCAAAAAATAGCAGCATGAAAATGACTAAGTAAAATCAAAATAAGGAATTTAGGAAGAAATACCTGAAAGGACTTGAAATCAGAAGGACGAGTATTGCAATGGTAGTAGCAGAGTAGAGAGCTCTTGTTTGAAAACAAAAGTTAGAATTTGGCCAAGATTTGAAGAATAAAGGAAAGAAAAAGAAGAATGAGATTAGGGATTTATAAAGTAATGGGTAAACGTTTTGGGTAATGTCACGGCAATTTAAAACGATATGCTTAATGAATAAAAATACTACCACTTTAAAGTTCAAATGCTTGGTCGAGATTTAGCCATGTCTCATGCATTTAAAACGAGGTGATAAAGGGTCAAATCATTGGAAGGTTCTGGAATAAAAAGCCAGCCCTTACTAATTAAATTTATAGTTTTTAGTCTTATTTCGTTTCACTTCAAACGCTAGAAATTGAGGGAATGGTATTTGGGATAAGGAAATACCACTACCAAATATTAGCATAATGAAGCATGCTCGCTTTACTTTGAAATTGCCTGTAAATGATGTGAAACACCAGAGAGGAGGTTAATTGGTCGTATATACAAGATAGACCAAAAGTCTGCAAGGAGACCAAAACTGGGTCGATCGTTCCAAAGACCTCGACTAACCTTGAACTATTGATTTCCTCCCGAAAGTTCAACCATAACGTCTAAGCATGTTCATGCGTTATAACTGCAACTTAATAACTACATTCAAACGTATGCACTAACTTATGATTTAAGCTGCGCATCCAATCTAGTAACGGCCATGCATTAAAGATGATGCGATAATTTTGGGTGTCTATAAGAACCCAAAAAATCTAGAGAAATGGGAGTTTTTCTTTTTCTAGGATAAAAAACTTAAAAAAAAAAAAGAAATTTACTTTGAAGAAAATTATCTTAAAAAAAGTGAGAAAAAAATTCCTTCTGAACTAGGAAAAGTAAAAACAATTAAGATCATAAGAATAGTGATATAAGTTTTGTCAAAAGAACCCGATTACTGACTTGAGCATCAGAGGATTTTCGTTGGAAAAATATCCAACACCCCTTGATAGTTCTTTTTTATTATATGAGATAAAAGAACTGATCGAATGTGATCGATAATATCCACTTCACTAAGGCAACGCCAAACAGTTCTCATAAAAACAAATTCAACTGTTGACGAGGCAACCTAGTCACTATCACAAGATCAATCAAATTTCTGCATCAACAGAGGTCTTAGGAGCCTATGGGATTGGCAAAACTGAGGTTGTGGCGCATACTTGTAAAAGAATACTTAAAGGTAGTAGGAAGCATTTTAATTTTATTTGGGTTGAAAAATCGTATGAAGATGATTTTAAAAAGTAGCAAATGAAAATAGTCAATAAAATAGATGTAAGTCTTTCAAGTGATGTTACTGCTATAGTAAATGTAGGTTCATTGTTGGGTTATTTCTTAATATATAGGTATCAGTGCGCAAGTGTACACAATAAGTAATAAAGTGATAAGTATTTGAGTATCGTCTCCACAGGGACTGATGCTATAAAAATTGTTACAGCAAGTAATTGTAGTGCAACCTTAGTTAAATCAAATTCTTTAACAACTAAATTAACTAAGAAATCTAAATAATAGAAAATAAGGTGCGCTAGAATAAATCAACACGTCTCACACAAGCATGCAATTACTAAAAATGATGTAGTTGAGTGAATTAACTCACTTAATGGTATTGACTGTTTTTTCTGTTACAGCATCGTTGCTACAGCAATTACTATAGCACTGGGTAGAATTCTAATGCATCATCAGCTGTCGCGTGTTAGATTTCGTATATCTGTATGCAGCCTAACAATGACCAATTGATAAATCACACAAGATATAACATTATGCGATCAAGGTTCCTAATTATCCTACAAGGTGAACCCCTATGTCTAGTTCATCATTAATTTTATATTAAGCATAACCCTATTCAAATTGAGTTAACCCAACTTGGGAAACCTAATCTAAAACCAAATATTGCTCTAATAGTTTCCACTAAAACAGGCCCTTTTGTGGCTCTTTTTTAGTTTGTATTACTAAATAGGTGGTCAGCCGAAATAATAAATGAAATTAAACACTATCAAAACAAAATACTATAGTGAGCATGCAACAACATATAATTTCAGTCAATAAACCATTAAGCTTGTCTATCACTCAACCACAAATAGAATTAGTTCATAATTTGTGATATAACAGAAATAAAATTCAGTTCAGCCATCAAATACATCATCATTAATTAAAGAAACAAGAATGAATAAAGATAGAGATGCAAGGCTGCTCGTGATGATTGGTTTTTTCTTCCTCATGCTTGCAATCTTCTTGTCCAGCTCTGGAGTTTCTTGTTTCTCTACTGTTTTCCCTTTTCATTGATGAATTTTTCTTGTGGTTGACAGCTCTCTTTGTGAATGACGGCCTCCTTTTTTATTTTGTGTGCGCTTCCTTTTATAATTGAAAACTAAGGCAACTGGACACCTAGGGCACGCATCTTTCATATTTGGAAACTGCAGGTCGCAGATTTTTTCTAAGATTCACGCGATCTTTTCTCCTCTGTTGTTCCAGGATTGCTACAGCAATTGTGCTACAGCAATGCACTGTTTTGGACTAGTTTTTACTTTTTTGCAACCAATTTCCTTCCTCATTTTGCCAAGCTCATTGTACAATATTTCTTCTTTGAATTTACACTTTTAGTTACCTACAATGTAAACACATAATTTAAGCACACACAATTTACTCAAAAATCACCTAATTTATTGCAAATAACTAAAAATAGATAAATCTGCAAAATAAAGCTAAAACGCCACTAAAACACATTATGTATTCTCTAAATAATCTTGATTTAAGTTCACCAAATGCCCCTATAAGCACGCTTTGTATGTCAAAGTCAAAGATGGAGATATTCTAATTGTGTGCTTGTATGAGGATAATCTTATCCTTACTGGAAGTAATCCAAGCTTATTTGGAGAGTTCAAGAAAGTAATAATAATAGAATTTGAATTGATAGATATTGGGTTCACGGCATACTACTTAGGCATTGAAGTCGAGCAACAAGAAGATGGCATTTTCATTTCACAAGAAAGATATGTAAAGGAGATACTCAAAAAGTTCAAGATGAATCATTACAATCCAATAAGCACACTTGTGGGGTGCAAAGTCAAGCTATCCAAGTATAACGAAAAAGAAAAAGTAGATCCAACTTTTTTCAAAAGCTTTGTTAAAAGTCTGTGTTACTTGATATGTATGAGACCTGAGATCCTTTTTAAGCTGTTGAACTTGTGATCGATATATGGAGAATCCAAAGACCACTTATTTTAAGACTACAAAATGAATCATTCGCTATATCAAAGGTACAATTGATTTTGACTTGTTATATTCAATCTGTAATGACTAAAAAAGCTTGTTGGATATAGCAATAGTGATTGGAGTAGAGATACAAATGATTAAAAAAACACCACAGGATCTGTGTTCTTTATAGGAGGACATTGCAATCAATTTTCACACTTTTCACCTGTGAAGCAGAGTATATAGTTGCCACATCATGTGTTTGCCGTGCAATTTGGCTAAGGAATTTGTTGAAGGAGTTGGGTTTGCTGCAAGTAGAGCCAACCAAGATTTGTGTCAATAACAAGTCAACAATTGCTCTATCCAAGAATCTAGTCTTCTGTGATCGAAGCAAACATATCAACACTCGCTATCATTACATAAGAAAGTGCATCACAAGAAAGGATATACAATTTAATTATGTGGTGTCAAAAGATCAAGTAGCTGATATCTTCACCAAACCACTCAAGCTAGAAGATTTTATCAAATTCAGAAATATGCTCGGTGTCGTAAAATAAGTTTAAAGGGGAGTGTTTAAAACAATAAACTTGTTTTACACAAATAATTCATTTAAGTGGAATGAGGTGTTGAGTTGTACATGGCCTCTTCATCATTACGCTCCATCATCATGGTCCTACAATGTTATATCCATGAAGCATCTAATTGAGTAGAGATTAGCTTTACACTTTGGATGCCATTAGAGGATTCCTTTAGACCATGTTAGGTGAGTGGAATATGTTTAGCTTTACACTTTGGATGCCATTAAAATGGACTTGCAATATCTCTAGTACCCTAGTGTGTTGGAAATGATTTTATTTACTTAGTTGACGGCTTACCGCCTCGTAATTTATTTTTTGCAAATTAAATAGCTTGTTGAGAGGTGTGCTTATTTTGAAGTTAGAGATTTTTTTTTTGGTGGTTTTGGTAGTTGAATAAGAGAAGGATGAACCTATGTTTCCTTCAAGTTTGTTTATCTTTCACACTTGTATTTGGGGAGTTTTGAGACTTTTATTATATTTGTGGCGATGAGAGACAATGTTTAGTAGTGGAGTTATTTCATGGATTTTTTAGAATGGTTTGAATAAAGTTTGAGATATTTCGGTTTGAGGTTTCTGGGTATAGATTATTTTTGTAAACAATCTCCTTTTTTGTCACATGTTAGATTTAGGGAGTTACGATTTGCTTTTGAAATGTGATTGAATAATAATTTGTCAGCAGTTTCATAGAATTTGTATGATTTTGAAACATTTGTGGCAGGGACATTTATGAGCAAATCACCTAAAAGGAAGACAGAAAGATGTGGATAACTTTTTCTGTATCATTCGTTTAGAAAGTAAGGAGAATATACAGTTTCAAGAAGCTGTGAGCATCAAATGAAACTGATGCGTCACTACAATTTTTATTTTACTAATGAAGTGCAAGTGCCTGGAGTTGCCATTCTTTCTTAGATTTGGGTGAGACAGAGAGCTCAGCATCTTCTCCCAATCATTTGCACTGTATTTAACATATTTACTTCCACTTACCGTTTTCTTTAACCAAAACCCCATAATTTTGCAAGTAACTTCTATAAACAAGTAGAAAAGCTTGCACTACCAGTCAGCATATCTTCTCCCTAAAGGTTTTGTCAGTGACAAGCAGGAGGAATGTTTCGTAACCCTGTAGTCAAAAGTCTGATAAAAATACTTCAGTTTCTTCTTCACCAAGTCACGATTGATCACAAACCTTCCTGCAAGGAGACGCAATTAGACCATCCTGCCTCAGTAGAGACAAAATTTACCCCAACTCTCTCTCTCACATGCAGCCATGCAAAATAGTTCTTGTATTGAAACTAATTCCTTCAGGATGCAACACGAGGTTCTGGTAAATGAGGCATCTACTTGTCTGAATGATGGAGTTCTACTTGAGGAATTGATCAGAACTAACTTGTTTTGCTATGGTGGCTTCATAATCCTCCCCAGGAAAAGAAGCTTGCAATGGTTCATAGGTTTTTCCAGTAGCTTCTATACAAGAATTAAGTTGCATGGCCAAATCTGCTTGAGAATTGCATATCTGCTTTTGCTGAAGTTCGGAGTTCGAATATTAGGAAATGTTTTACCTGTGGATGTAAGCCATCTAGACTGAACCACATAATCTGCTGTGTCTTGTTACTGATTGTTTTGTTCTCGATTGTAAATGTTTGTTTGTTGTTGTGATTCCGGATCGAATTGTGTGTGTTTGTTCTTGATTTGGTCATTTGGTTAAAGCCAAATTCTTCGGGTGACCAGATCGGTCCATAAGATCTTGTAATCCAAGCCATGGTCTCAGCGAAGAATGGACTCGTCATATTAATCTTTGCTGCTGGCCTGCTGCTAGCACTATCAGTCGGCCCTGAAAACATTAAGTTACATATATACATTTGTTAATGGGATATTAAGAAAAAGTTGACAGAAATAACTAGTCAAATATTGAACAATGCTTATTTGAAATATAAACACAAACACGGACTGATTTGGCATTACTCAAATATTAAATATTTTTATACTTATTATAGCCATGTTTGATCTTGCTACTTTTTAAATGATTCACAAACAATAGTTTTATAGATGTATAATTTCCTGACAGCAAGAGAAATTGCTATGGAAGGTGCAAAATTTGGAAAATAAAATTGCACAGATTACTCATTTTCTCACTGACACGAATTTGACTTTTTAGTGGTATAGGGATCCTCTCATGGTTTGATTTTCTCTCAAAATTTAATTAAGTGATTTGGCATCCTACTCATAATACTAAGTGCCACAAAATCTAAAAGCTCAAAAGAATTCGGTTAAGTAGAGTATCCTAAGCTTAAAATTCAGGTAAAGTCGAGAATCTCATTGACATGCAGAGTTGATGCATGTCAGCGCCTTCCACAAGAAGTAAAAGATCAACTTCATCATGAATTTCGCTTGAAGCTAATTTCCAAAAGAAGGGGAGCTCCTTGTGCATGGTCAAATGGCTTCGGCTCTACACATTGCTCGAACAACAAACCGGTCCATTATCGGTGGATTTGGATTTTCACAGCACAAAATCTTTACTGTTTGCGAATTGATGAAACCAAACTCAAATTTATACTTTTAATATTTAAGAATTTAAATCAAACTCAAATGTATATCCCGGAGCTCAAATTTTCTTTCTTAAACGTTTGAATAAAAAAAAATTCCAAATTTAATTTTATGTAATTTCTGAAAAGAGTTATACGATTAATTAATGCAAGTGACTAGCAATTTTGGATTTGACTACATTTATTGACTTACTCATCCACACGTAAAAGTTACATATCGAGTGTTAGTGGTGAGAATATGACACCGATCTTGACAAGAAGCGTAACCCACCATGACATACCACACTAACGGTCACAATCCATCAATCTTGGCAACAAGCACAAGCCTGGTATCCTGATAATAAATTAAGAATTAAGAAAACTAAATTAATTCTCAATTCCCTAGGTAGCCAACTGCTACTTTGACATTACAGAGCAATATAATGTGTAAACACATTACACGGTGAAGAAGACAGAAAGAACCAAATCATCATGCAGCTTCAAATGAATTCGAGTTCGAGCTTCTCTCTCAAATAGAATCCTTTGCAACACACTGGTAAGCTTTATTCTAATAGTTTAATAATTTCTAAAATTCAATAATTTTTGTTGACATTTGCATTTTTTTTAGAGAGCTACTAATTTACAATTAGTGTAAGATACACTCTCTCTAAACAATGTGGATCTCATATGGAACCCACATCCACATTTGTGAGTGATTGTACCTTACACTAATTGTAAAGTAGCAAAATCTTTTTTTTTTATTAATTTCAGAGCGAGCCCTACTTACAGTTTTAAAAAACAAAACTCTGAACACCTAATTTTCAATTAAAATATTTTGTTATTAAAATTTTAAAATAATTATTTACTATGTTGAGAACAATAAAATAAAATAAAATAATTTCTATTTACACCCTTTTTTTTATGTATTCTATTGTATTTTGTAATATCACCATAAAAGAATAGTTCATTCACAAAAAATGTAAGTTGTGAGGCAATCTCTAATTCTTAAACTAGCTTTTGAGTACAAGTTAGATACACGAGCCCATAATAGCACATATGAGGGTGTTAGAGATAATATCTCATATTTGTTAAGAATAATTCTTCAAGTTAAGTATAAAAAATTTCGGCAACCCTCAATAACTAGCATTCTATACAGCATGAGAGTAGAGCCACACCCAGAAGTTGGCCTACACCGTTTCATGGGAATGTTGAGGAGAATATCTCACATTATTGCAGATAGTTGACTAAAATTATATGCTTGAGACAATCCCTACCTCTTGAGCTAGCTTTTGGATACAAGTTAGTGCCATAGACTTCTATAAATCATATTTTTCATTGCACCAAATATATGCATGGAATAGAGGAAAGACTAGCATGTCAAGTACTCCAATCTATATATGTATGTTGTAGTTTGTAAGCATGAGAACTCTATTCATCATTTTATCAGTAATGTTGACCGAGTAATTAAAAATATATTTTAAAATGCTAAGAGCCCTGTTCATTTAGAGGCATTAACTAAATACAATAATTCCTAATACAATAATGTTAGAAACAATACAATAACTATTTTGTACAAAATTGATCTGGCCAAGTGTTATTGCTGATGCAACAGAAGCTCTTTTTTTTTTTCAATTCGTTTTGATCCTTGGTTATGTGACTGCCACTTACCCTGCTTTATTAGGAATGGCTAGTTTTCAATCTAATTAATAATGCTTTATCTGATAAATTTTATATTCCTTTGTCCATTTGCGTTCTGTTAAAACATTCCAGTCGCCATTGACACAGATAAATGGCTTTGTAAGTAGAAGTGAGAGCAACGAGTACTCTATCAAATGCTCCATACAAAGGTCATCTTATTTAACCAATAAAAATGAAAAGAATGACGATATAATCAATAAAAAACAAAAACGATTGAATAAAGCAAAAGTTTCTTTGGCGCCACAAGATGGCTATGCATCAAAACCCCAGAATAAGAATATTGTTTGTGGATGCTTTGATCAAAAGGTTAGATGCATTCTATCGTCTTTCCAGTCCATACGCTTGGACTGGCATTGTGAGTTGCTTTATGCGTGTGTGCGTGTGTGTATGGTGTATACATATGTAATTATATACAATGATATAAAGTTTCTTTAGACTGACAAATAATTTCTTTCAGATTGTAGGAATAATATCAGCTTCTTTGCTTCCAGTACAAAGTCTTGCTGATTTGACTCCTACATTGTTCATGCAAATATTGAAGGTAAATTTAAAGTGACAGAGAAACTAACAGCTTGCTTATTTGGATGACACTAATTCTTTGTTATGAATATTACAGTCCATAGTGCCCACTGTAATGACCAATATTTTTGTGGCTGCCATAAACGAATCGTCGGATGTTGAAATAGACAAGGTATATCAGTCAAGAACTGCCCATATTTTTCTTACTTCTTGCTTCCTAATTTTAACTGCTTCGCTAACAAATCAGCTTCACATTTTCAAAGGGTAACAAGCCTGATCCCGCTTGCCTCCGAAGACTTTTCAATGGGAAAGGGAATTGCAGTTGCTATAATATCTCATTAACGGTAAGCAAACGGCCAACCAAAGGAACCGTTGATCTTAGATTAAATATACAAGCTGAAGGCGACCCTCACTTATTACCTAACTTTTGAATAGAAGCTCATGGTCCTTTATATAGAATCAAAGCCAAACACATGCGCCACTTGGCCTTTGGCCGAGTGGCAAGAGGATTTGGAGGGCAGCAGTTCGAACCCCCACAAAAGTATTGTAGGGTAATTTCCTTCCTTACAAAAATATAAGTGAAGGTAGTCTTCTCCTTTACTGATTTAAGTGTGAGTGGAGTAGACATATTTCGAATATTAAAGAGAGTTAAAAATGTTGACTGTATTTCGTAAAAATTATTGTAATATTGGTCTCAATAATAGTCTGACTTAAATAAAAAAAAAAAAGCACATGCAAAAATGAATTTATTCTATCTTTTCACATGACAACGGCTAATCAATAAAGATCGTTTTGCATGTGACGGATCATACGTTAGGACAAGGAAAAATGAGTAGTTTGCATATGATAAGGATAAGGACAAGGAAAAAAGAATGGTCCATACATACTTGACAAGGGCTTTTATGGACATCATTTCACATTGGTTGAGAATGATTATAAGACTAAGGTGGCGTTTGTTTTTCCGTCTGAAATCTGAATAGATGTGAATTAGTCTAAATTCTGAATAGATCTGAATGTCTGAATCTGAATAATGCGTTTGTTTTTTTTATCTGAATCTCTGAAAATAAGTATTAAGTTGTTTGTTTTTTAAACTTAAAAATCTGAAAATATATATTTTTACATTTGTACCCTTATTAAATTTAAATGTCAAATAAATAATACACTAAATACCATAATATTTTAATATTTATAAGTAAAACTATATTCAAGTGAATACATAATGATTTTAGAATTATAATATATAAAATACCATAAATTTTAAATTTTATCACTAATTCTCAATAATAGTACATAATATAAGAAAAAAAACTAACAAAATGATTGAAATAGTTGATTTGTTATTTTATCTCGAAGTTGTCTCATGTAAAGATGAGATTATGTAGGATAAACATCTATGGGTGAGTTTTGGAATATGTATGAAAAATAAATTATAAAATAGGGATATTTTTTACATTAGAAATTAATTGACTTAATTCAGATTCTTCTATTCAGCAAAAAGCTAAAAAAATTGGCTTCTTTTATTAAGTCAAAATTATCTGAAAAGTCTTATTAATTTATAAAAACAAACACCTCTAATTAACTTAATTAATTAAGTTAAGTCATTTTAAGTTATTAAGTTAAAAAAACAAACGCCACCTAAGTATATAAAACTTGAGGCAATTCTTAATTAATTTTTACAATCTTTTTTTGCACGAGTTTGACACATGGACTTTAGTATGGTTTATAATATTAGAGTCAAACTCATGTACGACTGGTCGTACACTACTTTAACTACCACGTGACGAGGTCCATAAAATCGGCCCGCAAGTGACTGGAATGTTAAGGTAATAATCTTATATCAGCTAAGGATTAGCCTTAAACTAAAGATATAATTGTGAGACAACAGCTCAACTCATGAGCTAGCATTTCATTATGAGTTAAGCTCATGGAATCTTTTTCACGTTCCAATTTAATTGGCATGTCAAGGTGGGTGCATTCTTAGGACACGGACTGTCAATTTATTGCAAAATTATATAACCTTTAATTGATTGATCTCAATTTTCAGAGTCTGGCTATAGGGGTTATGCTTCGATCTCCGCCAACTGTTATCGCCCTTATCTTACGGTGGATACTTGGAGCACTAACCAAGATCTCATGCTCATCATGAAATGAAGTACCTGAAAAAAAAAATTAAAACTCTATCTCAGGGTCATCATCGCCATATATAATTTACTTGTTTTGAATTTACAATAGGATAGGCCTGATGTTGAGGGCGACAAAAAAATTGGCGTTCGAACGCTCCCTGTCATCTTAGGCAAAGAAAGAGTCAGTAAAATATTTTCTTTGTCGACGTTTATTCCTTGGGAATAAAGGGTAAATTAGTTCTTCTTACAAATTATATTCACTACTTAGATAGGGAATAAATGTTTAATATCCTATTTTTATCCCTAATGTTAAAACGGTAACAAAAACACAATAATGAAGAGTAAATGTGTATTTATGTGAAAATGTAACATTTTGAATTCAACAGTGTATTTTTTTCGTAACTATTTTGACACTAGGGATGAAATAAGCAATTAAAATTTTACTGGGTAAAAAAATTATTAAGAATTGACTGACGATTGATATTTTCTTTTGGAAAGGTATTTTCAATTTCTGTTAATATGTTGTTAATGGCTTATGGGGTTGCTGTACTAGCCGGAGCTTCTTCATCTTTCCTGCTATGGAAACTTGTCGCTGTAAGAATTTTATTACGTTGCACAGAATTTTAGCCTTGTATGTATGTGCCTGAATTTGATCTTTATCAATCTTTAAGATTTTTTCTTTTTCTTTTTTTCTTTAACTTGTAGATGGTAGGCCACTCTGCACTGGGTTTCCTTGTGTGGCGTCAAGCTCAAACTGTTGATCTCTTTGTTACTAAATCAATACATTCTTTTTTCTGTCTTCATTTTTAAGGCAAGTGATTATACTTTCTTGTGCGGATAATGAATCAAATCCAAGCAATTAACTTTTACTATTTTAATTCCTGATAGCTGACTTGTTGTATAAATGCATCTGCAGTTGTATTATACCGAATTCCTCTTATGCACTTCGTACGCTGAGAAGGAGATTATATTTTTGTTAACCTTCACGGAGTAACGAAAATTTGTTCATTAAATAACTTAAACAAACAGCAGAAAAAAGATACTATCAATACAATCACATTTTGAGACCATTAATACAATCCTTATCGATACTATCAATACAATCCAATCACATTTTGATAACCTGTCGTTATCTACAACACTAATCATTTACAAATCCTCACCCAGCTAAACAAAAATAATGCTTTAACATAGCGAACTGGGCCACGGATGTTGTTGCTATTGTTTCCGGCGTAATTGCTTGTGTAAAGTCGATTTTATGGTTCAATGGATGTACAAATCTGAGGAAATTGTGGGCCTACTGGCGAATAAAACTGTTCGAAAAGCAGTCAGCCAGGACCCCGGAGCAGATATGGATCTTAACTTGTTTTAGTCGCTTACAAATAAAAGGTGCTTAGAAGCAAGTGGTGTGGGAAAAACAGAGGTTGTAGCTCATGCTTTTTAAGGACTAGTACAGAATATTGGGATTTTGATTGTTTACTTCGAGTCGAGGCATCAATTGAAGGTGATCTAACAAAAAGATATAATTTAAAATTCGCCATTAGAATTGGTTCGAGTCTTTCAACCTGATAGAACAATTCTGAGAATGCTGCAGAGTTGAGGAACCATTTGGGGGTAAAGATTGGCCCGAAGATGTTGAAAGAGTCTCACTGAAGAGAAATGAACTGAGAGAGATTCAATCTGGACCTAAATGCTGCAAGTTACCAACATTGCTTCTGCTGTATAACCCCATTTGATATTCATCTTGACGATGATTTTTTGAATCAGGTGAAACAATCTTTGGTTGTCCTTGCCGATTGTTATGGTTATCTCTTTCGCGTGGTACTGCACTAAACATAAATCTTTGGCTGCATGATCCAACTTATGATTCTAGATTTTTTCTTGTGATTATAGTGATCCAGATTGCACAAAGATGATTGTTAATGTACACTATCTTTACATCTGTTTTATTGCGATGGAAATAACATTGAACTGGTAAGAAGTATTGTCATTAATCACCACTTTAAAGTTTAATGCAATTGATCAAGATAAAGTAGGAACAAATTGAAATTTCATGAAGCTGTAAGCATCAAATGAAACTGATGTGTCACTACATTTTTTATTTTACCAATGAAGCGCAAGTGCCTGGAGCTGCCGTTCTTTCTCAGATTTGGTTGAAACAGAGAGCTCAGTATCTTCTCCAAATCATTTGCACTGTATTTCACATACTTACCTCCACTCACATTTTCTTCAACTAAAACTCCATAATTCTGCAAGTAGCTTCTATAAACCGGCAGAAAAGCTTGCACTACAACTTGGCATATCTTCTTCCTCAAGTTTTTGTCAGTCACAACCCAGCAGGAATGCTTCTTAACCATGTAGTCAAAAGTCTGATAAAAATCCTTCAGTTTCTTCTTCACCAATTCACGATTACTTGCCTTCCTGCTAGGAGATGCAATTAGGCCATCCTGCCTCAGGAAAGAGAAAAGCTTTCCCCAACTCTCTCTCACGTAGAGCCCTGCATAGTAGTTCTTGTACTGCTCGTGAGCTTTAACCCAAGAATCTCCCATCATATCTCCAAGCTTTGTGCCTTTCAGGTTGCAAAAATGGCAATGATTATTCATCACAAAAAGGTAGGACAGTGTGATATCTTGATGGGAATTTGACCATTCATCCAAATTCAATGCAATTTCCTTAATTACGTTATAAATCTGGCTTGTAAGAAACCCCTCTTCATATTTTGCTTGTTTCCAGCTCTGATGGATCAGCAAAACCTGGATTAATATTGGCCTGTAATTGTCTCCAAGCAGCTGATTACAGTAGTCAGTCACAAAGAGTACAAGCCTTGGAACACTCCCGTCTGGAGGAGGAGAAACTTGTCTTTGAAGCTTCACTTGAAGAGGCAGTTCCAAGAAAATCTCACAAGCACCATTAACAACTCTTCTTATGAGATCCCTTATCAGACTTTGGATATCGCCATAGGATTCTCCTCCAAACAGGCTGTTGAAATCTACTCTCACTTTGTCTAAAGCTGCAAAGATTTCCAACAGCCTCAAAAGTTTGACAGGATTCTTCTTACTTTCTGTAACATTCTTTCCGAATTGGAGGAAAGAAAGAATTCCAGATTGGATAGCAATCTTCGCAAAGCAATAATTACAAATATCTGATCCAATCTTATTAAAAACATCATTGCAGAGCTTGCACTCAGGCTCGAAAACATGCTTCACCACCAACTCCAAATGCTTACACCAATTACCTATGAGTCCCTCTATATCTTGCACATCATCAAATTCTTTAGCCGATTTCTCCAGATATTCCAAATCAAGTTTTTGCAAACTTTTTCTGATATTCAAACTCCGGACTTGAACATATAAAGATATACAAATGTCAAGCCGACCGTCAGCTTTTAGTCTGTCTATTATAACCTGCAACTTCTGTATAACAGTTACTGGCATAAGTGATGAACCAATGTAAGCTTGCTTTCCAGGAGAGGAAGAGGAAGCCACCAAAGCAAACGGAATGGTGTTTTCGGTCACAAGCCGATTGAATTCACTCTCGAGGTATTTCAATGCCTCAAATAGAAGCCCTCCATTCCGACGAGCAGTCGCCTCATAGGCCAGCAACTCATGCAGAATTCTAAATGACTTCTTGACACCGCAGTTGTACCGATCAGTGACAGCTACATTTCCTTCGAGAGCCTCAGCAATTCCCTCCAACCACTGAATTGCAAGCTTGCAATTATCAGCAAGAAATTTCATTGCTTCCTCAAGCCGTTTCAAGACTACGAGGTAACAAAAAATATCTGAATGCGATTCTGATAAGAGTGATTTCTCAAGCTCTTGCACAGAATCAAAGACCATCAAAACAGCAGCAGCAGGGCCAATGGCACTGTCAATCTGATTCCTTACGACAACAAACGAGCATTTTTGCATAGAAAAGCATCTAAATGCAGCCTCCGAAGACGGCAATCTTTCTTTAATCTCCTCCAGTCTTGACCCAGTTTTGTCAAGAGCCAAGGCAACAGCTCTTGATTTGTCTAAGCTATTATTCAGTAACTTCCTAGCAGCTAAAAGACTCTCAATGCTGTCCCCTTCAGTCATTGCCGAAAAATGAACAAAATCTAGATTCCCCTAACTAAATTCAACTACCACTTGGGCTCTTATATTAGCCTTTCTGTTTCTGTACAGAGTTGGTTTCTTTTGTATCACTCATTTAATTTTCCCCACCAAACGTACCAAATCAGGGAAAAAGAAATATAACAACAATATTCAAACCAAACCTCACTTGCAACACAAACATCACAGAAACCAAACAAACAAACAAACCACCATCTCAAAAAGATTTCTTGAAACCCACTTAGGGATTCTAAAGCAGTACACCTGTAGACTGTAGTTGTAAGGGAGAACTCTAGAGATCTTGCTTGTGAAAGCTGTACAAAGAATGAGTTTCCTGTTGCCTATAGATAATGAATTTTACTGCATGTGATTGGTACTAAAGCTCCTTAATTCAGTTTCCGTTCAAGGCTCCCAAAGTCATTGAATTGATTAAGACTCATACAATGGCTTCATTATTTCTACAAGGGAAAATCAATAGACCTACCTCTTATTTGAAAAAATTAATAATTCTTTTGTTTTGTTTTAAAATGGCATGATACACATTTTTAGAGGGCAATTGCATCTTTTTATAAATAGAAAAAAATCTGACAATTACAAAATTAATGAATTTTAACACTAAATTTCGAACTAAAAAGGTTAACAGGGAGGATTTGGTGGATTTTGAAATATAATAAAAAATTGATTAATTTCACGGAAAAAGAATCAGATTTGGGTGGTTTATGCTTTAATTTGTCAGGTTTCTAAATTCCACAGACAAGATTAATCTTTTGGTTTTAGATTTTAGATTCCAAAGAACTAAGTAAAAATATTGTTGTCGCTTGTAAAAGATAAATTGATTTTATTTCACATTTATTTGAAGAAAAATATAGCATTAACCTTACTACCCTTTACCAAACTTCAAAAACAATAATTAGGAAACGCCCAATTTATTAGCTATTTTAGCTTTGAAGCCATAAAACCAATCAACCAAGCCTAGGAACTGTTTGTCATAAAATTTGGGGCAATTTAGTTCTAACTTTACTTGATAAATTATCAAAAAGTTCAGATACCCACTTAATTATTATCTTTTGGGACATTGTATGGTGTTGCTTACCAATTTTTTTGTTATAGTGCATTTTATGTATTAGTTTTGCATTGTTTACTTCATTTAATATCAATGTTTTGCACTTAATAATTGTGATTTACTTGTGCTTTATTTTTGTATGTGCAATACTATTGATTGGTGCTAAATTGAGCTACAAGATAATGTTTGAGGATGAATTGACTTTCTGAATAAATTTTTAGTTTCAGAAAAAGTTTGTTGATAAGGCGTAGGTGCGTGCTGTCAACTATGAAATTAAAGTCTTTTTAACGTGTTTTATATTTTTGTTACTTTTGTAATTTTGAATTTAAATTTTAAATAACATTTAAGATATTAGTATTTTTATCTTTTTGAAGAAAACTATAAAAAGGAGAGAAAAAGAAGGAATAAGAGATTTTGGATTATTAATTATTTTTATTTTTTTTAAGGTTTTATCTTTTCTCCATGTGAAACTAAACTCATTTTTTTTGTTGAAGGTTAATAAAGCTTTTGTTCACTATTACTGTGAGATCTTTCTATGCTTTAATTATTTTATTACTTTTTGGGTATTTATTTATTCTCTGAATTATTGTCATGATTATCTTTGTTAATTAAATAATTGGCCACTATTTAATTATCAATTTAATTTACTACCAATTGAAAGATTCATCGTATGAATATTTTGATGTTTGCAGCAAACAACATAACAGTCCATTGTATTATGGGAATAAATAATCTAATTTAAATGAACTATCGTATGGGTTTGTTAATTAGAATTTGAGTCTCTCTAATTTTCGGACTGTCAATTAAGCAAACAACATAACAGTGCATTGTATTATGGGAATAAATAATCTAATTTAAATGAACTATCGTATGAGTTTGTTAATTAGAATTTGAGTCTCTCTAATTTTCGGGCTGTCAATTAATTAAATTCTATTATTATATCTAAGATTGTCTATTGATTAGGGAAATAACCAACGATTGTACTTTGGTTATCGACTAATTAAGGAGAGATTGAATTTTAATTTGCATTCTTATTAATTTGATATGATTTTCATTATTCTCAACAATCTCCTAATTTTACATTTTCATTTTAAAAGGATTAAAATAATTATCAGTATCTATGGACACGACCATACTCAATCACTATACACAATCTTATTAGAGTAGGTTTTTATATTTGCTGGCTTCGACACCCATCACTTTTTAAATTTTCAGATAGGTAAAAGCTTGTTTAATCTCTATATTTTAAAGTTAATATTTGTTTAATTCATATTTTTTTGTAAAAATATCTCTTTTAGTCCCTACCATTTATTTGTTGAGACCCTTGCCATTATTTTTTATTTCTTTTGGCTTTCTTTTATAGTATTGCCCTCTCACAATAATATTTTTTTTATTAGTAATAAAAAGAAAAAATTAAATTAGAAATTTCAAAAAAATAAATAAAAATAAAAAGAATATATATATATTAATTTTTGTGGAAACTCATGTACAAATTAATACTGTAAAGAAAATTAAATTACCAATTTTTTAGGACATTAATGAAAAAATTAATATATTAACTACTTAGCATAATATTTTAATAATTTAACAGTAATAGGGTTGGCAAACTATAGGCTTGGGTCAAGCTTTTCCAATACCAAGCCCAAGCCTATATTATTGATAATAAGCCCATATTATGGAAGGGGATGGGTCAAGCCTGAGCTTTTTCATTAAATATTAAATAATCTTTTAATAAAGTAAAAAATTATTTAAATAAATGATAATTATTTAATACATAATAGAATAATAATCTAATACACAAAATATTAGTAACACAATAAAATAAATCACAAATACTAATAAAAAATATTAATTTAATAGTTATTTTTTAAAAAAAAAATTAATTTATTTTTTATTTACAAATTAAAAAGCTCGGGTCAAACCATGATTTTTTTCCTAAGCCCAATCTATGCATATTTTGAATTTTTTAGTCCATATCCAGACTCATCCCATGCGGCCTGGCTTTAAGCCCGCAAGCCTAGGCTGGACTAGCCTAAGTTTTTTTGTCAACCCTAAACAGTAGAGATTAAATGATGTGTTTTTAAAACAGACACTAATATCAAAATATAATGATTAAATAAACTTTGACCCATTTCCAACTTTGGTAACATGATAGGTTTCTCTTTTAAATACTATTTACTATTTACTGATAAAAGTTTTAAAAGAAAAAAAATATCACATACTATATTTTAGTACTTTAATGATTAGATTCTCTGATTTTTTAGTAAATTAAATTCAAGTGATGATTGGTAATCAATAAATAAATAAATAAAAAGTTAAATCATACTCTTACTCTATCACTAAAAAGCAAATGTGATAGGATTGTTAAAAACTTAGGAGAACTCGGATCAAACAATCTTAATCCTCCAAAAATTGACATTGATAATAATTACACAGAAGAACATGTACAACATCCAATTGTACCTCGGTTCTTACCAAAAGATGTTAGCATTAGAAATAACAATTCCTCCACTTAATCGGAGCAAACATTCAAGTCGTATTCAATCTCGTTGTGCTGATCAAGACATTATGGGTTATTTTTATTTATATTTTAGCCGAGTTACAATAAAAGTATAGTATTTTCTTCATTGATGTAGTTAATAGCATCTACATAAAAATATTGGTTCGATAAAAACACAGAAGCTAATGTATTTAATAAGAATAAATAACATAATAACATAGACTGTTGGAAATCGTCCATGCAAAGTCGTTGTATCTCTAGTGTTTAATTATGAAATTATGAAATCTCAAACCTTGGGAGTGAGACACAGCCCCACCAAGTCGTTATATTGATATGCTGTGACTGTTTAATTTAAGAGCGAGCTTTGAAAAATGGCTATGGGATCCGTAATATCAAATTTGGGTTTATTGTCTCCCAAGTGTCGCACTTATATAATGAAGTTCCACATAACGCGGTGAGAATATCCTCATCCAAAGGTTTTATCTATTCTTTATTTCTATCTTGCTTTCCCAAGTAACAGGTGCACAAGAACCACATACATTTTTAGAGTGCCCTCGGCTACCCCTAACTAAATGAAAATTTAACCAGTTTATACATGTGAATTTATTTTTGACCCTTTATTTTTACATAATTTGTGGTAGCCTATTATATTTTATGATTTATCCACCATAGCTTCTACTATAGACCTATTTAATTTACATATTTTACATCAAACATAGTTAAGTTTATAGTTACTGTTCTGGCATCCGTCAAACCAAAACCCTTATTCCGTCATTGCAATAAAAATAATAAAAATAGAAAAAGGGACTGTTAGCTCCTAAGATTTGGAGAAAAAGACATAAAATTTCTTAATGTTTTAATAAATACATATAATCCCTTTCCATTAATTAATTATGTTTATTTTAATTGAAAAAAAGGTAATATTGTATATTTACCAAAAAAAATTGCATTTACAAAAAATGACTCATAAAATTCCCAAATCTTGCTAATTTTAAAAGAAGTAGCAGCTGCAATTTTAGGGACGAAGATGATTCTAGGAATTTTACACATAATTTCTTGTAAATACAAGTTTATTCTTTTGTAGATATACAATATTATCCTTTTCTCAATTAAAATAAATAGAATTAATTAACAAAAATGGGGTTATATATCTTTTTTAAAGTATTAAGAGATTTTATGCACCTTTCCTCATGCGTTGGGGGCTTAATAGTCTTTTTTCCATAAAATATACACTACGCTTTACTAAAAATATCTCCAACATTTTTATTTCCATCATTTCAAAATAAAAAATATGCAAAATTACAAATGGGTACACTAATAACTCCCGATCGAATTATCTATTTACCATTGAGTAAAGGCAAGCTAATGAGTAGATATATATTAGTTGATGTTACCAATATTTGTCAAAATTTAAAGAGCTAGAGTAAAGTGGAGGCCTTCTTTTTGGTAGCTACACTACCTCACAACAATTTAATATTTATGAATTTACATTTTGATGCAAAAAGTTACAAGTGAAAATAGTTATTTAATTTAAAAACATAAGATTTGTTACCTAATCACGGTAGTGGGTGGATAGGTTAATACTAGAATAATATAATTGTGAGAGATGGATTCTTACCGGCAAGGCACGTGCATAAAAGGAAAAAGCACGTGACATGCTTAAAGATTGGAGTACTTCACTTCATATCTCTGCGATTCTGAATGCTGGAGTATAATAGCTAAAAGAGATATATATTCATCAAATTTGTGCCAGGTAATCCTTGTATTTTAAAATGTTATCGTTGTTACTTTTGTAGCTTGTCTCTATACAAATTTCGTTAAATTTTGTTTTCTTGTTTTATTTATAGTGTTGGTATTTTTGCGCGTGTATAGCAAATATATCAAATTTAACGGTCACATAATTTTGAAATCTAATAAGACAAGACTTACCACACTGTATTTGTGACGATGCTGAAATCATGTTATGGACAGACATGAGTCCATTTTACAAAAAGATTGGGTCCAAATTGATTCCAATATGCAGTCCTTCAAATGGGCCCCATTTTCATGCTCATTTTTTCATCAGAATTGACCCTATCATCACATGCCAAAGAAGCAGAGTCGCATGTTACTTTTCACATGCATGAGTGTTCTTTGGTCGGGTTGTATTATATTATATTATATTTGTATTAGAGTACATTATATTAAGGTGGTCTTTGTTTTTTAACTTAATAATTTAAAGTGACTTAATTTAATTAATTAAGTTAATTAGATGTGTTTGTTTTTATAACTTAATAGGACTTTTCAGATAATTTTGACTTAATAAAAGAAGCCAATTTTTTTAGCTTTTTGCTGAATAGAAGAATCTGAATTAAGTCAATTAATTTCTAATGTCAAAAATATCCCTATTTTATAATTTATTTTTCATATATATTCCAAAATTCACCCATAAACGTTTATCCTACATAATCTCATCTTTACATGAGACAACTTTGAGATGAAATAACAAATCAACTATTTCAATCATTTTGTTAGTTTTTTTTTCTTATATTATGTACTATTATTGAGAATTAGTGATAAAATTTAAAATTTATGATATTTTATATATTATAATTCTAAAATTATTATGTATTCACTTGAATATAGTTTTACTTATAAATAATAAAATATTATGGTATTTAGTGTATTATTTATTTGACATTTAAATTTAATAAGGGTACAATTGTAAAAATATATATTTTCAGATTTTTAAGTTTAAAAAACAAACAACTTAATACTTATTTTCAGAGATTCAGATAAAAAAAACAAACACATTATTCAGATTCAGATATTCAGATCTATTCAGAATTCAGACTAATTCAGATCTATTCAGATTTCAGACGGAAAAATAAACGCCACCTAAGTTGTAGTGTAATACTATATTTGGTATATTATAGACTGTATTATACAAAAATTTTATTATTGTATAAAACAACATAATAATTATTTTTATATATCAATTTTTATAATATAACAATGATTTAATAATATACTAGTATTACATAATAAAATATTATAATATTATGTTATACTATTAATATTATTATATTGTAATGTAATATATTTCTATATATTAGTTATTATAATATAGTATAATTTAATTTTATATTGTAAAACTATAATAGTATATAATAATATAATATAATATAAATTATATTATATTATATTATATTATAAAACAATATAATATGAATTACTAATTTATTTTTACTTATTAATGTCAAATATAATTGATTTAAACTTATTTTAAACTTAATATTTTATTAAAGAATAAATTATTAAAAATTTATAAACTTAGCTTTTATTTATTAAATGATAAATAATTAAATAAAATTAAAATACTTTTGCTTATTTAAAGTAAAATAACTAAAATGATTTTATGTAATGAAAGTAAAATAATGTATCATCATTTATTAAATATTTAGGTTTGTTATGATCTTATACTATTATCTAAACTAAATTTTTATTTTAAATATAAATATAAATTAATATTTAATAAATTTGAATTTATTATAATTTAAAATATCTAAAGGATTTTATATATTTTTAACAGGAATTGAATTACTTTATTAAAAAATAAAAGAGAGAAATTTTAACTATTGAAGAGGAACAGAGTGAGCCTTACGCCTTAGAATATGCAAAAAGCTAAAGCTGAAAAAAGAAAAAAGCGAGAAGCTAAACCAAAAGAGACAACTATGCAAAAAGATATTTTCAGAACCCATTGATATCATGAGGAAGTAGCTGCAAAACTTTTACAGAGTTTTGGAAATATTAATGGGTTACATTATTATGATACCAAGTGAGGAAATCACACACAAAACCCAATCAGTTAAACAAGTAGATATTTATTATTAAGTTTCCCGAAAGGTATGGGAGAATTTGAGCTTCGTAAAATTGGAGGAGATAACAACAATTCAACCATCAGTTACGGTTACACCACGGAGGATTAAGTGAAGAATTTAAAAAAAGAATTATACATTTTCGAAAGTACCTCTTGGACGAAGCTAAATTTGCAAAGTTATGAGCTGCAAGATTAGACGAACGGCATACTCGCTGAACACTAAACAAACGTCGAGAGAGCAGTCATTGCTGAATGTCAGTCAAACTCAAACAAAGTTAACGGCATCCGGCTCAATAACCAAATGACTAGAGTCGAAAACTTGCATCCCAAGGTCACTTTTTTATAAAAACAGCACGCCGCAGTTCTACGCATCCAAACATCCTCGGGAAACTCAAAACAACCAATATGAAGCAATCTATTTATTCTACACAATTCACATGAATATTTGGATTTAAATTATTAAATTTGATATAATTATTAAATAGATTGCATTTGGATTAAAATGATTTTTTATGCGATCGTGTTAAGATTTAAGTTCTTGATCATTTACTTAGTTAATGACACAATTATTTGTAAAGGATAAATATTTATATAATATTTTATTTTATAAAATTTTAGGTAAATTTAAAACTTTAATAGTGTAAAATGTAATATTTTAATAAATAAGTATACTTTATCAATATATCATATTATTTAAATATATAAAAGAATGCAATTTTTGTTAAATACGTACAAAATACTTATAACAAATCATGTTAAACACATATTAATGAGGTTAATGGGCGATAACGAGTCACACATTTATATTATGTGTTGAGTTCAGATTTTTAATATTTTAATATAATTATTAAATAAATTATATTTAAATCAACTTAAATTTAGCATACTACGACGATCTATTAAACCGTTTAGTCAAAGTCTTACTAATACAAACCACGAGTCCATGCCAATCGCCTACAATAGATTTTAGGATCATTGACTTGCCGTAAAGGTTGTTGAGCAATCTTGGTCTTCCAACTTCCAAGATTTGTTCAACCTCAACTTTTTAATAAATTATTAAACTGAAAGTTTTATCTCTAATTAAACAAATAGCACTAGCCATAATTTTTTTGTATTTCTTCGGATTAACAGTGAATTGATAATTAATGCAAGCTTATGTTGTCTACGACACATTGAAAGTTGCTTACTACTAGCCAAACCCACTAAATCAAATCTATTAATTGTTATATGATTTTAGTGTTGAAGCAAATAAAAGCATTGTTAATATCGAAAAGAGTAGTTGGTACTTCATGAAAAAGAAAATTATTAAGATTAAAATCAAAATGCCTGAAACACAATCATATTATAAAATTTATGGAATATGCTCCAAGATTCCACATGTGAAGCATGTAATTTTAAAGTAATAATAAAGTTAGCTGGATTATTATAAACAATGTTTGTTAAGGATAGTGATGCGTCCAATTCCAAACCAACAAAAATTTAATAATCTTTATTAAAATAAGTTGACTTAAACCATTAACGTTTCCAAATCAAATGTTGACACTTTTACTTCCCATAGATTACGCTTGTTGTATTCCCCAAATTTGAGGCGATAATTGTTGTATTTTCAAGATTGACCACAAATTTGATGCGCTTTTCATAATAATTGTAATTTCAATATTACATAACACGTATTTTTATGTCAATGGCCAACTAATTCAGTCATTTTGCTAGTTTGTGTATATGATCGGGATCCCTCTTACTTCAACTCTTATTATTTTTCAAAGATCTCATGTTACAAGTATATTAGCAATTAAATTAATCACCAATTGAATTTTATTATAAAAAGACTAAGATCGTCAGAAAATTCGATTCTTGATCACACATAAGTGGAAATTTACGACATCCATCAATTAAAAATAAAAGAAATATTTGAACTTACATTTTCATTTTATCTTTAATTCCTTATGGATATTCATATTTTATTTTCCTTAGGGTTTTCAAAATATTACAGGAGGAAAGTGACTAAAGCCTATCTTTTGTTTGGTAAAATTAACCATTTCTTTTTTTAAAAAAAAATCCACTAGAACCTTATAATATTAATAATATTATGTTAATTATCAACTTCTTTAATTACTTCAAAATTAGTGTTAAGTTTCATTCATTTTCAACTTTTCCAATTTTTCCAGTACAAAAAGTTAGATTTTTTTCAAAAAATGCATCGTCTTGTGTAATTAATATTGTAGGTCGGGAAGTTCAAACAAATTTTAATATGAGGAAAAAATAATTAATTTCACCAAACAAGAAAGGATATACTGATTACATCAAAATTTAGAAAAATTTAAATATTTTTCTATTTTATTTCTCCTATTTAAATTGTAATAATAAATTTTCTTTGCAACTCTTACTCAAGAAGTAATCATTTACCTTGAGTTTACTGATCAAGCACACCATCTCCAATTATAACCTATGTTTGAGTTTGTTGTACTCAACCTTAATATCATAGCACTCACCTTTATATATATTTATGATGTCATCCACCCCTTGATGTATTTACAAACAAGTCAATTTTTCTTACGCATTATAAATTAAAATTTTCTTGGCAGTGTCGTTATAAATAAACAAAAAGAATTTTGTCTATATACAAACCTTGTCATTTATGGAATCAGACTAAATACGTTCCAAGAAAATTACTTAAGAAAAATATTCTTCTTCATTTTTTATTGTTTTGAAATCTATTTCAAGAAAAAGAAAAATTAATGATTTTTTTAATTGGTAGTTCCTCAAAAAGGCTAAAAAATCACAAATGGAAAAGATTCGATTTGAAGGTAATAAAGTACATTTGAACACATGCTAATTTGTTATGATTATTTTCATTTATTGTTGAATGAAATTTGACGAGTTACCAAAGCGAAGCAACATTGAATTCAATTAACTGCAATTAAACTTGTCAAGGAAAAATTTAACCAACAATAAATATCTTAATTAATTTTTTATATTAATTTTTATATACAAATAATATTACTAATTAGAATAAATTAAAGAAAACTTATATTAGACCGACTTAATTATACTGTTGTATATTTCTTTCTCCTTTATAGTTTTTCTTTAAGCTTGGAGAATTCAATTACTACTACGAACTTAAATATAAAATTTTATAGTCCACATTTTAAATTTAAATAAGAAATTAGAATATTTTAAAATGGGATGTATGAATGGTGCCCTAACTTATTATGTGAATATTGAATAGAGATACTTTCTATTAATACATCGATCGTATGATTTTTTCTTCCATGCTAAGATTTTCTTGGTCGATTTAATTGTTTATTAGAATAGCTTGCTATTATTTGATGAACATATATGACCTATGGTGTTGTATAATTGTTTCTTGTGCTGAATATCGACTTTAAACACTATCAAATGATTAAAAAATTAATTAAAAATTAATAAAATTTGACTGTCTGGCATACTTGAGCTTAGACTACGGTACCCAAAAACAATTGCTTTAAATTTATTTTTACTTTTTTTTTAATTTCTTCTTTAATTAAAAACAAGAGAGAAAAGCAGAAAAAGAAGAAAAACATTTAAGACAAATACAAAACAAGTTGTAATAAAAGAGACAGGAAGTCTATATGATTGTCTGTCAGCAGGCGCAACGCAAGTGTCGGTGGTGTTTTTGTAAGGAAGAAGAAAGAGAGAGTATCTGAGTAGTATTTCTTTCCCTCATTTTAGATAAACTCTCACTTTCTTCCTCTCTCTTTAGCTCTCCGCATTTATTAGCTCTCCTCTCTTTACCAACTCACCTCAGCTCACGTCCATATACTTTAAAGTTTAAATCTTTTGACCCATCAAACCAACAAAAACATTATCTTCTTCTTCTTCTGCTTCCAAAGATACCCACATAGAATTTTTATTTTTATTTTTTAAGTTTTAGTTGAAATGGGTGTAGATTTGAGGCAAGTTGTGGCTGGTATTTTGACACTCACAATGTTTGTAATGCTTGGTAATATGATTAAGAGAGACCACTTTGATTCTATCACTGTAAGTAACTCTATTAATATTACTTCAATTGCCTTTGCATTGGTTCACTGCTTCTAATCTGCTTTCTAGTTTGCACTTTTTATTTGTAAAGTTCTGATTTTTAACTTTCTTTTGAAATGTTTATATCTGTGTTTGTGTTTTTCTTTTATCTTAAGGTGTGGCTTGTTTGATCTGGTTTGATATTGTGTGAAAGATCTTCAAGGCTTTGTATATTGTAGCATAAAAGTTTGATTTTTAATTTTCTTTTCTGTAGCTAATGTTGATTTAAGGGGGAAAATGGAACCATTTTTCTACACAGTATTGGGTTTTTTGTTTTGGCTGCGCTGAAATGGAGGAATGGAATAGAAATTTGTATTCTGTTCTCAAGATAACAGAACAAAATTGTTAAATTTATTGTTCTTTTGCTGTCTTTGTAATTGAATTTGTGTGTCCATAGATGCGATTTGACGATTTTCTCTTGTAATAACAAATCTTTAACTGTCCTGGAGCTGCTTCTTTTATTACTTTGTGCTATCAATTAACGCTTTGTATTTTTTGTTAATATTGTGTAAAAAAGGAAAAACTTCCAGGGGATGTACAGGATGTTGCAAAGGTTGCAGAGGAGGGCTTTCGCACGATTGCAAAGCTGAGTAAAGGGCCTTGGCTTGAGGACGGTGAACAGCTAAAACCTTGTTGGTCCAAAACCAACTTTGGTAACATAACTTGATTACTTCTATATAAGTGGAATTTTATTGATTACTATATATCTGGATATGTTTGTACCGACAAATAGTATAGTGGAAGATGCTTCTCCTTGAATCACTGATTTGGTCTCTTTTGTCCAATAGATGAGATAGAGGAGTCAAGAGGATACGTTACTTTCTCGTTGACTAATGGCCCTGAATACCATGTCTCGCAGGTATCTTAATGGCCTTTGAATTTTGCATGATATATTTTTTGTGTTTTTTCATTTTTGCAATTTTGAAAAGGTTTTCATGAAAGGCGTAGTGAAATACATTATTTCTAGTATATTCCTTTTGGTATAGTGGTTAGCATTCTTCTCTAAATTTAATGGTTACCAATGCATATCCAATGCTATTTGTGCTTTGTAATGAGAAACGAAGGGCTTTAGTGAAGCTGTCTTGCTCTTTGCTAACTCATACATATCTTTGGCATCCGCTAGGTCTGGCTGTGGTTTTTGACATAGCTATGCCTGCTTATCTCTTGGCTGAGGCATTGTAGAAAAGTTCATTGTTAAGATTTTAGTTCACAGGCTCTGTTTTCATGAAAAAAGTCTTATATCTCATGATTCTTAGTTGGATCAATCTACTTTGTTTTTTGTTTACTGTACTTTGCTCGTTAATCTGTCAGTTTTCTCTAATTATTGGGAGCATGTGCATATGTTGACAAGCCTTTTTGATGCATTTGCTCCACTTTTAATATCAGTTTACTGGTGATTGCATTTTTCAGATTGCTGATGCAGTTGTTGTGGCAAGAGTTCTGCGATCAACTCTTGTAGTCCCTGACATTAGAGGAAGCAAACCAGGTGATGAGAGGTTAGTGCTCATGATGGCTCCACTTTTATCCATTGCAAGCACGTATTCTGATGCTTCTGTTGCCGTAGATTTATCATTGTTAAACCAAAAACTCTTGGATGGCTCTCTGAGTAACAGGATAAAGAGCAACTGAGAAAATGTAAATCAGTAATATTAATTATTAATCTATGCAGAATTGTAAAACTTGCTACAAACCATTGAAGTTAAATTTACTAAAGTTTATTTGGTGGGGACTAACAGAATTTTATATCTTCCAGGAAATTTGAAGATGTTTATGATGTTGATAAGTTTACAAGAAGCCTGGATGGAGTGGTCAAAGTAGTAAAAGAGCTGCCTGAGGAGATTTCAATTCGAAATCTTGCTGTTGTGAAAGTTCCTAATCGAGTCACAGAAGATCACATCATAGAAAATATTCAACCCATCTTTAAAGCAAAGGGAAACATAAGGCTGGCAACTTACTTCCCTTCAGTGAATATGAGAAAGAGCACAGAGAAAAGTAATGCTGATTTAGTTGCATGTTTGGCGATGTTTGGGACTTTGGAGTTGCAACCAGATGTCAATGCAGTGGTTGACTCCATGGTTGAGCGGCTCAGAACATTGAGTCGCAAGTCAGATGGCCGGTTTATCGCCGTGGACTTGAGGGTTGATCTATTGGATAATAAGGGTTGTAATGAAGGCAATGGTAGGAAAAGTTGTTACAGTGCACATGAAATTGCTGTATTTTTGAGGAAGATTGGATACGACAAGGATACCACCATCTACTTGACTCAATCAAGGTGGGATAGCAGTCTTTCGGTGCTGAAGGATATCTTCCCTAAAACGTATACAAAAGTGAGACATTCTCTTTTCTGCTCCGATTAATCTTCTAACAATGTTAAGTGTTTTTGCTGCTTGATCTTTTGAATTATTTTTATGTTGTTGAAGGCATTCTGGTAGTTTTTAGCGACTTTCACTTACAACCCATTTAATTGTTACGCTTCAAAGTTTTGGCACCATGCTTGATAATTTTCAATTCTTGCTTTTCAGTTTTGCTTTTGAGTCTTAAAGGAACTGCTATTGTTCTGAAATCATCTTTGCATCGGTTTACTATTGCAGGAAAACATCATGCCTGCAGATAAGAAGGAAAAGTTCCTCGATTCAGAAGACTCAGAATTTGAAAAGGTTATTGACTTCTACCTATGTTCACAGAGTGATGCTTTTGTACCAGCCATCTCGGGTCTGTTTTATGCAAATGTAGCTGGAAAGAGAATAGCTTCCGGTAAGAATCAAATCCTTGTTCCAGCTGATATTTCTGGTTCCTCTGCCTCCGCCACAGATTTCATCTCCCCATATGTTTTGAAGAAGAACCATATGGCCCATTCATGTTTTTGTTAACTTCCATTTGAAGTAACCTAAAAGAAAGTAATTATTCGCCAAAAAAAAAATGTAATTGACCTCAGTAAAGCTTTTCAGGTAAGCATATGGACTGGTAAATAATTACTTTGTTCATACTTCAATTTGGCCTGAAAACTGGAAGTTCCCCAAACAAGAAGTTTTGTTATTAAGATGATTTTTCATATTGTTCAATCAAGATGTTTTGGAACCTCTTTCCGTGGGGGGGAATGATATTTGATTTGTTGTAGAACTTGATCGTATATTTTGTTAATTGTAATATTTCACGCTGGAATCTGTTTTTTTCAATTATTATTTTTTTTCCTATTGAAATAATTCGGTTGAACCAAAGGAGTGCAAATTCATGAAGGTGCTGGTACTGGTTGAATCTATAAATTTCAATACTGGATCAAGTTGGGCCATTGGATTGGACCTTCTGGGTATCAAGGACTCCGCGTACACAATCCTGAAATCTAGTTTGTGGGCCTCAATCTGATATGGAATTATTATTATTATTTTTTATTACCGGTTATATAATAAGGGTAGCAGATGCAATCTGTTTTCTTTAAATAGCTGGCCTAATGTGTACAGGGTCGTCGGTCTACGCTTAGCCCAATTCACCACTTCGATCTCAGCATAACAATTCTTGTGATCAGGATACTCCGAAATTCTTGTTTTTAATATAAGATTTTTCAGGTCTTTCTAAATTACATTTATTATGACTTATATTTAAGTAAAATTCTTTTATACACACACACACACACACACATATGGTTCTCTAAATTACGTTTAATATTAACTTATAATCAAGCCAAATTCATCTACTAACTCACTTAATTCCATTGGTCTGTTTTTCATTTTTGAATTGAAAAGTCTAGTTGTAAGTTTATAATAAATGTCATTTAGAAAAACTCCATATGTAATCGGTTTTCATACAAGTCCTTTTTAGTGTAACTTCCAATCAAGTAAAATTTACTGATTGGTCCACTTGATTCCATTGTTTGTTACTCATGTTTACACTGGAAGTTCTGGTCATAAATTACAATAGATATATTTTAGGAATATCCTTTCATAATGGTTGAATGCAGAAAAATACTTGTGTGGGACTTCTCGCTCATGTGGCATTGTAGTATCCACTATTTTTTAATGATTAATTAATAGGTAACAATGGTAGGAGTATAGTAGCTCAATAGTAGTGGGCTGGAACGTGCCACCATTAGACTAAAGCCTAAGTACGGCAAGTTAATTCAAACTGAGTGTTAGGGTGCATGGCTTTTAATTAACCATATGGTCCGGCGTCCGATTCGTGCAAAGAGCATTACTTTTTTGAATAAATATTTTTGTTCTCCGTTCGACAAACCCAAAACCGATTCCTACGGTCCGTTTGATTCAACTTGCCGGTATTTTACTCTTTCCTATTGTAATCTTGTGGCTTCAATTTTGTTTGATATCTGAAGTTAAAATTTTGCAACTCCTTGCTACAGTGTACAAATATATTATAATTTTATTATAATTTGGGTATTACAAGAATTCTAAATACATATATTATAATATAATTTAAAAATTTGTCAAGATTAGTTCAGAAATTTATTTCCATTAATAACAATTATAACATTAAAGAGAAATCCACCTCTCTCTATTCAATATCTTTATAGAAAGAAGAAAGAACCCAATAAAAATTCGAATCAGTGTCCTCACTAACTCACTATTAGCCAACAAATCCAATTACTATAATTATTGTAACTAAAAACCCAAAACTAATAAAACAGTCCTATTAATGTGATCCTTGGTAAGTGTTATAAGGGTTATTTATTAGACACGAATATGAAATTTGATTCAAATGTAGCAATTATTAAAAAAAAAAAAATCTTAAGCTAGCTGCCGCTTGCGACATCTTAATTTCTATCAGTGATATAGGAAATCAGTTTAAGTGCTAAAGTGCTAATAGGAAATCCTCCAATACATCAATTTCTCCAAAACTTTCCTCATTTTTCATGACATTTTGAAAAAAAACCAAAAAGGAAAATAACCGTTATTCTCTTACTAATATTAGAATTCTGAGCAAGTGTATAAAAATCAAGATTGCATCTCCCTTATATATCACAAGCCAATCTTTTGGTAGAACCATCGAGGAATTCTTTTAATCATTTGAAAGATTTGGTGAGAAGATATTGGAGATACCCAAGAATCTAAAAAATGTCTTGGAATTCAGGTAGCAGTAGATGTGCAGCTTGCAAATATTTGAGAAGAAAATGCCCTAAAGATTGCGTGCTGGCACCATATTTTCCCTCAACCGATCCTCAGAGATTTTCTGAGGTTCATAAAATCTATGGTGCCAGCAACATTACCAAAATGCTCCAGGTAATTATAACATTAAACTCAGAAACTCTGTTTACTGTAATTTTCTTTGTAAATCTTTGTTTGCTTACAAGTATAAGATATGATTCTGGTTCCCATTTTATAATCTTCTCTGTAACAAATTATACGAGGGTTTTACAGAATTTGGATAACTTTATTTTCCTTACTAAAGCTAGGCCTATGTCAAAATGATTAATATGATCATAACAAAATTAAAATCTTCTTATTTTTTCTCCCATATCTTAGACAATTATATTTATATATATGCGTTGAAATATTCAAATTTAGGATTATGAACTTTATTAAAATTCGGAAAAAGTATTAAGTCATATAGTTTATTAATAAAGTCCAGAATCTTAGATTAGATATATATATATATATATATATATATATATATATATATATATATATATTAGATTAATTTTTAGGCAACCATAATTGTTATTTTAAATATGTTAAATTTGATATATGTTAAGTTTAGGGTTGATAATTAATTGGATTTTCTCTAATTATGAATTAATTCGATTTCGCTAGCTAATTCGACAAATAAATTAACAGAATCTTCCACAGCATTTAAGAGAGAAGGCAGCTGATAGCATGGCTATTGAAGCAAAGCTACGTGTTCAGGACGCAGTTTATGGATGTGTTGGAATAATACATCAACTGCAGCAACAAATAATTGAGGCTCAGTCTGAGTTACTGAAGACCAAATGTGAGATTGCATTTCGCGATGCCCAAGAACTACAACAGCAGATACAATGGCAACAGTTGCAATATTGCCAGCAGCAGCAGCAGCCAATATTTCATGCTGCTCACGAGTCATCATGGCTTGATTCAAGTGATCAGCAAGAACTTACGAACAATCCCTCTTTTACTGACTTTGGCTATTGATATAAACAATTAAATATGTGGTTAAAAAATAAATAAATCACGCCAATAGCAAAATTTCCTTTTTTTTTTTTCATTTCTCTTTCAGATTTTTTTTTTCTGATGATTCATTAATAGAACTGTCTCGTGTGTGTATTGAATCTGTCTAGACTTTACAGTGGACTTCTCTTCTAGTCGTCTCAAAAATTTTCTTTTTATAGATTCATTTCCCTTTTCATTTATCGATATGGTCAAATATATATGTAACAAATTTTTTTAATCCTAGCAATTTTTATTGGGTTGGACTGTTTGCATTCTAAATAATACTTTGACTACTTTGTTTCTTCATACATTCATTCAACAATTTTAAAATTTTAATATTTACTCTGTACAGTACTATTACAATTGCCAAAATAATCCTCTATTACATGTTTACTATAAATATTTTATTTTATTTTCTCTCTGTAGCCATAAAATTATTTAGCTGTCATCTTCTCCTCCTCCTCTTCTTCTACGTCAGCTTCTTCTAAGAAAATAATGGTCTATAATTAATTGTTTTTCAGCTCTAAAAATTAATGGTTGTTGAATTTATTTTTCAGGTTCATTGTTACGTAGAAAAATAAAGCAGATACAATAGTTGGTAATTGAGGTGCTATCATGAAAAAAAAAAGTCAATTCAGGTGAGCAGAGGGAGAATATAAAGATACGTCAATAGTATTTTATACGAGTGTGGGTGCAGTAGAAACAATTAATTTATAAGGGGAAAAAAATTTTAAACATTCATTTCATTTACAGATGTACTTCTCTATTAACGAATTTTTTAATTTAATATTTTTTTTAAATAAAAAGCTCGATCGGTATCAAAGATTGAAAGATGTTTAGAATTAGCACCAGGTAAACTTCAATGAGCGACGAACAAGGTGTCAAGAGTATAAATATTTAATTACTTAAATAAAATATCCTTAATAGTAAATTACTTTATAGATACTTTAATAATTTAAAATTTTATTAAATTATTAGGGTTCATAGTAGATTTTGAAGTATAAATAAATTCATCCATCTTTATTTATCTTATGTGGTGAAATAAACTTTTCACAATTTCGGAATTTGAACTTCAAAACTATTATTTCAGCCCAATAAATTTACCAATTGAATTATAGTTGCCACGCACATCAACGACGATATTTTGCTTAGTTTGGAGTAAAGATCTTTTACTTCAATGTGACTGTAATATTTTATTAGTTATTATAAATATGGTAGAAATAAATTAAAATTCAATGCCAAATCTATGTTCTTGTTGAATAGCGGTCCAGGGAATAAGAGTAATTACATATTCTGAAACTTCTGATTTTGAGCGAGTTAATAAAAGATTTAATAGAACCACCGTCCCGACCGAACCCAACAAAAATAAAAATCATATCCCTCGCAGCACCAAAATTCTCTTTTATTGTTTGAAAAATCTAGCATATCTTTTACCGTTAATTATCTCAAATGCTGAAAGGCAATTTCCTAAATCACTTGGTAAATTGTCAAAAATGTTAAGCCCAAATTGATTACCTTAGTGTTTGTCCAACCAGCAGTTACGGTGGGACTGTTAGCACCCTCTTTTTCCGTCCATATCTATTCTAATTCATAATTTGTTTTAAATTGTTCAATTTCTTCCACTCAACACCAATCATGGTTTTCTTATACAAATTTTTGAATGATTAAATCACATATATTTAACTTTAAAAGAATCATGCATATTTGAATAAAGGTGCGTTTCGGATTAAGGTTGGACAGCTATAGTTTAAGAGCTGCAGTACTAAAGTATTTAATAAATACTAGCTATTGTAGCTTGGAAGTTATATTGATACGATTTTTAACTTGTATGATAGAAATATATTATATCTTTAATAATTTTATCAAAATTATTATTTAAAATATATATTTACTATATATTACTAATTTTTATTTCATAATTATAACTTTTTTTCTACAGCTGTAACTTAAAAGCTACAACACTTCAATCCCAAATGCACTCTTAATTAAAATTCAAAGTGGACTATCTACAATTTCTTTTAAACAAAGGAAAAGAACAACTACGCCTCCATGGTTCAGAAAAATGATCATAAATACTCCTAAGTCTTCAAAAAGAGACACTAAGACTTTCTTTTCTATCATCACAAAAAAATTGACTTTAATATTTTTCAAAAAATAGAAATATAATAGTAAAATAAATGTAATAATATATACATTTTAAAATAATTTCAGTATTTAAAAATATTTTAATATTTGACAATCTATTAGATTTATTTTATTGTATTAAAGTAAAATTTATAATAAATCGAATCATAATATTAAAATATATGTATTAAAATTTAAATTATTATGAATATTATGTAGAATAATACTTTTACCATTATTAGTATGTGAGATTTTTTTTAATTGTAAAATGTATTTAATGCAAATATTTACTTAAAATCTCTACAATAAATAAAAATATATTATTAAAAAATATAATAATTTACATATTTAAATTTAATATTTTAATCTTATTAATTTGCTACTAGATTACATTATTTATTTATATAATATTTGTAATTATTAAAAATTTTAAAGTCAATTTTTTTGAGATAATAGAGGTGAAAGGTATAATAGTAAAAAAAAAAGTCTTGGTGTTCATTTTTAAAAACTTATGGGTGTTTGTAACTATTTTCGAAAACAATAGGAGTGTAGCCATAGGTTGATATTGCAAAAATAATTTTTAAAAAAAGGTTTATTGTTTAAGTTTGAACAAGAAATTGAAATGGACGAGGAGATTGACAAGAGTGAGAATTTGTTTTTAGAATCACATTGATTAGAATACCAATGGTCCAACTCATTTGATTATTCTAAAAGTAAAATAGATTGTTAAGGAAAAAAATAAAACTCTTTATATACAAATTTTCTTTTAATAAAATTCTTGGTATAAATTATTAAATCATCAATATAACTTATTTTCAGATATAT
Source organism: Luvunga scandens (assembly GCA_030449905.1). NCBI lineage: Eukaryota > Viridiplantae > Streptophyta > Magnoliopsida > Sapindales > Rutaceae > Luvunga > Luvunga scandens. The sequence continues at coordinate 965,990 of JASUUG010000463.1, read as the reverse complement.
TTTATTAAATTTTAGTTTTCTTTATTTTTTTGTACCGTCGGTTAATGTGTGATAATCTGCAAGAAGATTGATTATTTGAACCCTCTCAGATATTATTTTTGATCATTTGGGTCCATTATAAAATTTTAAAACAACATTTCTTCTCTGGTTATAAAATAGCAATAAGGACAACACATTCTTGAGGAATAAAACTAACCTTATAACAAACAAATAGTTTCAATATAGTGGTCTTATATAATCAATTTGTATACATAATTATCACATCCACTCTTTAATAACGTGTTTTTTTAATTACTAACTTAACAACAACGAAATGAGATACTAAAAATTTATCGAGGACCCAACTAATAGAAAACAAATTCTACAAAAGCATAAAAGTATTATTATCCAAAATTTGTATAGATATATTGTCTGTGTGCGATTTGGCAATGGTGGATGACTAACTATAAACCTTAGTGGATGTCCATGTGAGATTTACCTATAGTAGTGAAGTTAGGGGTGGCAAAACGAATAAATGAGTCGAATTGGAATTGAATCTTAAATGAATTAGGCCAAATTTCTAATTATTGAAATTTGATTTGTTTATTAAATAAATCGAAATCTTAGGATTTTGATTCAACTTGTTTATTGAGCTAATATTTGATTTAATTTATTTTAATTCATTTAGTAGAATTAATAAATGAATTGAATCAAATTTGGATTTGTTCATTATTTGTTTATCCCATAATTATGAATCTATAGCAAATTAAATTGAATACGAATTTGTTTACAAATATAATTAGTAAACAAAAATTATGTAAAATAAAATATAAAAAATCATAGATTTAACATCCTACAAAATACAAATAATTCAAACCATATTCTAACATTAAAATATACTATAATCTAGATACCAGTTACGAATTCTTGCTCAGAAAAAGATAAAAAAAGAAAAAAGATCTCAAAACATTATTGGTTCAAACTCTGCACCCTTTTAGCTTTTACTGGATCATGTCTTCTTTATCAACCCTATTACCCCAATACCCATATCCAAAAAATGGCTCATAATCCGAAAGAAATTTATTCTCTTTCTCAAATCTTATTCATTTTCATAAAATTTCGGGAAAAGGACAGCTGCAGTCCCATAATTTGTGGAAATGGTAATGGAGACTCTCAAATTTTTTACAAGAGACACAAAAGCCACCTTCCATTAACTTTTATCATTAGTTTGGATGGAAAATGCTAAATGTACTATTATATACTTATGATGCACTTTTTTTCACATGGAATTTTAAGTTGAATAAATAAATATTTGACAAATGTGGCTCAATATAAGTTGAATAAATAAACATTTGACAAATGTGGCTCAATATAATAATATTGATTTACAATTTTGTTCCTATATAAATTATTGTCTTATAAAATCATTGTCGATGAGATTTTAAGTGACATTTAAACCGTTGTGAATCATTTTATTCACACAAATATTCTTAAAATATAATTAATTTTTACAATTTTGATGCCAACTACAATAGTTTAAAATGTAATCCATTTACACTGGCTAGGTGATTGCCTTTTCCCATGAAAAATCAATTTTAATTTAATCAAATTCCATTTTTCATTAATCCATCAAGTTCATTTCATGGAAATAAAAATTGTCAGGTTCAAAATCAATGGCAAATAATCATGAAAAAGTGAATGGAGGCATTATATTGAAGAACAAGTCATGTTGTTGCAATAGTTAAGTTGTTTCAAGCGAAATGACATTGATATAAATATGCTATCAGCTCAATTCAAATGCACCACAAAGTCTGATTAAAAAATATGTCTACGATCCAAATGCATCAGATCCAAATCCATTATCAAATTAATATAATTTCCTACTCTCTGCGGCTGTAGCTGTGACTGTCTTTCAGACTGAGTTACACTTCAGTTACTTTGGTACCTGCACATTACCATACGATAGGAAGACAATAAAATAACTTATTGCAGCCAATACAATAAATAATTTGAATTTCAAGTTAACACACTACAAAATAAAAGAATGTACGTAGTCACTCAGCCTTTGGCCGAGTGGCAAGAGAGGGCAGCAATTTGAACCCTCACAAACGCATTGTGGGGGTAATTTTCTTCCTTAGTTACAATATATAATTGAATGAAGGTAGTTTTCTCCTTACTGAAGTGTAAGTGGGGTAGACATCCTTCGACTATTAGAGAGAATTAAAAATTTAAACAGTGCTCCATAAGAATAATGTTGTAAATTGGTTTCAGTAATGGTCTGAATTATAAATATCAGTTATAATCTCACGTACTATGAGTAATAATTTCATGTAATAATAAAAAAAAAAAGAATGTACATGAGATGAACTTTTGCAGGGTTCTTATAAGACCTTTTGTTTTGCCTTATACCGCTGCAGTTAATGCACTTGACAGTTTGCTTATTCTTTCTTTTCCCAAGCAATTCATTCGGTTCCTTCTTTCTTGCATGTTTTTTGGGTCTGCCAACTTGCACTAGCATTTGTAAAGGCTCAATCTGAAGTCCTTGAACGCTAGGCCATATTGCTTGATCTGGCAAAGGCTTTATAGACTTCAAATAAGTAAACGATATATACAAGCTTGAACTGCGCTAATTTGATTTGCCCCACAGCCACATGTTCTTTTATCTGGATCAACCACAAAAGATTGATGCGTGACGTCATCAATGATTTCAAAATCATAATCATCCACCTCCTCTTTCATTCTCTTACGTAATCTCCTCATTACTTTCCTTCTAATGTAATCCATGAGAGTCAGCACTAGACTACCCTTATGCTCCTTTAACTAACCATTTCATGACTCTGTCATATTGTTGGTCACATGATCAGATTTTGCAAGATGATTAAAAGCATGTCTAGCCCACTGAATTTTGCCAATCGTGGCCAAATCATTTTCGTATGCTGTCTTTGCTGCTGGAGTTCTAAACACTTGCTCAGGCCATTTACTCCTCACATTTGTAAATAAATGCCTAGGACAATATCTAATAGTAGATCTAGGCCAGAACTCTGCCAAACCAGCTAATAAGCTCTTCTGCTTATCTGTCATAAAGGTAGCAAGACTGTCTTCTTCAATTTCAAGCCACTCCCTCAAAATGCTAAGGAACCACTTCCAAGTCTCTGAACTCTCCATCACAAATGCACACAGCAATAGCGAAAACCCTACTATTTACATCTAAGGAAACTATTGACAGCATGATTCCAAAATAAGGCCCCTTCAAATGACACCCATCAATACCAGTAAACCACCTACAACCCTTGATAAACCCATTCTTCAAAACTGGAAAACTAAGCATAAACCTTTGGAACTTAACTTCGTTAGGTTTACCCTCATCTATATATTGTAGCCTGCTAAGTACTCCTAGGTTTGTTTGTTTCAAGATTGCTTCATAGTTCCTTAGCAACTAATAAGACTCTTAATGACTTCTACTATTTCTAATCTTAGCAATCTTTTTAGCTCTATTAATCTTCTTGATACTACAATGTAACCCATATTTCTGTCTTATCTCTTTATGCATTGCTTTTAGGGGCATTGCAAGATTATTCTTCAATGAGGTATGAAAATAATTGGCAATCTAGTGCATAGAAGCCTCTTTTGTCGTAGAGTTTCTATCACACGTGTACCTCTCATTGAGTTGTTGAATTCTAAAAATAGTTCCAGACTTTATCTTAGCTGCATAAATGTACCATGTACATTGAACTCCTTTTTCAGTCTCACCTATACATCAAATCCTTGTTCAATTAGATAAGTTTTTAACACTCATTTAAACTCACCCTCAGTGTCAAACTCATCTCTAATTGACAATATCAGCTTACCATCTAGACCAACCTTGCTTACTTGTGTTTCTACAGATTTCGTAACCAAACAAATTGGTATATCTTCATCTGATTCAATTGCAAATCCTTCGTCTTTGTCATCAAACTCATAATTGGACAAAACCTCATCTCTGTCACGATCCTCAGTATCATTTTCACCTCGGTCATCTATATGTTCTTCATCCTCTTGAACATTATGCCTATCCTCTTCAATAAACACATCATCGTCATTATCATCATTTTCCCAAAATGCTTCATCTTCTGCAAATTCAACAACATCATCTTCTTCATTTGGTGGAATTAGCTCCGTTGGTGGGCTTGGAAATCTTTTATCAGTTGGTGGGCTTACAAACCTTGGATTAGTGTGGGTAGCAATTGTTGTGATTAGTTTCAGTGGATTGCATATGAGGAGGACAAAAGTCACAAAACAACTGCAATCAATATTTTATACATGCATCAAATGATCATCTTAGGCAACAGTCCACAAAGAAAAAAAAAAAAACTAACATCACATCAATTAATTCCATACATTTTTAAACCCAAAAGCAAACAATACTTCCAACCCACTCAATTCACAATTCAATCTTCCTTCAAAATTAATAAGCAATACATGCTGTAACAATCAGCCAACAAAATAAACGATTGGCTTTATGCACATTAAAATTTCAAAATTTTTTATATAAAATATTTTTAAAGAAAAGTGAAATTTGTCCACTTTTCAATCTTTTTATTTTCCTTTAATTTAATCCGCTGCTGCCACGGAATTCTAAAATCAGACCCTTACCCATTTTTCGATATACGCTCAAATCAATCAAAGCACGCAAAGTCAGTGGACAAAATTGATCATGAACATTAAAAAAAAAAAACACAAAACAAAACCCGCAAACAATTGCCAAAGCCCCTGAAATTCCGCAACCCATTGACCATGAATTCTTAAGCCATGTGCTTGCAGATTGAATATTTTGTAAACTTCAATAGTACATTGGTGACTGTGAAATCCTCCTCCAAAACCACGGATTATTAATATTCTATAGATACTACTTTTAATTCAGCAAGGATGAAAAAATAATCTAATAAAATGGGTTAGGTTTTTTTTATTTTGTAGAAGTGTGTTAGAGGAGATAATGAATGGTAAAATAAGTTTTAATTGGCATAGGAGTGTATAATTTTTGTCCAATTAAGTTATGACATGCGGGCACTGATTGGATGCTTACATGTAATATTCAGTCAGCATTTTTTAAATTATAAGTTAATTCAAAGTAAAAGTACAAAAATATTAATTTTCCATCCAAACTGACAGTAAAAATTATCAGAAGTGGGTCTTAATGTCATTTATTAAAAAATTGAGGGTCTTTATGATTATTTCCACAAATAATAAGGGTGTAGCTGTCTTTTTCCTTAAATTTTTTTTTTTTAATTTTTGTGGGAAGTCAATTTTAATAGACCCATTTGCCCAGCAAAAACTTGACAAAGTTGGCAAGCTAAGTGGGCAAAATTAAAAATATACCCCGGGCTCACAAATAAAAAAAGAAAGAATAATAGCTTACCATTAGGTGAGACAGTGCTAGCTTTTCTAAATAGCAAACAAAAAGAAATTGCCGTGAAGGGTGGGAACCAAGAGAAGATAGGGTTGAGAGAAGAGAAAGAAAGAGTGGAAATGATGAGGAAAAAGAATTAGGGCTGGCTCTAACTTAATTTTTGTTTTCACATATATGTTTTGTCTTATTATCACTGATAATTACTAATTTAAATTTAAAAAGTTTTAATATAAATTTAAAGATAAATAAGTAATTAAATTAAATTAATAATAAATTAAGTTTAAAAGAATGAACTTTATTTGATTCATTTATCATCCATTTATTAAATGAATCCTAAACAAATAAATAAATGTCTATAGATGTGGATTCAATTCGTTTATTTAGTGAATCGAATTGAATTCACTCATTTATTAAATGAATCAATTTTTTTAAATCCAAACTTATTTAATTCGCATAGAATCGAATTGAATAAATGAATCCTCACCCAAATTGTCAAAATGAAGCTTAGTCGATGTTTATGAAATTTTAAAAAATAACAATTTATGTTTCCGGATTTAAACTGAGATTAATTAATTAATTAATGTCACCTATATGCTTTCTATTAATACCTTAATATTTTGCTATTTCTCTGAGCAAGCTAGCTGTTTGACCGCTGATCAGTTATCGGTTGTTGACTATCTGCTTTTTCGTCTACTTAAGTATGGCAAAAAATAAGTTATTTTTCATTGATTTTCTTGTCATTGTAATGATTTTCTGCCAACAATTCAGCCAACTGAGGGAAGACAATTGATCCCAAAGCAGCTTCATAACTCCAACAAAATCAATAATAAGAAGGAAGCCAAGGAGGAAATTTTTCCAAGTAGAATAGAGGTAATTTGCATGGGCATGGTACCCAATCCACGGCCCCAGCCATATGTGATGAATCCATTTATAGGACCAAAACCTCCGTGGCACAGTCCTGGTGTTGGGCATGATGTGGATGTCCCTGATGGAGTTTGAAAATACGAAGAGGTATTTCAATAATTCATTTCTCAAGTCTCTTTAAGTTTCAAGAACCAACAATCAATAAAGTATGCTTGGTAAAAAAGTTCGAGTCGGCCCAAGTTTGGTTAGGTCTGGCCTAGGTCTACGGATTTTAAACCCAGTCCGTATAAAATTCAAAGCTCATAAATAGTGGACTTGGTTATAGGCTTAATCTATAAAGGACTTTGTATTATATAAAATAAAAAAATCAAAATTAAAAAAGCAAAAGAAAAAAAATTAAAAAAAGCAAAAGAAAAAAAATTAAAATCTAATACTTATTTTCTTTTTATATTAGTGTTTATAGTTTATTATGTTGTATTATTAGTATTTTATATGTTGGATAAACATGTATTGCATAATCATTTATAATTTAATTTTGTTTAAATTTATAGTTTTATACTTTTATTAAAAATTTATTTTAAAAAATTATAAAAGCCGAAAGCCTGGCCCGGGCCAGACCCCTCATGACTGGATGGGCTTTCTATGGGCTTGGACCTAGGCTTGCAAATGCCCGTCCCAGGTCCACAAATTGCCAACCCTACAATAAAGGACCTAAGAGAAAATTTTGAAAAAAGATTAAGGATCCAACGGATGAATTTTTCACACCTCAACTACTGGTACTTTGACAAAGAATATGATCAACTTAGGTTGAGTAAGAGTATCCCTAAAAGGGGGCTGCTTTCTTAAGCAGCTGTAAGTATTATGTAAGATAAAAACAATAAAGTGAAAAATATATCTTATTGCTTCCTGTGATAAAATTAGATGAAAGTTTCATTTTTTTGCTAGTATTATGTAATGGATAAAATTCTGGATTGTCCCTCTCATGAATTAACTATCTTTGTATTACCCCCTTATTATTGGAAACTTTTGTATATCCTAACTTCTTCAAAAGATAAGAGAAAAATACATATGGTTGATGAAACTTTTTTTTTTGGTTTTCTTGACTAGAATGAGAGTAAATTAGGGTTTCAAGAGTAAAGAGGTTACTTGAAGATAGTCAATCCACAAAGGAGTAATTTTAAATTAACCATATATAATTAGGTACTTTGGTGTCTTGTAATATATTATATAATCATAATTTACTTAATCAAAGCAAGGTAATTTGTAGTTTTTTTTTTTAATTAAATGAATGAAACTCAACTCATAAGGGTTTTTTTTTTAATTTAATGATTTAATTGACTTAATTTCAATTTGTTAAGTTATTAAGTCGGTTTGTTTTTTCAATTTAATAAAAATTTTTAGTATTTAAGTCATTAAGTTATTAAGTCAATTTTTTTTTTAGTTTTTTTGCTTAATCTAAGAAATTTGAATGACATTGTTAAAAGATAATCTCTAAAATATTTCTATCTAATTAACTTATTTTTATTCTTACTTAAATAAAAGTTACTAATTAACATTATTAGTCATCTCCATAACTTGTGATAATAGAGTATTAGATTATTCTTATTTTTATATTTTATTTTCTTCAAATTAGTATTATTTGTCTTTATAATCTTTATGAATATTTTTCATATCGTAATCATAAATTACCATAAAATTGAGTAACATGTTCTAATTTAGATTATTTAAGAGTTGTATTCACTTTAACATGATCTGTGTTATGATAAATACTATCTTATTTATGTTGGTTGATATGTTCATAGTTTATTTAACATTTAAAATTTGTAAGGATATAACTATAAAAGTATTGATTTCCAAACTTTTTAAGTTAGAAAAAACAAACAATTTAATATTTAATATCAAAGATTTAGGGGAAAAAAACACGTCATTCGAATTTAGTTATTTAGTTCTATTTAGAATTCAGACTAATTCGACTCTATTCATATTTGGAAGGAAAAAAATACAATGCAACCTAAAACTTAGGGAGGCTAATTTAATGAAAATTATAAAAATGATAGCTGAAACAAGAGCAGAGGGAGACATCGGAGCTAAGCACTGCCATTCAGCCAAAAGAATCAGAGAAAACATTGACAAAAATAACGTTACCCCAAATCTGATTTATTCACTTAATTAACATCATTAATCAGGCACGATTTAACATTATTTTCATCAGCATTTTGTCAACTTTTTATCTCTTTACCATTTTCCCAGCATAGCCGACCTTCAATTAGGACTAACAACAAATTACATAAAACTCAAAGTTAAAGAGGCGAAACAAAATAACATATTAAAAGAACTAGCTAAACCGATAGGATCCTTTCTAAACCTGTCGTTTAATTTAAACACTTCTTTTGAGCTTCTTTTGTTACGTCTTGGTAATAATTATCTGTTTAAAGACTGATATTGGAATTGCCGTTTCAGGCATAATTAGCATGATATTCGGCAATTGCAGCAAGTTTCATTTGGAAATTCAAATTATAATCTCCTGAATTTTTAAAGACCTTGTGCCTTGTGTGTCTTTAATTTAGTGAGAGTATATGTATGGATATGATTTAAGTATATGTGTGTGTGTATATATATATATATATATATATATTATGTATCGAAACATCAATCACTCATAATTTTTTTTTAATAGCAATTCAGATTATGGGGATTAGAATCCACCAAACTGATCAAACTCTCCCAATACTAAAAAATCAATTGGGTCATTCTATGATGCCTTGATTAAAGTTATGGCATCAATGCCGTGATTAAAGTTACGGCATCAATGCTGTGATTAAACATAAATTATGTAAATAAAATATAAAACTTGTAAATTTAACATAAAAATTGTAAATCAACATTAATTGTAAAATAAAACATAAATTTTAGAAATTAAACATAAGACTTGTAAATGGAAGGTAAAACTAGTAAATTAATATAAAACTAGTAAATTGATATATTATTGGTAAATAAAATAAAAACTTGCTAATTTAACATAAAAATTGTAAATCAACACTAACTGTAAAATAAAACATAAATTTTAGAAATTAAACATAAGACTTGTATTGTGCAAATTTTATTAAACTCGCAAGCGCACGAATCTATTGTAGAATAGATCAACGGTGACAAGTGTCGATTCCACCAGGAGGTGGATTTTAATTGCTTGTAGAATTAATTTTCTAAGTGGGTGATTGAGTTTATAATGACAATAATGTAGACTATCTATTAATTTAAATTAAAGCGGTGGAAATAAACTATTAAAATGAAGTGTTTGGATCTTCGGATCTGTATTCAACATGCACCATCGGCTTAACATTCATTATTAGTATCAATTAAATCATGAAGGGGGATTTTCCACTCCTCATGAACCTTACTCCAATAGATATGGTGCTAAGTGCTTCCCGTGCCAAATAGTAATAACCTTTCCTAGGGAAGCGGTTATATCAGCCGATATCTAGACAAGATTATTACTATCTCTATACGAAAAGTCAAAACATCCACATAAATTAAAGGGGAAAAAAAAGTAAATTTACCAAGTTGAGCCTATGGAGCATGTTGAAACTTCATCTTCAACCCAAGCTTGAAAGAAAATTAGCTACTCATAATTGAACTAGGGGTAAAATGGAAATTTTATTAAAATACGTAGAAAATACAAGATAGAGATGGAATTACAAAAAATGGAGCTCAAAAATGGATTCAAGGGTGTCAAATTAGGGGGGGGAGCCTCTTTTTTATAGATACAATGAGTAAATCATGGCCATTGGATTAAAACAATTTGGACGCTCAGGATTGCACCACGTGGAAAGTTCTTATTGGATGGAACACATCGTTAGGGCTATCATTCCGTGTATATGCATGTACCGTACGCATGTTTTTTTCGGTCCACTAATATATTGCCACATCGCCGATCAACGCCACATCAGCATTTTAGTCCAATAGGATCGTGACACGTCATCAGTTAACACCACATCATCAGTCAATGCCACATAAGTGGTCAATGCCACATCATTCGTCCAATCAAATGCTACCACGTCATCATACAGTATAGGTGAACAGTGCCGTAAACAGTACTGTATATGTGAACAATATCATTTATCTTTTTATGCTCCTCCTAAGGTTTTCGACTGTCCTGAGTTCAAAATTGTTGTATGTTTTTCTATCTGATCTCTCGTTCATTGTGAAATGACCATAATGTCCCCTAAAATATATAAAATAATTAATTAAAATAAAACATATATAATTAAATCACAAGGGACTTAAAGACATAAAAGTAAGAATGCTAGTGAGACTTGAAGTGTAAAATGATGATTTTTTCTATTATAAATACACACTTTCTAGCACTCAACACACTCCCCAACCAGCTTGTTGTTAGTCCCTAGCAAATTAAGCGAAAATAAAATTTAAATAATGAAGTTTTTTTTTAAAATAATAGTCGTATTTATTCAATCAGACTAATGATAACAATTAAATAAAAGTATAAGCATTATCTCTAGTCTAAAGAAATATCATTTCCACATCAACTCTCCACATGAATCAGCACAGAAAACTCACAACTATAGTAATCGAGTCACTTTCAAGAATGACATGTCAAACCCCAAAATCTCACTGGTAGTAGTAATACGCTCACAAAGAAATTAAACCTAAAAATAATCACTCCAGTAAATGGTAAATCAATATAAATATAAGTGATCATGAAGCAGGTAGTCTGCATGCCATATATATCCAAATAACTAAAACAGAAACCATTTAGTGCTTGGCAGCTATCTTTGGAGCAATGCATACAAAAAGAAACACACTAATGAACTTTTAGTATAAATTTCACCCTGAAGAACCTGAACAATATTCTTCCCATCATCAAATTTAAATCATGAAGAGGATAGAATGAAACAATTACCTGTTTTACTTCAACACCACCTCGCGTTTTCTCTGAATTGAAGGGAAAAACACGGAGAACTGTTGTCTCTGATCCGACTTTATCAAACATCATTCCCAACTGCAACAAAAATTTCAAATAAGTTAATATAACTTTACAAATAAAAACATATTCAACAGAGACCAACATAAGGTTGAAAAGTGTACCTCGACTGCTCAAGAGAGAATAGCATTTTCAGTTGGAGATCCAGAAACCTCAACTGCTCAACCATCCTGCAAAGCAAATGCATTTAATGACATATTTGATGCTTGAGGGTTTATCAAAATAAGAAGCAGTAGAACATGTGGACAATGGAAAAAGCACCCCACAGGACGCCATCAAAGAAGGAAGAGCAAGATCAACGTTGAACTCAGCACTCTTGGCTGCCAACGATTCCAAGGGAAAAGAAAAACACTCAGAAAATAACCCCACCGCAGAAACAGCATTACACTACATGGGAGAACAGAGACGTATGCATTCATTAGACAAAGGTGGAAATTTGGGTCACAACACGGGATGAAATTTGGGTCAAATGATTCATGACATTTTAAAAAACATGAAAAAGGAAAATAGCCGTTATTCTCTTACCAACATTAGAATTCTTTGCAAGTGTATAAAAATCAAGATTACATCTCCCTTATATATCACAAGCCAATCTTTTGATAGAACCACTGAGGAATTTTTTTAATCATTTGAAAGATTGGGGGAGAAGATATTGGAGATACCCAAGAATCTAAAAATGTCTTGGAATTCAAGTAGCGGTAGATGTGCAGCTTGCAAATCTTTGAGAAGAAAATGCTCTAAAGATTGTGTGCTGGCACCATATTTTCCCTCAACCGATCCTCAGAGATTTTTTGAGGTTCATAAAATCTATGGTGCCAGCAACATTACCAAAATGCTTCAGGTAATTGTAACATTAAATTCATAAACTGTATTTAGTGTAATTTTCATTCTAAATCTTTGCTTGCTTACAAGTACGAGATATGATTCTGTTTCCCATTTTATATTCTTCTCTGTAACAAATTATACGAGGGTTTCGCAGAATTTGGATAACTTTATTTTTCCTTACTATAAAGATAGGCCGATCTCAAAATGATTAATATGATCATAACAAAATTAAAATTTTCTTATTTTTTCTCCAATATCTTAGAAAATCATATTTATGTATATGCGTAGAAATATTCAAATCAAGGATTCTGTACTTTTACTAAAGTTTTAAAAAAAATATTAAGTCATATGTTTTATTAACAAAGTCTATAATTGTTATTTTAAATATGTTAAATTTGATTTATGTTAAATTTACTGTTGATAATTAATTGATTTCTCTATTTATGAATAATTCGATTTCATTAGCTAATTTGACAAATAAACAGAATCTTCCACAGCATTTAAGAGAGAAGGCAGCTGATAGCATGGCTATTGAAGCAAAGCTACGTGTTCAAGACCCAGTTTATGGATGTGTTGGAATAATACATCAACTGCAGCAACAAATAATTGAGGTTCAGTCCGAGTTTGCAGAAGAGCAAATGTGAGATTGCATTTTGCAATGCCCAAGAAGTACAACGGCAGCAACAATGGGAACAGTTGCAACATTGGCGGCAGCAGCAGCAGCCTATGTTTCATGCTGCTCATGAGGCATCATGGCTTGATTCAAGAGATCAGCAAGAACTTACAAACAATCCCTCTTTTAGTGACTTTGGCTTATGATATAAACAACTAAATATGTAGTTAAAAAATAAATAAATCACTCCAATAGCAAAATTTCTTTTTTTTTTTCATTTCTTTTTAAGATTTTTTTTTTGATGATTCATCAATAGAACCGTCTCACGTGTATATTGAATCCTCTGTAGACTTTACAGTGGACTTTTCTTCTAGTAGTCCTAAAAATTTTCTTTTTATAGTTTAATTGCCCTTTTTCATTGATTGATATGGTCAACGAAATATATAACAAAATTATTTAATCCCAGTAAGTTTTATTAAGTTGGACTATTTGCATTCTAAATAATACTTTGGCCACTCTCTTTCTCTACACATTCATTCAATAATTTTAAAATTTTAATATCTACTCTGCACGGTACTATTGCAATTGCCAAAATAATCCTCAATTAAATATTTACTATAATTACTTTTTTTTTTATTATTTTCTAGCTCTCTGTAGTCATAAAATTATTTAACTTTTGTCTTCTCTTTCTCTTCTAAGGACGGCAATATAATCTAGATGTAAGGATTCAAAAGATTCAGATACTAAAAAATTTGGTTTCGCATATTAAAAAATATGAATCTGCATGTGAAAAGTTAGAAACCACACGTATCCAAATATGGATATAGATGTAAGTATGTTTGAAAAATTGGATATTTAGATCCCGTTAAATTTTATATTTAAATTAAAATTTATATATTGACTTAAATTAAAAATAAATCTAACCAAACCACAAATCCCTAGCACCCAAATCCATAAGGACTCTAACGCTGTCAGCCCGTCGCTGTCTACCTTGCGGCCTCGAGCTGAGCTTGTAGTTGTCGCTGCACGCTACACACCTCGTCGTTGTCGAAGCCTCACATGAGCATGCCATTGTCACTATCGTCCAAGCCTCACTTGATCGGATCTTTCTTTTGCTTTTGTGTTTCTGATATTATTGATTACATGGCATTTTTTTTTTTGGGTTAATGATTTGATATTTGGTTGATTGTTTGATTGTTTTTAATGAGTTCAATCTAATGTAACATGTTTAAACTTCAAAATTTTACTGGCTCAATTTAATTTTATTTGTTGATTCAATTTAATTTAATTTTGACTAATTTTCTTTGCTGTTTAATTGCTCTAATTAAATGCATTAATTTTCAATATAATTTAAACATTTAATCACATTTTTTTCCACATATGCTAATTAGGTTTTGAGATTAGGTTTTAATTTGGTAAATTGTTAAATTTTTAAATTATATTTTAATTGTTAAATTTAATTTTTGCGGATCTGAATATTTAGGATATCCACCCGTAATTCGAATAGATATTACCCGCATCTAGAACCACAAAAAATTTTGCGGATGCCAATGCAAATCCGAACATGAAAATATCAATTCGAATTCGGATTCATATCTTGATTTTGTCATCCCTATCTTCTTCTTCTACATCACCTTTTTCTAAGAAAATAATGGTCTATGATTAATTGTTTTTTGGCTCTAAAAGTTAATGGTTGATGGATTTATTTTTCAGTTCATTGTTACGTAGAAAATAAAGGTGGTACAATAGTTGTTAATTTGAGGCGCTATCATTAAAAAAAATGTTAATTGAGGTGAGCGGGGGAAGAATATAAAGATACTGCAATAGTATTTTATAGGACTGTAGGTGCAGTAAAAACAATTAACTTATAAAGGAACCCAAAAAAAAAAAAGAGAGAAAGAAAACTTTTTAAATATTCATTTCATTTAGTAACCTCTTATGGTATTAAGATGATTTTTCATATTGTCCAATCAGGATGTTTTGTAACCTCTTGTGGTAAAAAAAAATGATATTTGATTTGTTGCAGAACTTGATCTTATATTTTGTTAAATGTAATATTTATCATACCAGAATCTTTTTTCTTTCAATTATTGTTTTTTTTCTTATTCTAATAATTTGATTGAACAAAAGGAACACAAGTTCACGAAGTTACTGATATTGGTTGAATTTGTTAATTTCAACATTGGACCAAATTGGTCCATTCGATTGGATCATTTTTGTACCAAGGACTCCGTATGCAATCCTAAAATCTAGTTTCTAGGCTTCTATACGGAATTACTATTATTATTTTTTATTATCAGCATAATAACAATTTAATTCCCTCTCCCATTTTTTTAGCGGGATTCAAACTCTAAAATTCTTGTTTTTAATACAAGATTTTATCATTTTAACCAAATCTCTAAATTACTATTAGTATAATTTATGGTTAAGTAAAATTCATTTACCGACTCACTTTTTTTTTTTTTAAAAGGAAAGGGGGTGGACAAACCCAAATTAATTTTTATCCCCCTCCTCACCTCCAAGATTCGAACCCGAGTCTACACAAGTGAGGGAGGACAGACTGCACTGTCAACCAACTCAGCTACACCTTTAGGTGCATTTACTGACTCACTTAGTCCTATTGCTCTGTTACTCATATTTATACTGAAAAGTCTAATTATAAATTGTAATAAATGTAATATGGGAAAACTCCATACATAATTATTTTTCATAAAGGCCTTCTTATTCTAACTTATAGTCAAGTAAAATTTACTCATTGTTCAACCTGATTCCATTGCCATGTTACTCATTTTTACACTAAAAAAGTCTTGTTCTAAGTTACAATAAATATAATTTAAGGAAATCCTTTTGGTAATGCTTGAATCTAGAGAAATACTTGTGTAAGGCTCCTCGGTCGTGTGGCATAGGAGCATCTAATAGGTTAAAATGCTAAGCTAGCAATAGCAATGGGTTAGGTTGGGTTCAAACTTTACGAACTGAAATAAAGGACCCAAGCCCTAAAAATGCCGGTCCTTTGAACTTCGGATCAGGCCTGACCCAATTCCGATCATAATGTTTTAATATCTTTTATTTTGAAAATTAAATAATTTAAATTTTAAAAAATTAATATAGAGTGTGAAAATGCATTTCACTTGCTTATGATCGCCTCTTGAGATGAACTTTTTTAATTGTGAAATGGAAGAATAGTCATTGCAGTGGCAACTGGCAAATAAGCAATTTTATTGTAAAGTAGAAAGAAAGAAATAATAAAAATCATGGAGAAGACAACAGATCTAATAATTTATACCATACACTTAGTTCAAAATACTATTTATTCTGCCTGAAGGTTGAAAAATTTTCAATCAATTAACAAATCTTGATTCATATGCATGTAAGGATCTAAGCTACTGTTCAAGATTCGACAGCCAACTAAACATCTATGCCTTACGCATGGACTAGAAAATTCAATACCACATCACACGACTTAATCAATAAAGATTGATTTTCCCACAGCAATCAATGCAGTAAATGAAAACTCTTTCGGGTGAGAAATATTAAAGAAAAATTCAAAGACTAGTAACAAACAGAAAAACAGCAAGAAGCGGTGTCGGCGGTGGGTGCTCGGCTAATGCGGCATGAAGCAGTGCTGGTGATTGAAGGCTTTCTCGTGGGCGGCTACGTTGGCGGTGACGCATGACGGTGTGACTTCGTGACTGGTTGGTTGGTTGATTTTGGTGGTTGATACGGAATTCAATATTTAGGCTCAAATTTAATTTTTAACCCTTAAATTTGGGTTAAAATTAAAAAATTTCAAACTGAATTAATCGGGCCAAATTTTTTTTTTATCATTTTAGTCTAGAGTGGTTGGCACAAGGCACGGTATGAGCATAACATGTGTCCATACAGCACGGCACAGCACAAGTACATTTAATAGAGCAAGTGGCACGATACGACATGACCTGCATGTGGACTGAGTTGGGCTTAGAATTTTGAGCACTTAAACCTTAAAAGCATGGCAAGTATATAAAAAAACACACAATAAGCACGTTTCAATTTTTTATAAAAATAAACCTAAAATTTTATAATTTTACAAATAACTTAAAATTAAATCTTTTAATATGTTTTATCAGCTTAAATTTATTTAATTCTTAATTTCAAAAAAATTATAATTGATTTATGTTTATAATTTATTGAATAAATAATTGATATCATGATTTTAATAAATAAAATTATAAATATCATTATTTTATAAATATGTATTAATATTATTATAAACTCATGTTATGTATATCATAAATATTATTATCATAAAGATGTATTAATACGTATTATGACTCTACGTAACTTCAAGTTAACAATTAAGTTAACCCATAATAAAAATTTATTATTATTGTTGTTGTTAAGTATTAAAAAGAATTATAATACCATTGGGTCAAACTTATTAATTAATATTATATTATCTTATTATTATTAATTTATTATTATTGAATATGGACTGAAGTGTTGAATTTTTTATTCTATTAAATTTGAATAAAGACATATGGATCCAAAATGGTATATATACTTGAAAAAAAATACACCAACAACTTGGCATGCACTTTTTTTAAAAAAAAGGTTAGGGGACTTTTTTTTCTTAGGCACAGCATGGCACGGCCTACGGTACAGTATGTATAGGCACGACACGTGTGTTGAGTTGGGCTAAAGCAAAAAGAATTGGACACATCACGGCACAACACGAAATACATAATGGGCATAACACAACACGATACGAGTACGAGTACGCATGGATTTTCTTTTAATGGAAGGGGCTGGTGTGGCACGACATAGCCCGCTGGCCACGTTTATTTTATACTAAGCATAAAAAGTCAATGCTTCTGATGGAACAGTAATGGGTGTTAGTAGCTCAATGGTAGGGGCTATAACGTTGGCCCATTTGAACAAAGCCCAACTATGGAAAGTTAATTTAAATTCAGTGGGAAACCGCATGGCTTTTAATCATGTGTTCCTAGGTTCGATATCGAAAGACAGACGGCATTAGTTTTTTATTAAATATTTTTGTTCATGTGACCAACCCAAAACTGATCCCTACAGTCGGCTTGATTCAACTTGCTAGATTTTTTTACACTTTCCTAATTGTAATCATGTAACTTCAATTCTGTTTGATATCTTAAGTTAAAATTTTGTAACTCGTTGCTACAATCTACAAATATATTATAATTTTTTACTTGAAATTCTAGCTAAGCAATCTAAGAGAGGCAGTAAATTGAGTTTTTAAAATTTAAGCAAATAAAACCACAGAATAACTTAAACTAATGCCTTAATAAAATCAAAAATAATAAATTTAACAATACTCAAAATTAAAAGGATAAGGGAAGAGATATCAACCACGTGAGTTTTTACGTGGTTCGGCAAAACCGGCCTACGTCAACGCCTCCAAACAAACCAAGTTTAAGGATTTCACTATCTAAGCCTCTAAGGCTTCAAGTTCTTATAATCGACTTCTAAGGTGTCAATAAACCTTTATAAATGATGTTTCACTCATACATACCTTTCCCTAAGTGTTTCCCACACTTATACTCACACAAATTTGATAACGAATTTAAAAATTATAACAAATACTCTCTTTTGGAGTGGATGTACAAATGATAGCTCAATAATAACTCAATATATGAACATTTACAAAATGGAAGCTCAAGAGATGTTGTATGAAATGATTTTTGCTTCAAAAACTTATTAGATTTTATTTTAATTTGAATTTATATAATTTGGACAAGTAAACTAGCCGTTATTGACATGGAAAGAATAGTCGGATCGCCACTTGAATTGGTGGTTAGTCGCTTAGACTTTTGTGTCAAGTTACCATTACAAATTTAGTTTTGAAAATTTGAAAATTTGCCTCCAGTGGTTAGCTGCTTATTCTCAAGTAACTAGTTGCTACCTTTCTATCTTGGCAACATATTTTTTATATTTAAATTTTATCCTTAAAACGTTTAGAAATTAAAATATGATCTAATACTTTTAAAATTTCCATTATAACCTAAAATGTTTTATATTTTTTCAAACAAGTCCAAATTATAATTTAAAATAATATTTGTTGAAATCAAAGATTTCAAAAATCTTTCATTTTAGTCCACATCTTGAACAATAACCAATTTCATAAAATACTTGGCTTATATTTATGAAACATTTGGTTTAAGAAAATGATGATTTATTAAACAAAATCTTGAGCTATTCCAAATGTTAAATCATGCATACATTAAATCATACCAATTTTACAAATTTTATAGCAATGAAATTCTTGGTTATGCCGCTCTTCGTTGTATATCTTGAGCTTGATTTCACTTAATTTACTTGAATAAATTTTACTCTTAAAAAACTAGTGAAATTGTGAAATATAATAACATATGTTTGTTATCATCAAAATTACAATTTGTATAGCCATCTAGGCTAACAATTTCCTCCGTTTTTATGATGACAAACACCACATGTATTTTGCATTTCTACTCCCCCTCAATGTATGACATATATGATTCAATAAAACAACTATGAACTTCCCCTGAGTATATGATCTAAAGTATTTATTAACTCCCATGAACATGTCAAAAACACTTTAAAATATGCAAGTTACTGTTTCTCCCAAAAACTTCAAAATACATACCATCCATCTTCTCCCCCTTCATCATCAAAATTATTCCAATCATGGTAAGAAAAAAAAACAAATCCATAATTTTTTAGCAAAAAAATAGAGAATAAAGATCAAATATTCAAAGTATTCAAGAATCTAGAAATAACATCCAAGCACAACATCAAAATATCAAACAATAATCCTCAAACCATAGTTTAAACAAAAATAGCAAATGCATATAGAATGTAGGTGCATAATAGAACGAGAATCCAAAAATAAAATTTATAAGAAGAGCACACTATGAAAGTGGTGGATGCGATGAGGAGGATGGGAATGGAAACCTAAGAGTAGTAAAAAGTTGTTGTTGGTTGTCAAGGATCTGTTGCTGTTAATCAAAAAAGATTTGCCGCTAATCAAAGAGTTACTATTGCTCAGAAGTGTAATGAATTTGAAATGCCTCAAATTGTGACTAGAGTTGACTCTGCTAATCAAAGAGTCAATTGACTACTTAGTTGTTGTCAATTGAATAATTATGTTATGGTACAACTTGATTCTTGCTTCATTACTTTTTAAAAATTCATTTTTACTGTTATTCTATTATTATTATTATTATTATTATTATTATTATTATTATTATTATTATTATTATTATTATTATTATTATTTTTTCAAATATCATTTAAAGAGATTCTCTTTTAAATTAATTTGAGACACATTTGTCCATCTCCATGAAAGACACGTGTTTCTCATGCATGAGGACAACTAATGTCTCTCATTTATCATTAATTATTGTTGTTTTAAATTTTATAAATACTCTTTTTTATTAAACATAGTGACATATATACAATCCGAAATCCACCATGAATCTGTTTAACAAAATTATTGCGTTGCTAATGGTGGTATTGTTCATTGCCTCATGGGAGGCCCCATGTGCCATTTCTGACACAAACAATAAGGAAGGAGAAGGCTTTATTTTACCCACATCCAAAACCCATGTAATCGTCTATAACTTTTTGGACGAGAGTTTAAACTTCACCATTCATTGTAAATCCAAAGATGATGATTTGGGAACTCATGTGATAGGTCCAAATGGTCACTACAGCTGGGAGTTTAAGGTAAATGTTTGGGGAACAACGCTATTTTTTTGTAGTGTAAGTTGGAGAGATGGTTGTGGGGTTTATGATCTCTATAAAGCCAGGAGGGATGAAGGTAGATGTAATGAATGTCAATGGCATGTGACCAAAGATTCCTTGGATGGCTATAATGATTTTCATTGGTCGGATATCTACTATAACTGGGGTAAGCCACCGTGTGTAATAAAGACGTAATATTGCAATAGTAAAATAATATATGAATAAATTATTTGCGGGTGTAACTATTTCTACACATTTGATCGTTGTTTTTTTTCTTTTTTATTCATCCGACTCTTCTATTTAATTGGTGTCATGGATTGAGCTCCGGTTATTCCTTGGTGTCAATTCTGCGCTCCAGCAGATTCAAAGCATGTTATCAAAAGAAGCCCATGGGTTTTTAGTTACCGATTTTTTTGTTAGTAGTTATGAAGAAATCTTTTCATTATTAAGCTTTGGTTCCATTTGGTACAATTTTTCAAGTAGAGCTTATTTAAGTTAAGCTTTTGTTAATAGAGCTTTTATAAATAGAGCTTTTACTCAAAAAAATTTAGTTGTTTGATTGTCAATAAGAGCTTTTATTAAAAATTTATAAAATTACTTTAATAGGTAAGGCTTTTAAAGTTATATTATGAAAAGAATAAAATAAGATTGTCAAATATATAGAGGATATTTTAGATATTTTAATATTTAAAAAAAATTTTTTAACCTCTACTCCCAAAAGCTCAAAATTTGAGCTTTTGTAAGTAGAGACAAAATAGCTTATTTAAGCTTCAACATCTCTACTAGAAAAACAACCAAGTAACAAAAAAAAAATTATAATAAGAGCTTATGGGTTTAAATAAGCACTTGTGACTATAAAATAAGCCATACCAAACAAGTACTTTATGTTGCTGCTCTAGTGCTTTTATTTATTTATTTATTTTCTGCATTGTATGTTTGCATTAGGTTAAGGTTTATTACGTCCTCCTCCATGTTTGTTTTCATTTTTCTCATTAATTTTAATAAATACTAGTTTAGTCCCTATAACTTGGATTAAATACTTTTTTAGCCAATATATTTTAAAAAATCCCTAATGTTGTTAATTATATTATACTCTTTTATATCCTTAACTTTTACAGTAATACCCTATACATTAATTTTTATTTTACTTTTAGGGATAATTTGGTAAATTAATTTTTAGGCAATTATCCACCGACCACTTATTTTTTCGTGCATTTTCAAAGGTACACGTATCTTTTTTCTTTTTTGTTGAATTCCACCTAAAATTACTTTTTCTTGCATCCATCCAATTCTATCTTCACATTGTTAAGAGCTTGCTGACGTCATAGGGATAAAATTGTCATTTGACCAGAGCAACAAAAAATGACATCGTTTTTTAGCTCTTCCTACCCTTGGAAATGCATCCATTTTAGAATCATAGTATAGTTCAACACAATTAAATTCTTTGTTTCATAACCTGAGAAACCAAAGAATCCACTAAACGAAAAAATCGATCTATCTTACAAAATCAAGCACTACATAAAATCATAACCCTTAATCAATCTCTATAACACTAATTAATGACAATAAAAATTTCCCATGTACAAGATCTTTAGCCTTTATTTCACCCTTCAGCAAATGGAAATCTAATTTACCATTTTCTTCACATTACATCACATCACTATTATGCCAAGAAAGAACAATATCCACAGGCCCAGTTTGTAACTCCTTCCCAGGCACCCTACTCAAACTCCAATAGTGTGCCATCCCAGCCCCCATTATCCATCCCTTTCACTTGCACCACAAAAATTTCAGGAGTAATTTCCATTAAAACTTCAACAAGCAACACCATTTTCTCTAGCTTTCCCAATCCCACAACATCTCCTTTTCTTTTCTCCACTATGCACCCCAAACTCTCAACAATCTCCTTCACTCTCTTTGCCACCAACAGTTCTATCTCAATTGATGACTATAGCACTAACAACTTGAGCCTTGACGATCAACTGGCTGCCATTGAGCTGTAGCCAACCAATTGTGACTTAGGTGGCGTTTGTTTTTTAACTTAATAACTTAAAGTGACTTAACTTAGTTAATTAAGTTAATTAGAGGTGTTTGTTTTTATAACTTAATAGAACTTTTCAGATAATTTTGACTTAATAAAAGAAGCCAATTTTTTTAGCTTTTTGCTGAATAGAAGAATCTGAATTAAGTCAATTAATTTCTAATGTCAAAAATATCCCTATTTTATAATTTATTTTTCATACATATTCTAAAACTCACCCATAGACGTTTATGCTACATAATCTCATCTTTACATGAGACAACTTCGAGATGAAATAATAAATCAACTATTTCAATCATTTTGCTAGTTTTTTTTCTTATATTATATACTATTATTGAGAATTAGTGATAAAATTTAAAATTTATGGTATTTTATATATTATAATTCTAAAATCATTATGTATTCACTTGAATATAGTTTTACTTATAAATATTAAAATATTATGGTATTTAGTGTATTATTTATTTGACATTTAAATTTAATAAGGATACAAATGTAAAAATATATATTTTCAGATTTTTAAGTTTAAAAAACAAATAACTTAATACTTATTTTCAGAGATTCAGATAAAAAAAAACAAACACATTATTGATTCGACATTCGATCTATTCGTAATTCGACTAATTCGATCTATTCGATTTCGACTTTAAAAACAAACGCCACCTTAGTGAATAATTAGATTGAGTTTAGGATTAGGTCTAGGCAGCCACAACTTCTAATTATTTTAATTTTTTTTTTGCATTTATTTAAGGCAAAACCATAATTTTACATTTAGGGAAAAAATGGCATTTGATTAATTTCTCATTAGTTCTATTAATAGTGTGCAGACGTAAGTGAACATGTGTAAGAAAATATAACTTTAGGTGGACCTCAGTCAATAAACAAGAAGATATGTGTTTTTTTGAAAAACTTAAAAGTGGTCGGTGCATAATTTCCTTTCATTTTTTTCATTAATGTCCTAAGATTGTTGCAAAGGTATTTGATGCAGCAAATGTTTAATGTTCTAACATTCCATTAATTTTTGAGAATATCGGAATAAAGGAACGATCTAAATTCACGTTCATGCGATAGAATACCGTGAACCTAAAGTGATGTAAAATGGTTGCATGGAACAAGTAAGGTACCTTTCAAAAGTCATAACTTGGGGTACATGTGTCCATTTGTTAGGGAATTTTAATCCCATCTAAGATTTTGCAAGCAAAAATATCAAAAAATAATAAATAGAAAATAGATAGAGAATAAAACTAATCACATAATATAATAATTTACATGGAAAACTCCTATATTGGAGAAGAACCACAACCGCCAAAGACAAAAAGAGAAAAGTCTACTATGTGATAAATTATTATAATTACTATAGTATTTTCCTTAGATCCAAAAAGGCAATAACATTCAATCTCTTAATAAACTTACTGTTTGTCTCAGTTAGGAAATTGTCTACTTGTAGAAAACTGATTATTGTATTATTCAAATAAGTGAATCCAATCTTCATATAAATAGTGATTATTTCTTCTAGAAGGAGTATTCCTTTTCTTCTACTAGTTATATTCCTCCTTAAATAAGTCAAATCCTAAACAAGAAATTACTTATTCCCTAAATAGGAATCCTACTAAAGAAGAAAATATTTTAGGAAATTCTTATTGAAAAATAAGACATTTTTTCTAATAATCTCCACCTTGGTGAGTTTTGTAATAATATTGTTGCTAGGATTAATTATATACACATAAATATTAGTTGTTCATAAGGCTCTTATTGTATAGGTGATGATGATTTAAATTATGGTTATGAAATGGAAGGCAAAGCTATTTATAATGATAGATGTAATACCCCACACTTTTTTTTTTAAAATTTTGACCAGCCCTGTATAAAGGGAAAGAAAGAGAAAAGGAAAGAGAGAGAGAGAGAGAGAGCTGCCACTAAACCTAGGGGTGGGTAAATAAGGTTTCAGCTTCGATTGTTCGAGGTTTTGGTTTGGGTTTCAACCTGTTCAGTTTGAAAAAATCAAGCCAACCAGTTAAAGCTATAAACCGAAATCGAACCGTACTGAATTTGGTTCGGGTTATAAATTTGGGTTCATTTATATGAAAACCCTAATTTTATCTCCATCCAATAGAAAATAATTAACTGAATATAAAAAAAAATTCTCATAATCTTATTCACAAATTAACTAATTAACATAAATAATCCTATATTTAGCAAGTAATAAAAAAATTAACACCAATTACCAAAAGAAAATTGAAAAATTAACTAACAATTAAAAAATAAATTATTAAACAATTAATTATTAGGAGATTAGAAAAAGAAAAAGAAACATTTGGTGGTGGAGGAAGAAAAGAAGAAGAAGAAGATGTTTGGCACCAGCGAAAGAAAAGAAGAAGAAGAAGAAAAAGTTGTTCGGTAGTGGCAGAAGGAAAGAAAATGAAGAAAAAGAGAATAAATTAAGAAGAAGAAAAAGAAAAGAAAAAGAAGAAAAAGAAAAGAAGAAGAAGAAGAAGAAAAGAAAAGAAAAAGACGATATTTGGTAGTGGCAAAAGAAGAGGAGGAGAAGAAGAAAGAGAAAAAAGAAGTAGAATAAAAGGAAGAAGTGGAGAAGTATGACAACTAAGAAGTGTATTTTTAGGAGTTTTGATGTGTTAGGGTTACGAATGTGTTTTTAAGTTATTTGTTTCTTTTTTTTTTCCTTGGTTAACCCTATTGGGTTGACTATTTGATTTGGGTTCAACTTGAACCGAAATAAAACACGAACGTGTTTGAATTTTTAACCCAAATAGGTTATAAACTTCAACCCAAATCGAATCGAATCCGAAATAAATTTCAAGTTTAGTTCAATTTGGGATAACTTGATCCGAACGTCTATCCTTAACTAAACTGGGTCAACCTACAAAACCAACCATGAACCTGAAATAGACCCAAGTGGATCTCGCAATTGTAGCCGCCTTGCCAATCAAGCAAGGTACCAATCAAAAGCTTAAGAGCCAACCACCACTTTTATACGATCGTTATTGCCAAAAAACGATCAGAACGCCGCCGATCGAAGATTGAAAACCCACGAATTTTCTGCCTTGATCTTGCAAGATTTTGGCCATACTGTTGGTTGGGTTTTGTTTCCCCACCTTACCCTTTACCATCTCTGACTATCCACAGCCACTAAAATGGTTGTTTTTGCCACTGATCAACTATTGAAGAATCATGGTTTGGGAGCTCAATCTGATGCCATGGCCATGCGTTAGAGCTCACCAACGCCACCATTGGACTTAGTGTGATATGAAGCTTCTATCCAGATCTTTCTGGTCATCATTGGTCGGCGAGGGCATTTTGGTTATTTTCAAACTAAGAGTAATTTTGTAATTTCTAAATTATTTCGAGATTATTTATACAATTTATGATTTCGAGGGTAATTCGATAATATATGATTTTAAGGATACTTTAGTAGTTTATGACTTCAGAATTTCGAGGGTATTTCGATAATTTATGGTTTTGAGGGTATTTTGGTAATTTATGGTTTTTATTGAGAAATTTGAGGACGTTTGAGTTTATTATCATGACTTGGTTTTATTTTATTGTTTCTTTTATTGATTTTTAGCTGATGATATCAATACACATTTATTATATGTGGATGCCAGGAGGTAAGTAAACTAGACTTTTAAATGAATCATAAACAATATGTATATGTTTGACATGTTTGAAAAGTCTATTTTGATATGTACAGATATAGATTTGTATGTTTTGCCCATGTGTTTATGTGATGTGTTGATGTAATGTGTTGTTATGTGTTATGTGTGATTATGGACATGGGCATATGTATGTATGAATGTTTCATTGGCATTAGCACGAAAATGTATTATGTTTTCTGTGAAATGAGAAAGTGGATTTTAGTCAAACAAAATTTAAAGAAAGAAAGTGAGTTTTTCAGTTTTACATTGGATGCTTGAATTCTTTACTCACTTAGTGGAGTTCGCTCTAGATGTTAAGTGCGCAAGGGACATATTTACGTGAAACCCAGAAACTGTATGAAAGTGTATGAAAGTTAAGTGATTGTTCTACTAAGCACTAATTAAATAAAGGTAGCTCAAGTAAGTAATTTGAAAGAGAATGTGAAAGTTTGAAAATGACATAATGAGATTTTGATGATTTGTTTAACAATGCTTTTGAATACCACGGCACATCATGCATTGCATTATATATATGTATGTATGTATGTATTTTGATATATGAAAAATTGGTTTGCTTACTGAGTTTCTTATTCATTATAGTTTACTGTGATTCAATTCCTAGAAAGCAAGATTGATTGATGATGACTGACGTGAATAACTTGAATTGAGGAGATAGATTGTTTGGAATAAATTTTAAATTCTTATGCTGCAGTTTGTGTAATATATTTATATTTGAGGCTTGAATTTTTTTGGATTGTAAAAGGATAACTTTTTTTTTTAGTATATATACTTGAGTTGCAGTTAGATTCGCTTTGTGGAGTTCGGAGTGGGTCGTTACAATAGAAAATAGCCAGAAGCCAACCAACCAAAGAAAATTACAGTTTTTAATGGAATTTGATATTTGATTTGAAACTTTGCTTTGATTTATATAGGGAAAAATTCACAGGTTACTTGGCGTTGAATATAACATGAATGATGCCAAGATTATTTAAAACAATCCATGGAAAGTATAGGGAAGTAAAAAAATACATACATCTCTTTTAGTATTGTAAACGAAGTTCTTGGGCAGCGTTTTCAAAATATGACAAGAAGTCAAAATCAATAATATTCGTATTGATTGATATTACAAGGGATGACAAGAGAGGGGAGGAGGGGAGAGGAGGAGAGGATACCGATATTATTTTATCAAATGATCATAATTTTTTTATTACAATTATTGGTATCCCTCTATTATTTTTATAAAAACTTCTCCTTTTATATTTATAGTTTAGTCACTAAAGAAAATTACATTTAAAGACATGCACAGGACTAGTTAAGTTAAATCCCAATTCTTTTTGTTTTGAAAAAAAAAACTAAAATCTCATTCAACAATAAATCTTAAACATCTTTGCAAAATGTACACTTATATTATAATTTTTTAATTATTTATTTTAAGGATTCCAACTCAAAAATCCTTTTTATGTTTGTTATTTAATTTTTCACAAAATTGGAGACGGAAACAAAAATTTACTGGGTTAGCAAAGTATTTTAAAAATATTTGTTACTCAGCAAATTTTTGTTGAGTTAATACTCAACAAACCCATTGGACTAATAGTGAGCTGAAAAGAAAAAAAAATAGTAATGGAAGGAGATGACTTGAAATTTGAAGATATAAATCCAAAAAAAACTGTCTTCAAATCCAAAATATATTTGTTTGTAGTCAATGCAAAATAAAGGTTTCAAATAATAACAAAAAGGTTCTGGACAGGTTGAAGTGTTTAACTGTAATTCTATTTGTCCTTTTATGTTATTTTGAATAAATATAGATTTGTTAAGCAAAAGTAGTGTTTAAGGAGAATTTTAGAGGGGGTGCCAATAGCTTCACTCTAATTTTTTTTTTTTGGGTGAAACACTTATAGGCATATGTTTTCTTTAACTTTTTAATTTTGTGAAAAACAAAAGATCAAGTAGGGGTGGATTCAGAACTTTTTTTTTGTTATGAATTTTGGTGAGTGTAAAGGATTAAACATACAATATCAAGTAGTGCCACATTAAAACTCTTTGCAAAATACATATATTTAATAAAAGAATAACAATAGTGCAACAAATAAGCTTATGAATTATTAAAATTGTAACAAAAAATTTTGTAAAATTTTTTATTTTATTGATAGAGAAGGTGAAATATTTGAATAATTTAACGTACTAAAAAAAAAAATAAGTATGACTGTAAAGGATATAAACAATGAAATTACAATAATGTCATTAATTGTCACTGTATGCCAACTGATAACTGTCTAATAGTAGTGACTGTTACAATATATTATCATACTTGTGTTTTACTTTGACCAAATCATACCATTTTTTATAAACAAGTTAAAGTAGTAGTATCATTTTAGCTCCTAATGAATTTAATCATGCTATAAAACAACTCTCCAACTCTAGTTGAAAAAAAGAGAGTTAAATTTGGGACATGTTTGAAAACAAAATAAAAATTATAATATTATACAAAAAATAAGAAAATTTAAGGGTATTAATGAATTTCTATTAAATCAAATGAAAATGATCAATTATCACTTAATTTTTAGCAAACGTTAATTTGGAATTAAGGAATTCCAACAATAGCTCTTAATCACTCAAGTTTTTAGTATTGTATAATTTACTACCACGTCTATTAGTGGTTATAAATCTTTTTGCATAGGAAATATTCGGATTACATTTCTCATACAATATATAGAATTGTCATAATTTAGAAATTATACCTTTGATTTTCTATTGTAGCAATTTAGGCTCCTAAATCACGATCTGTCACCAATATTCTTTCAGGATATAGCTCAAGTTTGATATGCACTTGACGTATGGGTGCTTTTAACACTACTAAAAGCAACTAACAATTTATGACTATTGAAAGCAACTAACAATATAAAACTTTTTCTCTCAAAGTTATAGGGAAAATTTTTCTTCTCCTTTGTATATTATGCCTCTTCTTTTCTCTTATAGAAAAACAAGTCTTTTTATGTCTTTTCATGGAAAATCGAGACTCCTTATTTTATCTCCTTTTTAATTATGTTAAATCAAAAATATTTTATTTAAATTAAAATATAAAATATAGCCAAAAGTGGCCTATCACTTGTGTTTGTTATTGGGCCCACCTTATAAAATAATATAAGGTCCTTTATACATAGGCATATAAAATGGAGCCTCCCATCAAATAATAAATGTAGACTTTTAACTCAAATAGTTAGTTATCTTGTTTATTAGTCTGACAGTGATGTAGTCAATTAAATGAGCTGACTCAAAAATCATTAGGTATATACAATAGCAACTACAATAATTATTTTTATAATTAAACTAGTCCGATTATTTAATTCCAAATCTACTCAGCCAAAAGATTGGAACTAGCCTTTATAATTGTATGCTATTTAGGATAATATTTTCAAATAATAATTCAACTCATGCCACATCAATTTCTTTACTAAATAATCTTTTATACCACATTGTTAATTAAATTGATATCTCAACTGTCCAATTAATATAATTACATCTTGTTCTTTAATACTTACTGGTTTTCTCTAATGTTTATTTTTAACATATTAATTATTTTGCCACACTCTAGCTAGAGAAATCTATAATTAAGTATAAAAAACTAGTCAAGAGTTGTGTTGTTTGAATTCTATATTGTTAATCTATAATCTCATTGCTCATACTAAAATACCGGGTAATCTTGACTACGAATGTATGACATGTCCATTAATAACTCAGATGAAATAACAATAATAATCATGAAACTATAACTAACTCAAGATTAAGATTACAATAAAATCAATGCCTATGAAATTTAATAAGTCTGATAGTCATTTCATGGTTAATTTATCATAAGTTCAATTTTAATATAGTCAAACTGTATCAATAAATTTATACATGATTAAGACGAATCATTCAATGAATTTACTATAATCTAAACATAAACATAACTGTCAAACTCTATTTATCAACTGTGAACTCAATTTATTTAACCGTAAGATAACTTGTATTTATATCTTTTGTGAATATATATGATGATCACATAAATAAATAATATGATTAAACGGACCTTATTCAAAATATTTATGCAATTAATATATTTGAAAAATATCTTAAATGTTTTATTAATCAAAATATATTTTTATAATAAATCAATATATTTTAAAGAGCACATAATCCCAAAATCCACAATGACATTTTAGATATTTCTACGATTCGTGTAATAAATTGAAATTGTATGATAAATATTTAATTGAGTTTGGTTAATTTTTTTTATACAAACTGATGTGGCATCACATGGGTGGTTGAATGACTATATCACTTGGCCCACATAATTTATTTTTATTACTTGATATTTTCATACTGCCAATCATGTAACATCACATTAGTTTATACAAAAATAGTTTGTATAAGAGTTTGTAAATATAATATTATTCTTTTTAATTTTCATAATTAATATTATTAAATTCAATACTGTTAAAAGAATAATTAAGATAATATTAGTTTATAAATATAATTATATATTTTAAAATTTTTAATATAAAAATATTAAAAATCTGGCTACCAATCAATGGTGACACTTGTCTCCTCTTGATTGGTTTTTAGATTTCACTTTAATTAAATTGAAGGTAATTAATTATATTTATAATTTTTTTGTACTATCCCCTTTTTGTTCTATTCTTACCTATTTCTTTTCTTTTCTTTTTCAAGTATTTTATATTAAAAGTATTCTAATTTTTATTTATCTAATTCTTTAGATATTTTTATTAAGTTTTGTTACTTATATTTATTAATAAATAATTGGACTTGTTATTTGAATTTGAATTCAATTTCATAAATAACAATTAACTTCTTTTGTTTTTGTCACCATATTATGTCTTAAATATTTGGGAGCCATCGAATTGAGATGGTAAAATTTTTGTGTGAAAACAAGATATTTATAATTCAAATTCTACTCTCATTATTGCAGAGAAGATTGTGTTGCCATTAGTGTGAGTGTGTGTGTATTGGGTGCTGCATGTAAATTGCGTGTGTGTGTGTCTGGATTGGGTGCTGCATGTAAATAATTCTTTTTTGTAATTTTTTTTCTTTTACGTTTAAGTGGACAATATCATCTTTTTACTTACTTAAGCAATTCCATGGGTAAAATAATCTATTAGCAAAAGTTCTGTAAAATATTATAGGATGGGACTATTTAAACACACCAAATAAACACTTTTTATTGCTAAATTATCACTATTTAAACACACCAAATAAACACTTTTTATTGCTAAATTATCATATGTTATTTACTGTTAAATACAATAGATAACTCTTGCACCTATTTCATATATATAATTACTTTAACACATTTTTGCCATCCTGCATCAATTATCAGCACTTTTTTCCCATGGAAATTGGTGATTTTTAATAAATATTTTGTCCTTTTTCCACCGAAATTCGTTTGCAAAAATAAGCCCAAAGCGAATTGCAATCAGGGCTACATCTGAACTTGATTGATAAAATCTCTACATATAATGAATTCTTTTATAATTTGAATGGCGAAAATTAAAATTTTGAGAAAGAAAGT
Organism: Luvunga scandens; assembly: GCA_030449905.1. Taxonomy (NCBI): domain Eukaryota; kingdom Viridiplantae; phylum Streptophyta; class Magnoliopsida; order Sapindales; family Rutaceae; genus Luvunga; species Luvunga scandens. The sequence goes on along the minus strand of JASUUG010000463.1, from coordinate 934,324 downwards.
TTTGCATTTTTGAGAGAGAGAAATGTTGGTGAGAGAAAACTTTATTTCTAATATTTATTAACTTCTATAATTTTCTGTAATTTTTTAAGCCATTTTTGTTTGACTGCTAAAATAATAATCACACAAATCAATCAAGTTTGTTCTATAGATTGTAAATAAAATTTCAATTTCATGTTTTTGATTAATGGGTTTGCAAAAAACTATAATGAGTTTATTTAAAATTATTATTAACATAGGAAATTAATTTTAAGGGAAAAGGGCACCTATACCACCAAGATTTAAGGAAATGGTCACAAAGAATCCCACGTTTTCAATAAGGAACACCAAGATGCTCTTTTTGACCATAATGCCCTTTAATTCTATAATCCCTTAAAAAATTGACCCCAAAATTTTATAATAAATAGAAATATGCCATTAAAATAAATGTAATAATATATACATTTTAAAATAATTTTAATATTTAAAAAATATTTTTGTATTTTACAATCTATTGACCTATTTCATTATATTAAAGTAATTTTTAATAATAAATAAAAACATACATACATAAATTAAAATTAAAATTAAAATTATTTTGAATATTATGTAAAAAAAATCATTTTAATATTATTAATAGGGAGATATTTTGTTAATTGGAAAATCCATTTAACCCAAAGATTTATTTAAAATCTTTATAATAAATACAAATATATTATTCAAATAAATATAATAATTTTAAAATCTTAATATCATTTTAAATGTAAAAATAATTAAATATTATTAGTGTACTAGATAGATTATATTATTTATATTAAAATTGAATTAATTAAAAAAATTTTAAGTCAAATTTCTAACTACTATATTCAAAAGGTATTATAGTAAAAAAGAGATTTGGTGCCCTTTTCTAAAACTTAGAAGTTTTTATGATCATTTCCCCAAACTTTATGTCTTTTTTCTTAATTTTAAAAGGCTAGTTTTAGGTTTTAGGTGGTCGTTTATAACTTTTGCTTTTGATTTTTAAAAGTGACTACAGTAAGTAAATGAGATTAAAGAATACTTTAGTGCAAATAGTTACTTTTAAGGCCTTAAAGGCGTACAGAATCGAATTGGCGGTCTGAATCTGTCCACCCTCACTAATGGATTGATTGACGTTGGGGGTGAGAAGAGTGATAAAAATTGATTCAAACTTGCATACTCTCTTTCCTTTTTTTTTTTTTTTAAAAAAAAAATAGCTACTTTTAACATATTATATGTAACTTTTAATATCACGGTGATATGAAATTAAAAGCTTGGATGTTTGAGGGCTATCATCACAATTCCGTAGTACCAGATTGAACTTGCAGTGAAAGTTATTCGGTAAAATTAATCTATCTTATCGTTCGCCATATCTTCAAATGCGCATGTATCTTCAGGTATAATCGATTAACTAGTATTTGGCAAAACAGTCTTTGTCTTTGCGCGCAATCTACGTACAATCATAAATTTACAATTACAGAAAACATGAATTGATTTTAAAACATAGATTAAAATTAGTTTATATGAACAATAATCCAAACCAACAAATCTTTTGTTGAATTTTCCATAGAACACGGTAACTGTTTGCGTGAGTTAGAGTAAAGAGTTGTTGATTTTCTTGATGTTAAAAATGGTAAAATTTAGTCACTTGCATTTATGTACATTCCATTTTGTTAGATTCTCACTATATTTCTAACTGTCGTCTAATTATAGAATAGTAAATGTACACATAAGATTTAAGATAAATTAAATCAATTGGAATGACTAATATTCTTATTGTTGATTAGTTATTGGGTACGAATAACTGTTATAAAAAATTGATCATAACTAAGAAAGAAAAGGTCTTATATGTATCATTCTTTTGGGATTGTCACTAAAAAAACTGGCAATAGATGACAACCATTTTATGACAAAAAATATTTTATTATGTAACTATGATGAGGTCATGATAAAATTTTGATCTATCAAATTATGAATGATGTACTTGTAATAGAATATTTATCTATCAATAATTTCTGATACGCATGTGATAGAAATAAACTCAGTTACAAACATTGTAATAGAATTTTGATATTGACCGTATTTGATCAATTTTGAAAGTAATATTTTATTTTTTATACTCAAAATGTGACGTTTAGATTATTGAAATGATTTTTTTAAAAAATAAAACAAAACGCTGCGTTTAAGAAAGTGTGTAAACGAAAACAAAAATTTTATAAGTCTCTCAATACTTTATACTTAGAGTTGGTAAAATTTGACACAACCCAATTATCCGATATAAACACGATACAAATAAATAAGTATGTGTCGTTGAATTTAGCATGATTATTAAATGCATCGGGTCTGAGTCAACATGATTTTTTTCCGTGTTGAATTAGAGTTAAAGTTCATGACTTATTTACAAGATTAATGACACAATTATATTTTTTATTTTAAAATAATTTGTAAATTCTTGTCATTGAAACTCAACTATTAGAGATAATTATTTCGTTTATTTTTATTTTTTAAAAGAACGAATATAAACATAATATTTTATTTATAAAATTTTATAGACATTTAGAGTTTCAATAATGTAAATGTGTAAAGTATTGATAATTATGTATATTTTATAATATCGATATATAATATTATTTATATATGTATAATTAGAACTTTAATAATATAATATGTGTAATATTTTGATAGATATATATATTTTATAATATAGATCAGTATATATGTATGTATTTATTTATATATAAATAATAGAGTATAAATATTTGATATAAATTTTATTTAATATATAAATATTAAATAATTTATTTATTTTTTTTATATTAAATTTGAGTATCAATATTTCAATATAATTATTAAATAAATAAAATTTATATCAATTTAAATTTGACACAACAACGGCCCATTTTACCTACTTTTGTCTGTACTCATCAACGTCATCAGTCTCACTCACACATGGCAGTTAACTCTAGCCTAAATACTCATCATCACTCTCAGTCAATTAGCCACTACATACACGACCCAAACCCTAACCGGCGGACCGTTCCTTACCCTTGTTCAAATCGCCAGCGTTCAAATCGCCAGTGAAGCCATTGTTTGAATTGTGAACTAAATCCTAGAAACCAAGATTCGTCGGTACTGTATCTGGTCTCTCGCTATTGAAGATTTTGGTCCTTTCAACAAACCATCTGCAAGGTAAATGCTTAGCTTCTGTATTTGATTCTAGCATGCATGTTTTAAGGGAGAAATTTGTTTGTTTGTAAGAAGAACTTGATTCGATCTGCCCTAGAAATCGATTGTGTCATCCTCGTGAGCTTTGATTTTCATTATGTTGCCAATTTTAGTTAGTAATTGGTCCTCACAATTAAGAAATTGTTTGATTTTCTTTGCCACATAGTCCATTGTTTAAATTTGGAGAAGATGTTATATTGTTTATTTTGGTTAAGTGGTGTGACTTCACTGATTTGAGAAGTGCTGTGGAGACATTATGTGGGCAAGCATACAGTGCAAGCAAATATGAAATGCTAGGGATATATAATTAAAGGAACACTTGAACTGGGAGACTGTGATAGTTTGTTTCTTTTGTGTGTGCGCGTGCGCATGAGTTTGTTTGTTTGCTTCAGGGTTCTTTCTAAAAGAAGCAGCAAAGTAAAGGAGGACTCAAGTTGGGAGGGCTTTATATATATACATATATATATATATATATATATATATATATATTTATATCCACATCCATGCATTATTGTTTCTTTTCTGATCTTAGGTACATGAGGTTTTGTAGTTTGCTTTTCTTCTAGGATGATTATCTATGGTTAGTGAAAGACTGTATATTTTGTAATATTAGATTCTAAACTACATGAATAATTAATTATTTTTTCTTTTGCAAAAAAAATATCCAACTAAGACATTGTTGTGTTGGCTTATGAGCCAGTTTGGGCCATTGGTACTGGGGAGGTTGCAACCCCTGCTCAGGCTCAGGAAGTAAGTTCGGTTTATGTTTTATTTAATTTGATGTTTCAGTGACAATGATCTTCGTGCTTATAAGAATGATATGACTATCCTTAGTGGCTTGCTATCAACACAAATATTGTTGTATTGATTATGAGGCTTTATTTTTTTAATTTTTATAGGAATTGATTATGAGCTTATTTAGTGTTTTTGTCAGCACATTTCCATATGTTTTCACCATGTGTATTTTGCTTTAGGCAGGGCATTTCAGAATTTATCTATAGCTGTAGTAGTCTTGAAACAAGTAATAATACAATAGAGCTGTTTCTGATGGTCACATCATTTTTTCACCTTATAGATTCATACTTATAGCAAAGAATTATATTTGTTTTTGCCAGCAAAACTTGCTGACATATTTGCTCTTTGCCGTACTTATAAAGTAGATATTTTGCCAATTTTTTTGAAATCATTTTTCTCAGACCATGTTTTAATATAAGTGACAGGTCCATGCTGAACTGAGGAAATGGCTTAAAGACAATGTCAATGTTGAAGTTGCAGCATCAACTAGAATCATGTATATAGGTATCCCTTCACTACTTTGTTAGCTATTAATTGTGACCACTGTTTAAAATTAATTTTGTGTATGTTGTAAGCATTATTAATATATATGGAGCCAAGCATAGGTTCATTATAGCTTATGGCTGGTCTACTTAGACCTTTTTCTTGTTCCGACAAAGTAGTAAATAGCACCTTACAACTCAACATACAATACTACAACCTGTTTACTAAACTTACTTTGGCTTTTTTATTCGACATCAAGAAGAAGTATTCTCATGTATTTGCTTGTGAGAGAAGCATGCTTTCACTCTGTTATGTGCTCAATGTTTTTCCTTTTGTAACAATACTTTAGTTGGATTGGTTCTTAAACGGTTCCAAATATTTAGAAAAATGGAAGTTGCTTAAGGATATAATATAAAATACGAACTGTTGAAAATGAATCTGAGAACAGAATTCTCTGCCACTGATATCTTATTCAGCTTAATTAATTAGAGGGGTAATGAATAATAATGCTGTGAACGAGGCCTGTTTTTGTATTCCTCATTTATAGGTACTAACGGATTCATCAATATTATCAAGTTTCCACTTATTAACATTTTATGATTATATGTCGTTTGTGGTTTATCCTACAGTTTCGTTTTGTAGTACACTGCTCGGTTTAATGCTGAAGTTGTGAAAACTTTTGTACACTCTCAACAATGGCAACATACCGAAAAAGAAATTTAATTGTCAGTTGTTATCCACTGAATAACCAATAAGTGTTTGTTATTATTTAGGCCTTTCTTAATTTTTATTTTTAGGGGTAGAACAACAGAAAGAGATATATTTTCACAGCTACTTTGAAAATATTTAATAACAACTGCATCATCCAAAATGAACTAGTAATTTTGAATCAAATTTTTATTGAGCTCTGCTTTCTGGCTACATTAAAGCCTGATGACCTTTGGAGAAATCTTGTATATAACTCCAAAATAGGGAACATATCTATCTATTGTGCTTCTCTATGCGTGGTTTGGGGTGGCAGGGGAAATGGAGAGAATATGGTTCTGCATTCTATTGACTCTTTGATATACTTTTTTGAAAATAATTAATTCATATAAATGCTTGGTGTACTTATTTGTGCTGTTTTCTTGTTGGTTCTTGCTTATGGAATTTCCTTTTGCATTCAAAGGAAGGAAGAAGTTCACTGTATTATGGACTAGTTGATTATGGCTGCTTTTTGGGTTGTGTGGTTAGAGAGAAACAAAAGAATATTTGAGAACAACACAGGGGAGGATATTTTTGTATATTTGGGACAAAGTGAGGATTCGGGCTTCTCACTGGGCTTCCATTCCATTTCTTCAGAGTTTAATGAGTCTCTTTTTAATTATTAGCAACTGGGAGGAAATGGTAGCAGCCAGAGAAGGACAGTTTTGACCCTTTCATAGATTTTGTAGAGACTTTCATGTTTATACTCTTAGCTATAGTTTGTGTGCTGTCATAATGGTAATAGAGTTCTAGAACATTTATGCATGATTTTCACTGGATATGTGCCCATATAGAAATAACCATAATGTTTTGCGTGCCTAACTCCTAAAGATGATCTTGCTTACCTATTCCCATAGAAACATTCTGTCTGAAAAATAGGTATTGAGACAATCATTGGTTCATATCATCTTTATTGTCATGGTGATATGTACTATGCTTGAAATTTATATTACAAGACACCTTTTTCATTTACTCCTAAAGATAATTGTTACATTATTTCTGCTATACGGCTGAACCTTTTTTAATGTTGGCATGTTTTAATGAAACTTTGAGGTTTTCAAATGGTCATTTAACCATTGACTTGTTTATGTTTTGAGGTTTTCAAATGGTCATTTAACCATTGACTTGTTTATGTTGAGAAATATAATAGGCAAAAAAGAAGTTATTGTCTTTTGCCTTTGCCTGACTGACTTTTTTGTCATATTTGAATTAGCCGGATTTCATCGATATTATCAAGTTTGCCACAGCGAAGAAGAATGGAAGTTAACACCAGGCTACATTGCTTGCTGATGCCTACAGTTTTCTCCGTTATGCTTCCTGGAAAACTAAAGTTGTAATTTTGTTCATTATATATCAGTTGTAATTTAGTTTTCTCTTTTTACAATTATATATAAGAGGTAATATATATATATATATATATATATATATATATATATATATATATATATATATATGACTACTACCACAATACATGCTTTTATCACATACATGCAAAAAAAAATAGACCAATAAACATGAAATACTCATCATTAACGTGATATCGGGGACCATTAAACTTAAAATTGAAATTAATGATTACAAGTTTTAAGTTTAATGATCTCAGTATCACATTAAACTTTATGAATAAAAAGGCATTTGGAATGCAAAATTTTGTTCCATTTTTTTATCAAGGTAATGGCTTTTCCAAGCCTTTAATCAAGTCTACAGGACTTAAAATAGTGCATACCTTTGATTCAAGAAATTTTAATTGTTATAAATTTTTTTTGATGAATAGTGTGTGTGGATGTACTATCAGCCAAGCACACATCTTTAATTTTCCTTTGCATGATGGACAATTTATTTCTAAAATTCATATCCATTTATTCAAGAAAAGTTCATGTTGGATATTATAATTATTAAAACATGAAACATGAGATGAATCCGATATGATAGTAAAAGAAGAATATAATTAAAATATAAGTGTAACATATGAACCCCAAGAAAAAAAAATTCTATTTAAGGAAAGAGTAGAGAGAGAATGTATTTTTTTTTCCTAAAATAGAAAAAGAGAGAGAAAGAGACCAGTTGACCTGGATCCATGACTTGACCCGCTGCGTTGATCCGGCCGAATCTTGGGATTCCGGCCACCCCACCGGTCAAGCTTGGTACCGATTTGAAGCTTTTGAGCTGCCGATTGTATTTCTATCATCCTCGTCACCAGAAATCGGCCAAAACATCGTAGATCTAGCTCGAAAAACCGCGGCCAAACCCATTTCTGTCCACTGCCGATCTAGCCAGAATTAGGCCGATTCACCACTTGGATCTTGTTCCTCAACTTTCCTTCATCGTTTCCCGACCAACCCCTTCACCTGAAACGGTTGGATTGCTATCGATCGACCACTAGAAAGATCACGATTTTTGGAGAGCATGATACGCCGTTACTGCCGCGCGTGGGTGGTCATCATGGGCATAATTGGACTCACTGAGATCAAATCTAGCAGACCTGAGCTTCCCATCGCCGTTGACTGAGTTCCGATCACCGTTGACCGTTAGGGGTAATTTAATAATTTCATAAACTTTAGGGATAATTCTGTAATTTTAAAATTAATGGACATTTTGGTAATTTTAGATTAGGGCAGTTAGGTAATTTGAGATTTCCGAAGTAATTCAGTAATTTACGTTGATAGGGGCATTTTGGTAATTTTGTAATTTTTTGGGATATCTTTGTAATCGGAATTAAGGATAGTTTGATAATATGTAACTCTGAGGATAATTTGATGAATTTTGATGTCGAGGGTATTTTGATAATTTTATGAATTTGAGAATATTTTATTACGGATAAATGTCGTTTCGAACATATTAGTTATAATTCGTGATTGTAGTTAGTAATTATGTTATTTCCTCAAATTAGGAGTATTCGCGAACGAGAATCAACCAGCGAACGTTGTTGATTTCGAGTTTGGACACCGTCACTGTGAGTGGAATATAAAAAACCTATTTTCATTGTAGTTTATTATGATTTTAAAAATATGGTAAAATATGTTTACGAGATTAATTTTAAAGGTTTCGATTTAATGATTTTATAGAAATGAATTTTATCTGTGTTTTGGTATTTATTATGAGAAATGTGTTTTATTAATAATTTTAGTTACCGATTTTGAATATGTATGATAATATTTTAAAGAAAAGCAGATTTAAGAGATGTTAAATGAAAAAGGAAATGAGGTTTCGAATGAGATTTTGGATTAGATTTCGAATCTGATTTCGGATGAGATTTCAGATAAGATTATATGTTTATGTATATGTGTACAAAGGTATATGAATATGAGTATAATGATCATTTGTTTAAAATTATTAGACAGTACCCTTCCCTTTCGGATACAGTGATACAGATGAGATGACATATGTATGTGGTATGATGAATACAGAGATACTGATGTTGAGATACAGATGAGATACAGGCTTTTGGGGCATGTCTGAATACACACAGAGGTTTTGGGTAGTGTACTTGGGTGACTTTGTCTTTTGGGGACGAGATTATGCATGCACATATATGATGAGATATATGATGATATTTTTCGATCTATCCGTGTAGCTCCGGTGTGTGATTGTACTCAGATAGTACATCATTGCCTGTCTGTTGAGGTCCAGATATGACGTGATATGATATGACTTTTCCTGATCTATCTGTGTAGCTCCGGGGCGTGATTGTACCCAGATAGTACATCATTGCCTGTCCATCGAGGTCCGGATATGATGCGATTATTTCTCCTGGTTATTTGTTTGGTGATAGTTTTCTGTATTTCAGTATTGATGTTATAAATATTATGAATTTCCATTGATTTATACTGTATATTTGCGATGTCGTTATTTGAGTACATGATTTGGATTTAATAAGTTATTTAAATTGTTGTGATATTTTGATAAGATGATGTTTTGATCTAATTAATTATATTAGAGTAAAATTATATTAAAAAACTACTATCCACTCATTGAGCTCATTCAGTTTTATACTTATCTCGTTTTATTACATTTTCTCCCCCCCAACAGGAGATTTGCAGGTACAACAGTCGACTCAGCAATAATAATTATTTTCATAATTATGGCCACGTTATGATGTTAGGAGTTATCGATTTATTTATTGAGACATTTTGAGATTGTATAATTTGTTACATTTTGGAGATTGTGGATAACATATGTATCTATTGATATTGGATATTGACAAATTTGGTATTTTGTTGAGGAGATTGGTTGTTCGGAGAAAATTATATTTTGAAATTCTTTTGGGAGTGCTTCATTTATAATTAACCAGATTACGTCAGAAAGATTATATAGAATTAGGCCGATTCGCCTTATGAGTTCGGGGCGGGTCGTGTGAATAAGCATAGTAATAAAAAAGCTTAATTATTACGGATATTTCCATGGCTAATTAAATGATTAATTCTCTATCTTCGAGTCCTCAAATAAGTCAGAGCCATCAAAGAAATTACCTTTAACATTCTTTCCTCTGTAGGTTTTGGATGCCTGATATAAGTTTGGCTCTTACTTGTAGTGTAGAGATGTGACCAATGCCCTTTTCTTCCGCACCGATAACAAATGTCATCATCATTGTTTTCACAATTTTTCTTTTCTGACCCTTGTCTATACTCTCTCTTTCATAGATATTCCATTCTTGGTGGTCTTCTATTTTGATATTTTAAATTTTTATGACCACTATAGGAGTGATTACCATATCTTTTTTTTGCCTCCTTGATTACACCCCTTTTTGTTTTGCTAAATGGTGCTCTCGATAAAGTTGTTGTGCATGAAAAGTTGAAAAATGTCTTTTCAAGCATCACATTTTCGCTAACTTATTCACCACACAATTTTAGTTCTGAGGTAATGTGAAATGACTCAGAGTTATAATCAAATACTCTCAAGTATTCTTGCAATCTTAAGTTTATCCATTCACATTGTCCTTTAGGGAGTAATATGTCCCTTCGGTGGTCATGTCTTTCCAAGAGAGTTAATGGCCATCAAATATTGAGCTTTTAATCTTCCATGAAAATGACAACAAAGAAAAATCGTGGCTTTTGCCATATCTTACTAGGTTGCAAATTTTCGTACTTTATGGTGTCTTTTAAACCCATAGCTTGGAGGTGCATTTTGGCATCTAAACTCCAAGAAAAATAATTACTCGCAGAGACATTGAGAGTGGGAATTTGTATGTTTGCAAGGTTTGACATGTTTTCAAGAAATACCTTGCTAATCAAGAAAACTAAATATCAAATATAAACCATGTTAGATATAAAGAAATAATGATGTAGATTTTCATATATCAATTTAAAACTTCAAGTTCATATATAGATGTCATGGATTTTAGAACTTCTGTCTCCTCTTTATTTTCAAAAATTTCAAGTGGCATTAATATCTTAAATTGTTGTAATCTATAGTGGTTGATTACTAGACCAGATCTAATCTTTATCCACACAATTGGACTGGAAACAAGATTAACCAGAAAAACAAGAATGATAAAAAAAGAATAAAAACAGAGACCAGAATACTAAGAACAAGCTATGATGTTTTGAAGGAAAAATTCACTCTCTTTCATTACTCACAACTGATTACAAACATATCACAATTGAGGAAGAGATTACAAGTTTCACAAAGAAAGAAGAATCATACAGAATGGTTGAGAAACTAACGAGAATTAGCCTTTATATCAGATACAAAAAACCAGCACGTGTTTCTGGAGAAATTTCCAGAATGGCTTCTAACTAACTTTAACAACCTGGCCATGTCAGCAAATAAATTTCATCAGCACCCCTTCACTGAATGCAATCTGCACAATGACCCACAAAGCTTTTACTCGATTTCACTTTAGTCCCTTCAACCAGTTTAACACATCTTCACATAAAATGTATCATAATAAATGATGTGAAATCATAATCCTTATTTTCTGATGTGGAAGATCCAACTTAGTGGCAACCTCAGAGCATATTCATAAGGACTATTATAATAAAAGTAAAATAAATTCTATACTTACAAATTAGTAGTTCTTAGATCAATAGGTCATGGTGATAACATATAATAGATAAGGTAAAAATAATTAATAAGAAAGTAAATTTTATGAGAGAAAAATAATGACTCTTAATTCTTTCTTTGTATTGAATAAAGAGATAATACAGATGGGATGCCTTCGCTTGCAATCTCATGGTTATTTATACTAAAAAATTACATCAAGTTTAATTAACGAATCAATAAACTATAGGCTTATTAAATTAAGCCATTTGAATAAGCCATAAATGTACTAAGTTAAAGTGGTAGCAAATTTACTATGACATTACATAACAGTGTTTGTTTGGATTTTTTAAAAACAATTATTGAACTATTTTCATTGCTCGAGAATTGCTAGTTTTAATTGGTATCTCCAATACAACAAATTAACTATTTTATTAATTTATAGTTTTTTTTTTATTAAATTGTTTATTTCTTTTATTTTCAGGAGTAATGAAAATATATAAATGAGTCTAAAGACGAGAGAAGGAAAAGGAAAAAAAAAAGGAAAGAGAAAGTTAATTGTTCATTTACTCACTATATTTTGACTTAAGTGCTTATTTAATCTTTATATTTTAAAAAATACCTTAAAATGCTCCTTGTAATAATATTCTTGACATTAATTAATTTATATTTAAAAAAAGTCAATTTTAGCAAATTAACCAATAATTATTTATCAACAAATTAACTAATAAATATCAACATGAAAAAATAATTATTCATTAATAAATTAATATCAACCAACTTCTATGTAATATCGAATATCCTTGCAGCAATCTTAGGAATAAATATTTTATAAAAAACTAATTTACCAAATTATCCTAAAATGTAAAATGATAATATAAAAGTTGGGTAAATTCTTATTCATTTTTAAGGCTAGCTTAATAAATTATCATTCTTTTTCTTTTCATTCACATCTCTAAGAATATCATTGCAAGGGTATTACTATAAAAAGAAAGAAGAAGTAAGGGTAGAAGTGTGATATATTAGTATCAAAGGTGTCTTCAGGTATATTCTCAAACATAAGGAATAAAGGGCACTTAAATCAAAACATTTGGGCTAAATGAGAATTTACCCAAATAAAAGCATGAGGGATAGCAGGAAGAAGGATAAATACTCATCTAATCCTTATGTTTTGGGTTAAATGTCTGCTCAGCTTTAAAATTTTAAAAAATATCTCAAGACATCTTTTCTGTTGAATTTGTGCTACTCATGCCTTTATTTTTTATTTGCTTTTACAATATAACCTTTGTTATAATCTTAGATAATGCTTAATACCTTTTCAATAATCTTTCTAATTATTGTTTTATAAAAAATTAATTTATCAAATTAATCCTAAAAGTAAATAATAACAAAAAAAATCTATATTTATTTTTATTTTACTTTTAGGGTTAATTAGTTAATTAACTATTTCTATAGATAGTTAATTATTGTCTCCAAGAATAATTATTGTCAAACCAAAGAAAAATAAGAGCATGAGTGTCACATATTCAATAGCAAAGGTGTTTTAAGGTAATTTTCAAAATAAAGGGACTAATCACACACGTGGTCTAAAATATAAGCACTAAATGAATATTTACCCATAAAAGAATCAAAAGATAAGAGAGAAGAGGAACACGGGGGGGGGGGGGGGTGGGTGGTGCAAGCACAATAAGAAGTAAGAATTTATGAGCAAGAGGAATGAAATCTGTTAATATAAAGGAAGATTGAAAAACTAGTATCAATGTTCGATGGTGAATAATTTAAATTAAGATTTCTTTTTCCATTAATTATAGTTTTTTAAGGAAATTATATCATTCGTTTAAATGGAAACTAGAATAATTATATCATAAAAAAAATCAAAAAGTTACAAGTATGATCTCATCCATACAAAAGAATCAGAGCAATTCAAAATTTGCTCTTGATTAGAAACCCTTGAGACATGATGAATCTGAATAACCTACTTTGGCACAATGCATAATGAATCTACCTTGGCAATTAATGGAGATAAACCAATCTCATTAATGAGCCATCAGCCAAAGGGCAAGGCTACTGCCTCTCCAAAAGTAATGTCATTCAAACAATTCTCTGAAAAATCTATAAAATTTATATTAATTTCAAATATTACTAAGGGTTAAAAATAAAAAAAAAGTTTCAAAATATTTAATTAAGAGGTGACAATTGTCCAATCTAGCAGGAAAAGACCTATTATGGTATAAAAAATATGTTATCCGACCCACCTAAAAGTGAGTGTTAATGTAAAGTCGCAACATGGTTTATCCATTTGAGATAGGTGATGAATACACCGTTTGGATTTAAATTTTGATTTGTGTCATGAATGACAAACCGACTGAGCCTAATTGTGCACAATATCAGGCCCAAGGCCTCATAAGAAAGGCCCTTAAGTTGTTCATATTCAATCATTGATGATAAAAATCAAGTACTGCACATAATACACGTTTGGTGTTCCAGCCACATGACATAGTGTAAACCAAATCAATTTATTTATTATTTTGCATGATCAGTTCTTTGAAGTTACATTATTCAAGGCTGATATAAAGTTATACAAAAATATGCGCCTTATATGAGCATCACTTCTGTATATGCATGTAGGGAAAATGCTCACTATTGGATTTAATAATATGAGATCCAGCGGATGAGATTAAATTTATAATTTAATTAAAAATTGAGACGATAAAAACTTGAACAACCAGTAACTTGAAAATTTAAAGCATTAAATTAGAAATTAATATCATTAAATATGAAACTATCGCAATTTAAAATGTTATTTTTAGCCAAAGTCACTTAAGCACTTAACTTGAAAGCTTTACAATTAGACATTAAAAACTTTGTTGTGAAATCTTAAGTAAAGTATTTGAAACTTTAATTGAAATTACAACATCCAATATGAAATTAAAACTTACTTAAAATCATATACCATTAACTTAAAATTTTTCCATTAAACTTAAACCATTGAGCGTTAAGCTTCAAACCATTGAAGATTTAAATAATATGGATATATAATAATTTAAACAATAACTGATAAAATTTTAAAAAATATGTAACAAAAAAAATAATTAAATGCAGTTGATTATGATACCCTATTTCGTGTATACACATTAGATTAATTAAAATATTAATATTGTGTAAAATATTAATAATAGAGATGATACAATTAATTAAAATATAATCATGAGATGAGATTAATAGTTTCTTGAATATTCCTATATTTTTACACATAATTTAACTTATTATGTATTGAAATAAAGATACATATGATCACCATATCGACTAAGAGATAGATTAAATAAATAAAAATCACTTTAAATAAAAAAAAATGCATTGAGAGAGAGAAAAAAAATAATTGAAGTTCTTAATTATGATATTTGAATTATGAAGTCTGACATTAATATTTTCCAATATAATACTAAAAATATTGTCAATATGATACCAATATTACATGCACTACTCAAAATACTGTCAATATGATACCAATATAACATGCACTAAAAATATCTCACTCATTAAGAACAGACAATGCATTTATATGGTTGGTATGAGATTGATGATTTTGTGCTGAAAGCAAATTGGTGATTTTGTGAATATTTTTCTTTCATGCTTACTTTGGGATCCTCACACAACACTAACAATGCAGTTTTAACATAAAGTATTAGTATAATTAAACACTATCAAATTGAAATCTAGAACGTTAAACCATAAGCTCACAGAAGTAAACCTGAAATTATGACCATTAAACATGAAATTCTTACCTTCAAGTTTTAAATTATTTTATTTGAAATTTTAACCATTAAACATAAAAAGCATATCCCGTGAACCTGAAACAATTTTGTTAATACCTAAAATCTAAAGTAAAAAAAAAAAAAAATTGAGATGAAACGTTGAGCTTTAAACTTGAAACTACCACCATCCTATATGAATTTACTACTTACGTAAGTTGAAATTGTACTATTAAACTTAAAACCACAAAACTAATTTTAGCATGAAACTTTAAGCTATTAACATGAAGCTATTATCATTCAACATGAAACGTGAAACTAACGTTACTATGTAATCTAAGACCATTGACTTAAAATTGTAATCATTAAACTTGAAATCATTGAGCATTACATGAAACCATTAGAATTGAACTTTAAAACTCTATCATTGATCATGAAACTAATGCTAAAATGAAATCTAGGACCATTAACTTAATATTGTAATAAAATATTTTAAGCATCAGACCTGAATAATTGTAACATATGGTATCCAAAAAAAAAAATTCAGTTTCTATAAAAGGAAAGAGTAGAGAGAGAAGCATTTTTTTTCCTAAAATAGAAGCTGAGAGAGAGAGAGAGAAGAAGTTAGTGCAGACATGGATCCGCGGGCCCGACCAGGCCAGCTCTCACGTTTCAGGCCACCCTACCGGGCGATCTTGGTAACAATTCGAAGCTTGAGAGCCGGAAAATGCATCCCTGTCGTCCTCGCCACCGGGAATCGAGCGGAACGCCGGCAAACGAACCCGAAAATCCGCGGCTCAACCCGTTTTGCTCGCCGTTGATTTTGCTGGTTTTAGGCCAATCCACCACTTGGATCTTGTTCCTTAGCTTTCCCTCATTGTTTTCCGACCAACCCCGTCACCTGAAATGGCCGGATTGCCGCCAATCGATAGCCAGAAAGCTCACGGTTTTTTTGAGAGTTAGATCCTCCGTTACCGCCGCGCGTGGGAGGTCACCGCCAGCACCATTGGACTCACCGAGGTCAGATCTAGCAGATCTGAGCTTCTCGTCACGGTTGAATGAGTTTCAGTCACCGTTGACTGATAGGGGCAATTTGGTAAATTTAAAACTTCAGGGGTAATTCTATAATTTTAAAATTGGTGGACATTTTGGTAATTTCAGATCAGGGCACTTAGGTAATTTGATATTTTGAGGGTAATTCAGTAATTTACGTCGTTAGGGGTATTTTGGTAATTTTCCAGTTTTTCGGGGGTAATTTTATAAATTCAAAACTTATGGATATCTTTGTAATCAGAATTAAGGATAGCTTGATAATATGTGATTTTGAAGATAATTTGATGAATTTTGATGTCGAGGACATTTTGGTAATTTTACGAATTCAAGAATATTTTATTATGGATAAATGCCGTTTCGAGTATATTAGTAATAATTGTTGATAATGATTAGTAATTATGTTATTTCCTTAAATTAGGAGGATCCGCAAATGAGAATCAACCCACAGATGTTGTCGATTCCGAGTTCGGACACCGTCACGGTGAGTGGAATATACAAATCCTACTTTCATTGTAGTTTGTTATGATTTTAAAATATGGTAAAGCATGGTTGCGAGATTGATTTTAAAGGCTTCAATTTAATGATTTTATATAAATGAATTTTATCTGTGTTTTGGTAGTTATTACGAGAAATGTGTTTGATTAATGATTTTAGTTACCGATTTTGAATATACATGATAATATTTTAAAGAAAAGAAAAGTAGATTTAAAACTTGTGAAATGAAAAAGGAAATGAGATTTCTGATGAGAATTCGAATAAGATTTTAGATAGAATTTCGAATGAGATTTTGGATGAGATTTCGGATGAGATTATATGTTTATATATATGTGTACGAAAGTATATGAATATGAGCATAATGATTGTTTTTAAAATCATTAGACAGTACCCTCCCCCTTCAGATACAGTGATACAGATGAGATGAGATATGTATGTGGTATGATGAATACAGAAATACTGATAATGAGATAAAAATGATACATATAAGATACAGGTTTTTGGAGCCTATTTGAGTACATACAGAGGCTTTGGGCCGTGTACTCGGGCGACTTTGTCTTTTGGGGACCAGATTATGCATGCACAGATATGATGAGATATGAGATGATGTTTCTTTGATCTATTCGTGTAGCTCCGGGGCGTGATTGTACCCAGATAGTACGTCATTGCCTGTCCGTTGAGGTCCGGATATGATGTGATATGATATGGCTTTCCCCGATCTATCTGTGTAGCTCCGGGGCGTGATTGTATCCAAATAGTACGTCATTGCCCGTCCGTCGAGGTCCGGATATGATGAGATTATTTCCCCTGGGTACTTGTTTGGTGATAGTTTTTGATATTTCAGTATTGATGTTATAAGTATTATGAATTTTCATTGATTTATGCAGTATATTTGCTACATCGTTATTTGAGTATATGAATTGGATTTGATAAGTTATTTAAGTTTTTGTGATATTTTGATGAGTTGGTATTTTGATTTGATTAATTAATTGAGAGTAAAGTTATGTTCAAAAACTACTATCTACTCACTGAGTTCACTGAGTTTTATACTCATTCCATTTTATTATATTCTCCCCTCCCACAAGAAGAGATTCGCAGGTATAACAGTCGACCCAGCCACAATAGTTATTTTTGAAATTATGGCCACACTATGATGTTAGGAGTTATCGATTGATTTATCGAGATAATTTGGGATTGTATAATTTTTTACATTTCGGGGATTGCGGATAACATATGTATTTTATTTGATATTGAATAATTGAGTGATTTGGTATTTTGGTTGAGATAATTGATTGACGAATTTGGTTATATTTGGAATTATTTGGGAGTGCTTGATGTATAATTTTACAGATTTGGTTTTATAATAAATATAGGAAAGATTTTGCCGAATCTTTCGGCAGAATCCTGATTATTCAAATTACATCAGAATAGTTATATAGAATTAGGCAGACTCGCCCTGTGGATTCGGGGCGGGTCGTGTCAATAATATTGAACTTGAAAACTCTACCATTAAACATAAAACTAACGCTGACACAAAGTATAAGACCATTAAACTAAAATTGTTATAATCTAAAATCAAAGAACATTAAATGAAACCATTGACATTGAATTTAAAACACTGCTATTTCATATGTGACCGCGGGTCATTATATGAAACCATTAACAATGAGCTTGAAATATCTACCATTAATCATGAAATTAATGCTAACATTAAGTTGAGGACCATTAAGTTAAAATCATAATTATTAAACTTGAAATCATTGAGCATTACATAAAAGCATTACTATTGAAACTGAAAACTCTCCATCAAATATGGAATTAATGGTAACATAAAGCCTAGGACCATTAACTTAAAATTTTAATCGTTAAACTTGAAACTACTTAATGCAGATATGAAACCTATCTCATTAGCAATAAATTCATATCTTGCATCATCAGACAAAAAACCAATGCTAACCTTAAAACATTTGTCTATCAACTCAACATAGGTGGCGTTTGTTTTTCTGTCTGAAATCTGAATAGATCTAAATTAGTCTGAATTCTGAATAGATCTGAATGTCTTAATCTGAATAATGTATTTTTTTTTTTATCTGAATCTCTGAAAATAAGTATTAAGTTGTTTGTTTTTTAAACTTAAAAATCTGAAAATATATATTTTTACATTTGTACCCTTATTAAATTTAAATGTCAAATAAATAATACACTAAATACCATAATATTTTAATATTTATAAGTAAAACTATATTCAAGTGAATACATAATGATTTTGGAATTATAATATATAAAATACCATAAATTTTAAATTTTATCACTAATTCTCAATAATAGTACATAATATAAAGAAAAAAACTAACAAAATGATTGAAATAGTTGATTTGTTATTTCATCTCGAAGTTGTCTCATGTAAAGATGAGATTATGTAGGATAAACGTCTATGGGTGAGTTTTGGAATATGTATAAAAAATAAATTATAAAATAGGGATATTTTTGACATTAGAAATTAATTGACTTAATTCAGATTCTTCTATTCAGCAAAAAGCTAAAAAAATTGGCTTCTTTTATTAAGTCAAAATTATCTGAAAAGTCCTATTAAGTTATAAAAACAAACACTTCTAATTAACTTAATTAATTAAGTTAAGTCACTTTAAGTTATTAAGTTAAAAAACAAACGCCACCATAGTGTACCATTAAAATTAAACTTCAAAGCATTAAAACTGAATCCATTTATTATACACTCGGAACCTTGATCATTAAATTTACGATTAAATATGAAAACTATACTAATTTCAAAATTTTGACCATTAACTTGTAATTGTTACCGTTGAACCTCAAATCATTAAGTCATAACTTGAAATAATGTAATGAACATCTAAAATCTAGTATAAATAGGGAAAAAGTGGACACCTACATGCTTAAGGTTTGAGGAAATGGTAATGTAGACACCAAAATTTTTAGTAAGAGACATTAAGATCCCTTTTGATCATAATATTCTTGGCTATTAACTCAAAAAATTTGACTTCATTGTTTTATAATAAATAGATATATAATATTGAAATAAATGTAACGAAATATACATTTTAAAATAATTTCAATATTTAAAAAAAATTTAATGCTTCATAATCTTATATTATTTCAAACTAATTTTTATAATAAATACATCATAATATTAAAATAAATATATAACATATATTTTATTAATTGCAAAATCTATTCAACCCAAAAATTTATTTAAAATTTTTATAATAAATATAAATAGATAATTAAAATAAATGTAATAATTTACATTTTAAAAATTATTTATATATTACAAATATTTTAATATTATCAGTCTACTAGACAAATTAAACTATTTAAATTATATTTGTTTTTATTAAAAAATTTTAAAGTCAAATTTTTTAATTACTATATATAAAGGGTATTATGATAAAAAAAAAAATCTTGGTGTCCTTTATTTAAAATTTAAAGATCGCTGTGATTATTTTCTCAAATCTTAAAAGTGCAGCTGTTCTTTTCTATATAAATAAAATGAAGCCACGAGCATTAACTTGAAACATTGTCACTAAACATGAAACCAATTTTCATTGATTTACATATATATATATATATATATATATATATATATATATATATTTTATTGATTATTTATACATAATTTAATTTTTATTATTTTTTAATTTAATTATTCATAAATATAATAATTATTATTTTAAAGCACAATTGGTTTCAAAATCCGATTGTTGCCATTTTTTTTTTCATTAACATTTGGCTGCCACCAAATAAATAAATACATGCCATTTTCATGACACTCAGAAATTGTAAAATACATTAGATGTATTATGTCAATCATATAATAAGCAAGTGATACTATGACATATGTACATTTATTTTGAAAAACCACCATACAAGTTGTGGTTATACTAAATTCAATTAGGCATATTATACATTAGCTTTAACGTATTCTAAAATTTCTTTCGTACATCTTTGTTTGATGAGGGCATGTATATCCTCGTTAACAAAGAGAATGACTACTATTATAGTTACTACTTTGATTCGTCATCAAATGCAAAATTTTCTAATCTACATGGTGGAGTAAAATTAGTAATAGAGCATTGAATGAGAGGAAAATGTGACAAAACTCGCAACAATCTTTGTAATGTCACCGTCATTAACAGCACCAAGTTACAGTACGGTACCACCTCTATTCGTTTGATCACATGGTGTTGACGGCGATGACCTCATAAAGGCGATGATGCACCACATTAACATGCTGGCCAGCCCGTCTCCTTTTGCGCTTTCCAAAATTTATCACTAGGCTTCTCATAATTATTTAAAAAATATAAAATACCATATATTTTAACAAATTCTCGCATAAAGCTTAATATATAATTTTTATTATTATTATTGTCATCGCAGTTATTATTATTATAAGGTCCCTCTATGATGCTGTAATTTTTTTTATAGTATTAATAATATAAGAAACTTATACCATTAAATATAATAAACAATGCACATTATTTTTATTGTAAAAATTTGTAATTATTTTTAAAATAATGTAACCGGTTAACAAGACCGCCTGACATTATATGCACAATTTTCCTATGTTTCTGCAGGTTCTCTCTTCTACTTCTTTTTTTTTGTTCAAAGGTTTGGACAAATAATCAAATAGGCGTGTGATTCTAAAGAATTGTTCATTGTACGATTACATAGCCCAAATCTCCACAAAACCATCTCTCTACTTAACAGCAAAATAAACATAAAAATTCTAAATATCAAATTACAAAGACTTTATACAAAACTAACTTTGTTGATCAATATCCATACCTTTCTTGTAATGATAGCTCACAGATTTTCCTTGAACAAAATTTGTTTCAAAACTAAGAAATTTAATTGATTGATGGAAAAATTTCATCTTTCATGAGATATTGTTTGTTTCTTCTTAGTACTCTGTATAAAAAAGAGTAAGTTCTGTTTCAGTGTTGATGAAATTTAATTAACGTTTATATTGGCTAAAATGTTCAAAATTCTTATGATAACTGTCTTGGTTAATGGAGTTCGCTTAAGTCTGGGCAATTTCATTGGCCACCCCTATACCTTGAAGTATCCTTACATTTTAACTTGAATAACATATTCTATTTAATAACTAGAAATTAACTAAAGTATATGAAGACATATATACAATACTGATATTCACAGGAATTTCTAATTAGACTTTAGAGTTTATTCTATCCTATGTGTCCTATACCATTGGTGCTTCATAACTTTAATAAGTGGTAATTTGAAGCCAATCTCAAAAAGATGGCAACATATGATGAAGACTCAATAGCAAACTCGAAATTGCTAAAGTAGTACTTAGATCAAAACCTTAATGCTATAAGATAATTTGGTTGTCATATAATCAACCAATTTTATAATTTATTTTGAAAGCATGCGAACAAATATAATCTATGCTATGAGATTTTTCATTCTAAACATATGGCCATGGAATACTAGAAGATATATATTTATCTTATGGTGAAATATAAATAATAAGCCTTCAATTTCAGCATGTGGTATGTCATTAGCTTATAAAAATTATATGCAATTTGTTGAAAATTGGACAACTGTATAAAATATCAAGTGGTATATTTAATCCAACCTTAGACTAGGGTATCAAATATACATAAAATATGGTCCCTCATTACTCTATAGGATTGATTTTTATGAATATCTCTATTTTATATATCAATTCATAATTGGACTATTGTATTAATTTCTCTCTTATTAATAGGTAGGGATGTATATAAGTAAAGATGGCCAACGGACGGCATGGCCCATTAGGGCCCACGGTTGGTGGGTCTTGCTATGTCGTGTGTAACTTTTTTTTTTAATGCCCAGTACGGCCTACGACACTAGCCCACACGTGCCGTGCCCAAAAAAGGCCCATCAATTGTTTTTTTTTTTCCTTCAAGCCCACGTGCTTGGTATGCTTTGTTTGAACCCACTTGCCAAGCGTGCTTTTTCAAGCCCATAAACCCATATAATAATAATAATAATAATAATAATAATAATAATAATCGTCGTCATCATCATCATATTCTTATAACAACAACAATAATAATTTTTATTAACTATTAAGATAACAATTAACATTTTATTATCAATTTATCACAATTTCATAAATATATATTTAAATATTTAATTTCACAATTACCAATTGTAACACAACAATACATAAATTTAATTCCATAGATCATAGTAATGATTAATGTCATAAAATTTTGATATATCATTTATAAAATCATAATATTTGTTTATTCATTTCATAAATGATAAACATAAAACAATTAGAATTTTTTTAAAAGTAAGACTTCAATTAATTTAATAAAATATATTTAAAAATTTAATTTCAAAATATTTGTAAAATCATAACATTTTATTTTTAGTTTTTATTAAAAAAGTTTACTTTGATATACTTTGATGGGCCATGGGCCATATGCTGGTCTACCAATGAAACATACTTATTACGTGTCTTTTTACGTGTCGTGCTTTTAAGGTCCACGTGTCTAAAATTCTGAACCCGGCCCACGTGCATGCCGTGCCTTGTCATGCCACGTCTCTGATTGAAACGTGCTCGTGCTGTGTCTTGCCACGTGCCGCCTAGCCTGTTGGCCACCTTTATATATAAGTTCTAACTACAAGAAAAATTACTAGCATTTTTTTTAAATGTTGCCAATTGTCATTCTATAATAGCATTTATAAAGGAAAGCTACCATTAACTACTAAAAAAGGTAATTATATTTTTTTGTTATATTTGACATAAAAGTTGTAGCACATTATAAATACAACATTTAAGTCTCAATAACGTAATTTTGGAAAAGCCACTAAATAGTATTACATTTAATTACATTTATGCAGTTTAATAAGTAACTAACTTATTTTGATTACCTCATTCTAATGAAACGAAAACATTAATAAGCTTGCTTAAAGGAAGAAATTAGGTTTCTACATAATGAGAAATCTTATTGAAAGTTAGAATGAATAAAACTAGGGCTTTTAGGCCCTTTTATAACAAGCTTAAATATTGCGAATTTACCAAAATAGACAAATCTGAAATATAATATGATAATTAATTTCTCCTCATCAAAATAAGAAAAGAAAGACAAATGATACTTAAGTCCGAGTTCTAGAAAAAAAAAGTAAAAAATCCTAAAAGACTTAGAAAAAATAGGAAAAAAATCTTAAAACTAGGAAATAATCAGGAATGAAGCAAAATTTCTAGCTTGACCATAGGGGCAGAATGGCTTAGTGGTTCTTGTTTTTTTCGTCTCATCATAAGCTTCAAAACGGTATGTCATACGCCGAAAACGACAGTTGTAGCCGAAGTTATAGCCTTCGGAAGCTAATCTACTTGCAACACACAACACCCTTCATCATATTCTCATTCCAACCTATTTTGGTTGCCAGTTGATAAATGCACCATTAGCATTGCAAAATAATCATTTTTACATTTTTTATTTTCTCTCAACACCAAAAAAAAAATCACTGCAAAATTTTTTTGTAGTAATTACTAATTAAGTACGAACAGGTCATTCTATATCCATATTAACCCATATGAACAAAGGTTATTCGAATCAACAAAAAATTTTCTCAAAATTATCTACCCATGTGAATAGAATGGTTCCGAAAATATAGCTTAAAGTTTGATAATCATTTAAGCACAAAATCAACGAAATTAGCCATTCGCATTTCATATTTATTAACTAACAAATAAATCAAGATTGAACTAGATCTCCCGAGTCATGAAATCACCTGAGCATGGTAGATAAAGGGAGAAAATGAATCAATGAGTATCGAAATTTTATTTTATGCATTGGCCAAAGTATAAGCCTGCGTTTTCCTTTTTTGTGGTAAATTTTAGGAATATTTGAGTGAAAAATGCAAATCTCTCAGGGCATTTAAAACTTGAGGCACTAAACTTCAAACACATAACATGTGATATAAATATGAGACATGATATTTACACATGATAAACCACAAATATGCAACAATTATTCTCCTTTAAATCATCGATGTTCCCCCCTAAAAAATAAAAGTTCAAATATGCAACAATGGACCTAACTTGATTGCAACATAAACCTACAACATTTAACTCGATATATAGATGTACACTCAATGTTATATATAAAAAATGAAAGCAAAATTTGAAAGCAAGGAAAGATCTACTTTTCAAAGACATTACGATAATGAAACATCAAACTTTCAAGCAACGTGTGGTGTAATTATGAAACAAAAGAATGCAAAATTTAAAAGTTCAATATACAACAATGGACATTGATGGTGGGGGTTTAGGCCGGACCCTACTTGTAAGATAGATTAGAAAATGAGTTTAGGTAGGAGCCCTACCTGTAATATAGATTAGAAAATGAAAAAAATATGTGGAGGGAACATGAACTAAAACCTTCAATCACAAAAGAAAATACATAATAGAGGCATATATAAATACATCAATCAACTAAAAAAAAAAAAGCAATACTATCGCCTAATATGAGGGACTTCTTGCACATCTAGATGAATAAGGACATCTAATGCGATTATTTTGTTGAATGTTCACGAAAAGACAAAAAGCATTTCAACTGTCAACAGAAGCGAAAGTCTGAAAGCCTAACTTATAAAGTATTGGCAATAGATTAATTCTAATAATAGTAGACCAGATCACATGCATGGACAGCAAGCATATATTATTATTTGTAAACTAAAATTATTATTCTCTCTTATATTATTGTCATCCTTTTAATCATTCTTACAATTCTACAGACAAATTAAAATCTAAAATTTATTAGAATGATACACACACACACATATAAAATCAGGAAAAAATTTATGATTAATCCAGAATTTTACAATATGAGATTAATAAAATGAGCTCTTGAGACCTCGAACTCATAACCTTGGATTGAGATCTTTTGTTCAACTTGTCTTGACTTTTTTAGTACTTTATTCTTTTGGTGAGTGATGAACTGAAAAAACAATAAACAAATTACAGCCATCCTAATTAATGGGAGATACATCTCCACCAACTGAAAAAATTAAGTAAAAAGTAAGGTGAGTGGAAATCTGAATTCTAGGTGCCACGTTAATTTATTGTCTTGAATGTGCTACCGTACTATATTATATAACCAGGTTCCATGGACTCTATTTTTGTAACATCAATCAATAGCAATGCTATTGCTATCGATTTGTTGTCGACAATTTTGAAAACTTGGCACTTTTCCTTCATTGTTAATGCTAAAAAAAAAGGAGATTGCTATTTTTTTTTATTGAAATTAATATATACCACGTACTCCCTACCGCTTTCATAATAGTCAATAATCTCCGTCGGTAAAATTTTAAGGGAAAAGAAGAGTAACTGGGTCATTTGCTTGATAATTTAATTTAAAAATATAAAATATATATTTATTATAAGAATATGTTAAAAAATTGTAAGAAAAAATCATATTATTAATTTTTTATTCACTCCAAAAAATATGTTTACTTAATTTTAGTACTTAAATTTTTATTTCAATTTCTATTAATATGATTTATTTAATTTGTAATAAATATGAATAAAAGGCTATTAAAAAATAAGGGTAATAATTAAAAAATCATGCTGTCTCGGAGTTATTAGTTATTGTAAAAATTGTATCCTGATAAGTAGTATATATTGATTTCAGCAGGGGAAATTGGCAATCTCCCCTAAAAAGATATTTCTTTTCCTTCTTAATGCCAAAAAAGAAAAAAGAAAAAGGATAATCTTGGCATCATTCACGTTATATTCAATGGCAAGTAGCCTGTCAATTTTCCCCAATATAGATCGTGGCAGAATTTTCAAATCAAATCAATATCAAGTCAATTCAACTATTCACTCGAATTTGTTGTAATCTATTACCTTCATTTTATTCCTTGGACAACAACTTAAAGTACCAAACACTTGTAATTTTCTTTACTTGGTTGGCTGTTTGTCGATCATTATAAATAGATGGCTCTCTTACTTCCGTTTCATAACCATAATCCAATCAGCATCACCTATATACAATAAGAATTTGAATCCTGCTAGTCATTTCTTTTTTGTGTGTGTTTAACAATGGAGGATCCTGCTGCAGCCAGCCTTTCAAACTCAGTTATGCGGTACTCAATAATCCTTGGCTTCCTGCCTGTCCTCCTCTTGTTATTTCATCGCCATTTTTCTCGCAATAAGCTTAACTTGTTGCCGCCATCCGGTCCAAAGCCATGGCCCCTCATCGGAAACCTCAACCTCATCGGCCAGCTCCCTCACGTCTCCCTCCATTCTCTCTCCCAGAAATATGGTCCCCTTATGCAACTCAAATTTGGTTTGGGCACCGTGGTGGTAGGCTCATCGGCTGAAGTAGCACAACTTTTACTAAAAACTCATGACATCACTTTTGCCAGTAGACCAAAACTTCTTGCGTTTAAATACGCAAGCTACAATTATTCTGTTATGGGCACTGCACCATATGGTCCATATTGGCGCCAAGCCCGTAGAATCTACATAACGGAACTTCTTAGCCCAAAACGTTTAGGACAATTTGAGTACGTGAGGATAGAGGAAAGGAAAGCACTTATATGTAAATTGTTTAGATCATCATCAACATCTTCCGCGCCTGTTAATTTGAAAGATCGTATTTACATGTTCAATCTTGCCACGATGAGCCGGATGGTGTTAGGAAAAAGGTATACTGAGGAAGATGAAAATAATATTGTAACTCCAAAAGAGTTCATGGAGACAGTAAATGAACTGTTCGTGCTAACTGGTGCCATGGATATAGGGGATGCGATTCCATGGCTTGCTTTCTTGGATTTACAAAGGAATGTTAAGAGAATGAAAGCCGTGAAGAAGAAGATTGACAAAGTTTATGAGCATATTTTGGATGAGCACGAGCACCACGCTAGGAGGAAATCGGTTAAGGAACATGGGGCTAATGATATGGTCGATGTTTTGTTAAATCTTGCTGATGATCCCACTCTTGAAGTTAAGCTTGAAAGACATCACATTAAGGCATCAATCGAGGTAATTAATTAAATTTTACGTGCAAATTGAAAACTTCTCAGCAACAATATAAACAAGTTAAATTTCACTCTTACTCATTCATGAGCATAAAGACTCAATTTATACAAGTATTTCTGAATATGAAAAAGAAAATGATAGATTTAACATAGTTTGGGAATCACAATTGATTAGCAATATTTGTTAATCAATAATTAAGATGGAGACAATCAATCATTTGATTGATATTTTTTTGTTTCCATCGATATGTTTGTTTCCTATCTCAAGTACTTAATTTCATGTTTGTTTCAGCAAATCCAATTTGGATAGTGATCTTCTGGATTGGAACCCTACTCATATGCACATAAGCACATAATTTTCATTCATGAAATTATTTTTTTGTGAACAAATAAATAATAAACAAATAAATAGTAGCTGAACAGTAATTTTCGGGTATAACATACTAATAATATTAATTTTGCACATATACACACACACACACAATGGTTTTCGTATCAGGACGTCCTAATATAAATTTTTGTTTGGACCCTCAATCTCAACCATTGGTTTATCCAATGATGGAGATTTAATTTTAGCAGTAAACCAAAATATCATATATAATAGACATTGAAACGAAAAGCAAATTTACTTTGGCTAATTGTCCTACAAAAGTAAACATCATGAATACAACTATCCAAGTGTCTGTTGCATTAAAATTCTAAATCATACTCATCTTTCTATTGTTTTGATGATTTTTAGGATCTTTTACTTGGTGGAATTGATACCACGGCGGTCACCGTAGAATGGGCAATGTCAGAGCTTTTGAAAAATCCAAAAGTTACCCAAAAGGCAACTGAAGAACTAGATAGAGTAATAGGAAGAAATAAATGGGTACAAGAGAAAGACATTGTTAACCTTCCATATATACAAGCAATTGTTAAAGAAGTGATGCGTCTCCACCCTGCGGCACCATTGCTTGCTCCTCGAGTAGCTAGAGAAAATTGCAAAGTTGCTGGCTATGACATTCTTAAAAACTCTCGTGTGATTGTTAATGTATGGGCGATAGGGAGAGACCCAACTGTATGGGAGAATCCTAATGAGTTTTGCCCAGATAGATTCACCGGAAAAGAGATAGATGTTGTAGGCCATAATTTTGAGCTATTGCCATTTGGATCTGGCAGAAGGATGTGCGTTGCTTATGGTCTAGGACTAAAAATGGTTCAGTCAACTTTGGCAACTCTTTTGCATGGTTTTGAATGGAAATTGCCTGGTGATATGAAGAAAGAAGATTTAGATATGGAGGAAAGGTTTGGTCTCACAGCTGCTAGAAAAAATCCACTTCTTGTTGCTCCTAAGCCTCGACTTCCTCTTGATCTATACTCACAGTGATTACACTTTCTCTTCATTTAAGTATATTGTCTGGCTAGTCTTTTGCTTTCTTTTTTGGTCTGCTATCGAATAAAATTAAGCACAGTGTCAATTAATGTGATGCTCAAATTTATTTAATACCAGTCATATTAGGAGTCGTCGTTTAATATGAAGTCAAATTAAATTCATTCCCTATTGTCAAGGGATTGAAGCTAGTATTTATTATATATCTCAATTTTCAGTTTAAGACTTTACAGAAGTAAAAGTAAATCTTCTTCCTCATCACTGTCATACATGCTCTGTTTACTTTTTATTTTTCTGGTTTCCTTGTTCTTTAACACAACCGATTCAACCAAAATACCAGCATAAAGTGGTATGAGAGCTTGAAGAACAAATGGGGTTGTACCAGAAATATTAAGAAGAAAATCTGCTGTTGAAATAACATGCAGTAAAATAAAATATGAGTTCATCAAGTACTCCAACTCAACAAAAATCATATCTGCTACTCTTTGAGGGTGAGAACTATGATTTTTGGTGTGTAAGGATGAGAACTCTTTTCCACCCTCTTGATTTATACGATTTAATCGACGAAGGTTTTGAAGAACCCAAATCAAAAGAAAATTTGTCACAGGTACAGAAAAATTATTGAAAGAAAAGCAGCAAAGAGAAGACAGTGCTCTAGGGAAAATTCAACAAGGAGCGTCCAACTTAATTTTTCTAATAATTATTAGTGCAATAAAAGCAAAGAAAGTATGGGCTATTCTTTTTAATGAATTCAAAGGGAGCTCAATGTTCAGAATCTCTAAACTTCAAGATTTCATAAGAGATTTTGAAAATATCAATTTTAAGGAGAATGAAATCATGCAGGAAATTTCGCATAGATTTATAGTAGTTGTGAGTCAAATGATAATATATGGTGATGAAATTGAAGATAAGAAAATAGCTAAATTGGTGCTAATTAGTTTGTCTAAAAAATTTGATCCTATTGTTGCTGTTATAGAAGAGACCAAAGATCTTTCTACAACGACGATTCAAGAATTGATGGGCTCTTTAATATCCTTTGACTGAAGATTATTGTGGCACTCCAAAAAATCCATTGAGTGTGCGTTTCAATCTGAACTTAATTTTAATCGAAGCAATTCTTTCAGAGGTGGTAGAAAAGGAAGAGAAGAATATGTGGGAAGAGAACAATCTAACTATTGCGGAAAATCAAAAGATGAAGAAATGTTACAAACACAACAAAGATGTAATATTTGCGAAAGGAGTATTCATGAGGAAGAAGATTGTTAGTCCAAAGGCAAACCTTAACGGCATAATTGCAAAAAATTTGGACGCTGAAAGAAAAAATTATAGAAACAAAAACAGTCAACAAGCAAGTGTGGCCGAAGCGGGAAAAAAGGCGATATTTTTTGCTTGTAAAAGTGGCTCTAAACATAAAAGTAATGTTTCGTTTCTTGACAGTGGCTGCAGCAATTATATGACCAGCGATGAATAAATCTTCCTAGTTATGGATGCTTAAGCTAACTCACAAGTGAAGATAACGAATGGTGCCTCACAAGTAAAAGGAAAATGGACAATTGGGGTTCAAACCAATGTTGGAGCCAAGTATATATAGGATGGATTACTTGTTCTAGACATAGAGCAAAATTTGCTTAGCATTGGACAACTTTTTAGAACATGGATATGTCGTTAATTTTGAAGAAAGTGGCTGCAGTATTTACAATAAAGAAGACGACATGCGTCTTGTGAAGAAGATAAACTTTGAGAAAAATAGAAGCTTTCTGTTTATTTTCAAATATTAGGGGATCTGGCTTTGAAAGTAGATAATCTTGAAGAATCATGGCTCTGGCATAAAACGGTGATGGAGATGGCCAAGTTAATGCTTCACGAAAAGTTACTGCCTGAAACCTTTTGGGGTGAAACGGTTCATAAGGCTGTATATTTGAGAACTAGGTCCCCAACAAAATCCCTTCAAAATAAACATCAACAGAAAGTTAGAGTGGAAGAAAGCCGTCAATGAGGCATCTCAAAGTAATTGGGTATATTTGCTACTCACAAGTTCCAAAAGAAGAGAGCACAAGCTTGATGAGACAAGTGAAAAATATTTTTTTACTGGCTATATGATGCAACAGAAGTTTAATATTATATGATGCAATAGAAGTTTTATATTCTAATATTCCATTGATTTTAGAGAATACTAGAATAAAGAATAAACTAAACCCATGTTGATTCTAAGAATACCCATGAATTTAGAGTGTTAGAACTCGTTGATTCCAAATAACAAGAATAGAACTCAAATCAATAGTTTATCCTAAGAAATAATCAATGGCTTATAACCAAGGCCGGCCTATAAAAGCTACAAAAGAGAGACTTATTTATACTAACTATGATTTATCAACTATGATTTATTCTAATATGACTAGAAAAACTATTTTAATAAGACTGAAACCTATGCTAGGAATACAACTTAAATAAGTTTTGCCTAAACAATGAAACTCTGAAAAGCGAACTAAATTAAACTCAAATAGAAATTAGTTGAAATATTTCCAAATATTATAATATCATAATTAGGATTTCATCAATTTCTTGCTCTGCATCATTCCCGCCATGGTTGAGAAAATTTGTCCTCAAATTTTACTTGTTGTACTCTCTAAGAACATTTTCACTTGTGTAAGGATTAATTTTTAAAATAGAGCTATTGATGTAGACCGTGAATTTTAATTTTTAAATTTTCGTAACAGTGTCCATCCAATCACTCTAATGGCATAAAATAATTCTTCAATCAATGATATTTCTAACCACTTCTTATAATACTAACCATATAAATATTTGGAGCTAATGTTGAGGAAAAATGAATGTTCCTTATAATTTTCAGCAAGTTGAAAAATCCCATGCCTTTCTTTATAAAAAAATTGGCTCGTCCAATATCAGAGATTGATTGAAATCAACAATTGGATGTTAAAGAGTTAACGAAGAAATAAATTGCCGTCCATTATCCTCAATAGATTCTTTGATATTTAGAATTTTTATGTTTATTTTGTTGTTAAGTAGAGAGATGGTTTTGTGGAGATTTGGGCTATGTAATCATACAATGAACAATTCTTTAGAATCACACACCTGTTTGATTATTTGTCCAAACCTTTGAAAAAAAAAAAAAGAAGCAGAAGAGAGAACCTGCAGAAACATAGGAAAATTGTGCATATAATGTCAGGCGGTCTTGTTAACCGGTTACATTATTTTAAAAATAATTACAAATTTTTACAATAAAAATAATGTGCATTGTTTATTATATTTAATGGTGTAGGTTTCTTATATTACTGATACTGTAAAAAAAAATTATAGCATCATAGAGGGACCTTATAATAATAATAACTGCGATGACGATGACAATAATAATAATAAAAATTATATATTAAGCTTTATGCGAGAATTTGTTAAAATATATGGTATTTTTTATTTTTTAAATAATTATGAGAAGCCTAGTGATAAATTTTGGAAAGCGCAACAGGAGACGGGCTGGCCAGCAAGTTAATGTGGTGCATCATCGCCTTTGTGAGGTCATCGCCGTCAGCACCATGTGATCAAACTAATAGAGGTGGTACCGTACTATAACTTGGTGCTGTTAATGACGGTGACATTACAAAGATTGTTGCGAGTTTTGTCACATTTTCCTCTCATTCAATGCTCTATTACTAATTTTACTCCACCGTGTAGATTAGAAAATTTTGCATTTGATGACGAATCAAAGTAGTAACTATAATAGTAGTCATTCTCTTTGTTAACGAGGATATACATGCCCTCATCAAACAAAGATATACGAAAGAAATTTTAGAATACGTTAGAGCTAATGTATAATATGCCTAATTGAATTTAGTATAGCTACAACTTGTATGGTGGTTTTTCAAAATAAATGTACATATGTCATAGTATCACTTGTTTATTATATGATTACCATAATACATCTAATGTATCTTACAATTTCTGAGTGTCATGAAAATGGCATGTATTTATTTATTTGTTGGCAGCCAAATGTTAATGAAAAAAAAATGGCAACAATCGGATTTTGAAACCAATTGTGCTTTAAAATAATAATTATTATATTTATGAATAATTAAATTAAGAAATAATAAAAATTAAATTATGTATAAATAATCAATAAAAAATATATATATGTAAATCAATGAAAATTGGTTTCATGTTTAATGACAATGTTTCAAGTTAATGCTCGTGGCTTCATATTGTTTATATAGAAAAGAACAGTTGCACTTTTAAGATTTGAGAAAATAATCACAGAAATCTCTAAATTTTAAATAAAGGACACCAAGATTTTTTCTTTTATCATAATATCCTTTATATATAGTAATTAAAAAATTTGACTTTAAAATTTTTTAATAAAAACAAATATAATTTAAATAGTTTAATTTGTCTAGTAGACTGATAATATTAAAATATTTGTAATATATAAATAATTTTTAAAATGTAAATTATTACATTTATTTTAATTATCTATTTATATTTATTATAAAAATTTTAAATAAATTTTTGGGTTGAATAGATTTTACAAGGCTCTCTCTGAGTAACCTGTTTTTATTCTTTTGGACCACATAAAGCCTTTTGAAGTTCAAATAAATGCCTTTAGTTTTCACAACTAATGAATTACTTATGCAAGAAGGCTAGCCTATAGCTTTCGAGAGTCAAAAGTTAAACAACACAGAACAACGCTATACCATGCAAGAGAAAGAAATGACTGTAATCATTTATTATTTACAAGTGTAATGATGTTACTTGGACTACGCTTTGTGTTTTTTACAGAGAATGTAGCCATAAGTTACTTTTAAACTAAATAAAAGTTGAGCTCTAAGCAAGTAAGATGGCAAGACTTTCTTACAAAATTTGATTATCAACTCGAGTATAAGCTGGGAAAGGCCAACATTGTTGCAAATACATTAAGTCTTAAGAGGAGTTGGCCACTCATAACATAGGCCAACATAAGTCTGACCTTGTCTCATGCATTAGAGAAGGCCTCCAACAAGACCACATGGCGAAAGACTTGTTGGATAAAGTTCTTAGAGGAAAGAGAAGGCAATTTTAGCAAGACAAAGGTATCCTACTTACAAAAAAAGATCAACTATTTGTGTCTTAAAGAGAAACTTTATGAAGGGAAGTGATCAAGAAGTGCCATAAACTGAAAAGGATTGGCTGCCTTAGAGTTGAGCGCATGATCACATTAGTCCAAGCCTTGTTTTTTACCCTGAATACAAGATGACATTGAAGCTTATATGTGAACTTGTCTTGTATGCTAACAAGACAAGGTAGACTACCAACTTCCAGTAGGATTGTTGAAGCCTTTACTGCTAGCATCGACACCGTAGAAGAGTGTCAGCATGGATTTTATCATGGCCCTACTTAGGTTTGATGGGTACGGGAGCATCATGGTTGTTATTGGTCACTATAGCAAGTTTGTGACCTTCATTACTGCACCAACTAATTATAAAGCTGATAAAGCTACCTCGTCTCTTCATTAAGCATATAGTGAAGTTATGAGAAGTTTCAAGGAACATTATGAGTGATAAAGATTGGTAATTTATTGGACGCTTTTAGTTGGAGCTCTTTGAGCTTTTATCCACAAATTGATGGGTAAATCGAGTGCATCAATGACCTTTTCATGATGTATTTGAGGCATTATGGGAGTGCTCATTAGTGAGATTGGATAAAGTTACTAGATGTTGCTCAATTCTTTTATAACCTTTAGTGAAGAGAGGCTACTCGCAAGAGCACATTCGAAATCAACATGGGATTTCAACTCATGACCCATAAAGCCGTAGTCTTGACATATGGATAAAAAAGACCTACGACTTGTAAGCTCGCCCACGAATGGCATGAAGAAACAGATATCATGCAAGCTTATCTTGACAAAGCTACAAAGAAGATAAAAGAGTCAGCAAACACAAAGAGACACAACGTCATGTACAAGGAAGGTGATAAAGTTGTGATTAAGCTCCTGCCCCAACAAACTATAAAATGATATGAAGGACCCTTCCTATTTGTTGGACCTGTAAGCATCATCTTATACCAACTCTGATTTCCACCAAGATTCAAGATTTATTCAATCTTCCATGTGAGTCTACTGAAGCCATAGTATAAGGATATTGGAGACCTAAGCTGTGCAGAGTCAAGACTTGCCCTAGTTGCTGTAATCACATCATTTGACAAAGATATAGAATGAATCCTTGCCGATCGAGTAATTTTAAGAAAGGGCAACTTACAATGAGTACTTGGTGAATTGGAGAGACCCCCAATAGGTCCCAATAGAGAAGTTAGATAGGAATGTGAAGAGGATCTATGTTAATTCATTGAGCATATTGAAATTTATAGGTACATGAACACAATGAGGATGCCACGTCATTAGGTAAGGGAGTATGTCATGGGCCGTTCAAATTTTCTAGCAAGAGAGGCTAAATTGGTGACCGAAGGTGTCTAAGAGGTGACCTTGAGGTGCACTATGCAACATCTAGCCCAATCCTAAGCCAAGTCTATTAGTTTGGCCTGATTATAGAATTTTATAGCATTCTCTAGCACATCTCATCAATTTCTACATATCTAGAATTTTCTACACATGCGTACATCTGTAAATATCTAGATATTTTGGTAAGTTTGTGCAAGTTGCATGGAAGGCACTAAGATTAATAAGCCACCCCTATAAATAGTGCATTGCACATGCACTTTGCAAACACTTTACACCAGGCACAAACAATCCAAGCATACTTATAAAGCTCTCTTATATTCTCTCTTTCAAGTAATAAAATTCTCTTTGACTATATTGCTCTCTTTTCTCTCCAGCTTTTCCACAATCTTTTTTGCTCAGCTAGTTTGAGAAGTTCAATCGGCTTACTTAACAACTTTAGTGCTACAAGTTGTCTAAGTGCCCACGGGTTGCTGTGCAACGTACTCATCTTGTGATACTTTTCTAATATACATGCCTTCATCAAATACAAGTGTGCATTGTCATGAAAATGACATGCTTTTATTTGTTTAGTTGTAGACAAATGTTAAAGAAGTTAAAACAAAAAGAGGATGGGCAACAACTGGGTTTTACAACTGGCTATCCTTTAAAATAATAAAATAATAATTATTATATTTATAAATAACTAAATTTAAAATAATAAAAATGAAATAATATTTAACTAAACAATACATACATATATATATATATATATATATATATATTGATTTCACGTTTAATGATATATATATATATTGATTTCACGTTTAATGATAGTGCTTTCAAGTTAATGTTCATGGATTCATATTTTTTATATAACGTTTTAGATATTTATTAAATAATTTCAAGTTATCTCTTAGTAATTTTTGGTTTAATGGTAACAATTACAAGATTATCTAAAGTTTTCAAATTTAGCATATGTTTCATATTTAATTGTATTAGTTCAAGTTTAATGATCAAAATTCCAATTGATTATTAAATGGATTTAGAAATCTTCATATTAATGGTAAATTATTTCAAATTGATCGTTAAATGTTTAAGGTTAATATTGTTTTCTTATTTGGTGATGCAACATGTAAATTTATTGCTAATGATTTCAGGTTATGGAGATAGGTTTCACATCTACTTTAAATAGTTTTAGGTTTAATGATTACAATTTTAAGATAATGGTCTTGGGCTTCATGTTAGCATTAATTTCATATTTGATGGTAGTGCTTTTAGTTTCAATGGTAATGGTTTCATGTAGTGCTCAATGATTTCAAATTTAATAGTTACAATTTTAACTTAGTGGTCCTAAGCTTAATGTTAGCATTAGTTTCATCTTCAATGATAGTTTCAAGTTCAATGTAAATGGTTTGATGTAATATTCAATGATTTTAGGTTTAATGGTCACAATTTTTTATGGTCCTATGCTTCGTGTTAACATTAGTTTCATATTTAATAGCAAATTTTTCAAGTTCAATACTAATGGTTTCATGTACTGCTTATTGGTTTTGGGTTTAATAATTACAATATTAAGTTAATGGCCCTAGGTTTCATGTTAGTATTAGTTTCGTGTAATGCTTGGTGCTTTTAGGTTTAATGATTGCAATTTTAAATTAATGATTTCTGGTTTTGTATTAGCATTAGTTTCATGTTTCAAGTTAAAGGATAGGAGTTTTCAGGTCAATGTTTTAAAGTTTCATGTTAATGTTAGTTTCTTGGTTTTAAGTTTAATGGTACAACTTCAAGTTAACGGTTCAAGCTTTAAGGTAAACAACAATTTCATGTTAGATTGTGGTAGTTTCAAGTTTAATTCCTCAAATTTTCATTTCTTTGTGTGTCTGAGCACGTCCACTGATGAAGAGGCTTTCCTAAAGCAAAAGCTAGTAGCAGTACTAGAAGACGTGATGAAGCCTAAATTGGTACCAGAACTTCAAGACAAGGTATGCATACACTAATGGTTTGTTAACCTTTGTCGAAACTGATTGAGATAGTTGAAAATGATTTAAGCCTAATGTTATCTTTCTTCTTTCTTTGTGTTTAATAAATATGCAGTCTTCTACGCAACAAGTGAGCAGTTTTCAACGGGTTAAAGATTTTAATCTGCTATCTTTAGTTCCTCATTAACCATGCAGAAATCAAAAGTCAGAGCGGTACCAACTGTCCTCGTACGGTCAAGTCTTACGAGGTTTAAAGCCAAAATACCGAGCATGACCTTTTTTTGTGAATGAGCCGGTGACCCTCGATCAATTGAAGATGCTCCAGTACAGATTCGACAAAAGTTATAGCCTGGAGTAACAATGGCCTCATACTCCTACATCAACTTGTTTCTAAATATGTTGTAGTTATTAGAGTGTGTTACTATATTATATGCTTTACTTGTAGTGAGATAATTATATGATCGAGTCACGAGGATGTCACTCGGTGAGGGTTGTTATCACTTTTGCCTGATGCATCACTTGACGAGGAGGTTTGTTCTTAATTTTACTTTATTGATGAAATTTTAGGTCATTAAATGATTTATATTACTCTTATGGATAGATTATTTGCATGATGAGTGATTACCTGACACGACATGAGTCTTGTAAAAGCCACGGACAACCAATCAACTAATTCCTGCCAACCATATATGCAGTCAGTGTTTCCTCGTTCTCTATTTTTTTATTTCATATCCTTTTACTTATAAGTAACTTTGGAAATTTAACTAGTATTTGATATTAATTTCATGTTATACATATGAAGTAATTTACTACAATGACTAATGCACACTTAGATGGTTTTAAGAAAGCTTCCCAATATTGCAAACGTTATATGTATGACTTACACCGTTGCCAGCAGGTCGTGTGTGCATATGTGTTTGAATTATTATGTTATTAGTTCGTACTGTATGGTATAATTAATGAATGTTATTGAATAGATCTTTGTTCCCATGCATGATGTTGGTCACTATTGGTTTCTATTGTTGGACAAAATGAGAGAAAAACAAGTTGAGATTTGGGATCTACTACCAGATGCGCGAAGGACACGAGATCATGAAATTCAAGCTAATACCATTGTAAGTATGATCATCTTTTGCTTAAAGGCATTTTGACTTTTGTGTGTTTTATGTTATTAAAGTACAAAGTTGCTTTCTCTTGAAATTAGTTACACTCGTTAGATGCTATACTTTGTGGCATCGTCGATGCTACATATCAAGTAGCTTGGAGTTTCTTGTCATTTACAGTCACACATGGTGTAGGAGTTCCTCGGCAACCTAATGGTTTTAATTGTAGAGTTTATATTATCAAATTTATAGATACTCTTACAATCATTACCAACAAATCGTATGTGGTATGGTTTCTAACTCTCATGTGATGATAACTTCTTTGATGTTACTTTGGCAGCATGACTCACAGAATCTTTGGGCTCAGCTTGTGTTACAGCTGATGGACTCTTTGTTCAACAAATAATGCGAGCAATTATTGACGTTGGCTAATGCAGAGTACAGTAATGCTGCTAATTATTTACATGATACGAAGTTGGTATCAACTATCAAAAGCTGTAACATGTTCACTAGAAAAGGCCATAAGAATAGTTCTAGAAAAGGTCATTCAAGGCGAAAAGAGTGACAAATGTTTTAGATACAAGTGACCCTAAAATGTGAACTTGTCTAACACAATTGTTTATATTCTGCTACATTTTGCGTCCAACTGGAGTTTATAGAAGTTCAATGTACATTATTTTGATGACCATGCACTACTTTGAATTTTTCTTGGTCAATGAGTTTTTTATTGTTGTTTGTACTGTAGGATAGTTGAGAAGACATTAACAATGTTAGAAAGCCGGCATTGCGTGTTTTTCCATTTGAAACCATAGCCACCCGATAGTTTAGGCCGGTTCTCATTATTTTTTCTGTCTTGGGTTCGTGTCAAAAACCTTTCAGAAACAGGGGAAAACATTTATCTTTAGTCACGACATTAATTAATTTATGTTCAAAGTAAGATAATTGGTGCCATTTTTTTATTATCATCAAGTACATATAATGTTAAACAATTGCCATCGTTCATTTCATACGTGAAAATACTAAATCACTAATTTCGAAGAAGCTTATTCTCCCAATGCGGGTCCAAGTGGAAAAGGTTGGGTAGCATGGCTCATTTCACATCCTTCAACGCGATGTACCATCTTTAACTATGCACAATATAACTCAAAGTTAGTTAAACAACAAGGGGACGTTAGTCAAGCAAATTAAAATAAAAAGCAGATCACTTACAGGTTATTATGAGGCTATTAATTATAGTATGTGCTAGCATCAATTTTAGAAGTTATACCAAGGGCACTACTATCTGTGTAATGGCCATCAGTTCCTTCTGAAATGTCATGTATACAGGGACAAGCTATCTCGAAGGTAAATCCTAGGAAACCTAGTGCAGCCAATGCCATCAATTAAGTTTGTGTGAACACATTAGATCCGAAAGGCCTTGTTTATATGTCATTGGATACACAATCTCTAGTGCCAACCATACTGTCACCATGATTATGTTGTACAAAATTTGATAGATATAGTTGGCAAGTCGGTTTTGTATGGCTAGGCTAAAAATATTTACTACATTTCTGATTATTTGGCCCATCACATTTAATGATTTTGGCACATCCTTTACTGGTTACCACAATAGGGTCTTTCAACTTGAAACCTGCTTGAAGTTTGTATTTCTTGACTTGCTTCACTGATTGATGTTTGGCAAGCATTTATTCAAAGTGAAGTGTTAGGCGTTGAATCTCCTCCAATGCTATCATGTAACTTTTCTCATTCATTGCAGTGATTCAACAAAGATTGTTACATGATGCTAATAGTGACACAAACTTCACAATTTCGGAGGCTTCCTTATAATATGTGAGGCTGCAACTATCATTTTCATCACCTTACCCACATTTGCTGATTTGGTCCATCAACCAAGAATCAAAGTTGCTAGTATATGAACTAGTTGCTCTAACTTCATGACGTGAAATATATGCCTACACGGAATACCAGCAGATTCCATCATCTTGCATGAACAATTAATATCAACTACTTTGTTATAAAACACCACTATCCATCTTTATTCCGGGTGCTGAAATTTTATCAAGGTATACATATAGGAATCATTTGTCTTCATACAGTCAAGCATAATTAGTGTGGCTTCACCAAGGATCTCTGTCTGAACCCACTGAAATATATTCCTTGTATGTATTTCGGATATATGTTTTTCAATACTGTACAAATGTATGGTAAGAACAAGGGTTGTATAGCTTGTGTCAAACTCATCTTGAACTTCTTTGTGCATCATACAATACATTGCATAATGAATTTGTCTAATAAAATCATATAATTTAAGCTTCTATTGAACAAACCAACGTAAGTATGAATTCAAGTTCTCGCATCTTTGTGTGGTATGCATCCTAGTAAAAAATGTACCTTCCAAATAAGTCTCTACCCATTTGGCCTGTTTCACATATATTTTATGAATCCAAAGATTTTAGTCCAGTCCTAAATCGTAAAGTATAGAGAACCATAGCCGTTCAAACTCATCTGGGGACATTGAATTGAGCATTAATTGTCTAAATTTTAATGTGAACTCTTCCTTCTTCACATTTGCTTGTGCATTCCTTTCAAGATGTCAAGAGCACAATTGATGCACACATCCGCCCATAACTGTTTTAATAGCTTTGGACATGGATTTATCACCGTCAGTTATGACTCTCGTAGGTTTTTTTTTATCGCTGATAAAAAGGTCTGTAGAAGCCATACATATGATTCAACAATTTCATCAATGTGTATTACGAATTTTCACTGGTTTTCTGTTGTGATGCTTCATCGTCATTAAAGTCCAACCCCTATGTATAAATGCTTCCAACTTCCGATGTTGCTGCCATGGTGGCTGTCAATCTTGCATCAATATTCTACAAAAAAAAAAACATAAAAATTATCTTGGTCCCCCTTGTTATCTTCAAAAGAGTGTGGTGCATGGGTTTAGTTAGTGGACGCATTTAATGTCATCATTAAATGCTTTCATTTGGTTGGTACGTGGGTTGGTAGTCACATGAAATAAGTTAGATCAATACCATTAATAACTCAAGGTCACCCGGTTTTTTAAAATAGT
Source organism: Luvunga scandens (assembly GCA_030449905.1). NCBI lineage: Eukaryota > Viridiplantae > Streptophyta > Magnoliopsida > Sapindales > Rutaceae > Luvunga > Luvunga scandens. Next base: position 892,813 of record JASUUG010000463.1, on the reverse strand, counting down.
TAGCGGTTGTTTTGAGTTGTTCTTTGGAACTAAGCCGGCTAGCCACTTTATAACATATGGTATGCCAAATTCCTAAAGGAACTCTCTAGAATGAAACTAGCTAGCTGTTGCTTTGGAAACGATCACCGAATTAATAAAAGAACTATCTGGAATGAAAAAAGCTAGCTATTTCTTTGGAAACGGTGAGCTGAATTTGTAAAGGAACTCTTTAGAATGCAATCGGCTAGCCGCTTGCTTCGAAACGGTTAGCCAGATTGTTAATAGAACCCTTTGGAACGAAACCAGTTAACTGAATTCGTAAAAGAATTTTTTTGAATGAAATCAGCTAACCGCTTCTATGGAAATGGTCAACCGAATTCGTAAAGGAACTCTTTAGAACGCAACCGACTAGCTGCTTGCTTCAAAACAGTTAGCCGGATTGTTAATGGAACCCTTTAGAACGAAATCGGTTAGCCAAATTCATAAGGGGACTCTTTGGACCGAAACCAACTAGCCGCTTATTCTAGAAACGGTTAGTTGAATTCGTAAGGGGACTATTTGAACCGAAATCGACTAATCGCTTATTCTGGAAATGGTTAGCCGAATTTGTATAGGGACTATCTGGATAGAAATCGGCTAGCCACTTTTTGGAAATGGTTAGCCAAATTCGTAAAGAAACTCTCTGGACCGAAACTGGCTAGCCACTAATTTGGAAACGGTCAGCCGAATTTGTTAGGTAACTCTCTGGAATGAAATTGGCTAACCAGATTCACAGTTATATAAATAATTGTTCATCTTCTACCTCTGAATTCGGTAAACTGCTTCTCTCTCTAAAAATCATTTCATCCCAATCGCTTTCTCACTCTAAAAATCCACCATTTTTATGTGATTATGCACGCATTTGAATTGAAATTATGAATCTTTATCATTTATTTATCTTCAAAAACCTTTGTATAACTGAATTTAGTTATCTAAAGCCTAAAATCCCAAATCGTGGGTTTGGATTTAGGGTTTGGGGCTGCCAGTTTTCTTTATCCAAGCTATTGTGAAATCTCATCTTAATTTCACTTCTCTCATGTAAACATATACAATTTTCATCCCTTTTCATCATGTCAAGTTCGAGGCCAACCAAAGGCAAAAGAAAAGGGAAAGAAACTACTGCACCATCCAAACAGCCACAATAAGAAGGAAGCACTGCAGAATAGCCTGATTTTAAATCAAGACACTTCCAGACAAGCGTTTGACCAAGCATTTTCATGAAAAATTCATGACCCGTACGGTATTTCTTACCTTCTATATTTTGCCTAATTGGCTTTGTAGTCTTAGTATTAGCAATAGAAATTTGTTACAGTTATTATAAGAAGTTGATTGGATTAGTACCCTTATGCTTGATGAGGCTATGTATCCTAACTTAGTGAGAGTATTTTACTCAAATATGGATACTTCCCGGACAAAGAGAATCGAGTAATCACCAATGTCGAGGAGTTTTGATTGAATTTGATGATGCAAAATTGAACTCTATCTTAGGAACATCCGATTTTGGGTACAGAATCTTTTCTACTAGGAAAGCCCCTGATATTGATGACTTTAATCATGTTGATGATGATAGAAACATATGTAGGCGCACTGATGTTTCTGATGAGGTTTGTAATATCCATTTCCTTGCTCAGTGTCTGTGCCTCCAATCCCACATTTTACATCAGTTTATTCAGACTATTATCCTTCCTAGGTCATGGCACTTAGATGAGGTTTCTCATATGAATGTTGCTTTCATTAATTGTATCTTTAGGCATTGTCCGGTTACCATTGAGTACACAATTGTACGCAACATGCTTTCCATACCCAACTTGATCAACCGTTCCCTTCCATATGGTAACCTGATCATCCGGATCCTTAAATAATTTTGGGTACCTATTAATGAACTATCTTGCAAACCCTCTAAGAGTATAGGAGAGAGGCCGTGTGTGCCTTAAGATTTGAGTGGTGTAATGGAGCATGGGTAAAGATTACTGGCAATAAGTACACTATAACTACTTTGAGTGACGATCATTCTCTAAATGAGGTGGTTCCTGCTAATCAATTGCCTAATTTTTTGCTTCCTTTCCGGGGTTAGCATACACGTCAAGTCCCTCGTGTTCACCATCCTGTTCATGATGCTTTGGCATCTGCTGTACCACCTCCACAGCCTCATATGTCCAAAGATGTAACTCTTTGGCTGCTTATGGACGAGGTAAGAATGCTTTCTTTGCAACAAACTAGCTTTTAGCAGAAGATTCTTGAGGAGCACCAGCGTATCTCACAGCAGCATCAATAGATCCTCAAAGGCCAGCACCTCCTGTTTGAGCACTTTGGGATTCCGTATCCGTTTCCACCACCATCTCCGCCGCCTCAGTAGTTTTTTGCTATCTTCGTGTCTTTATATGTTGTTATTGTTGTTTTATGTTTTTTTTGTGATTTCAGCATCATGATATGTACTTTGTTTTGGTACCGTTTGTTTAAAAATAGAACATGAGTTAAATTTATAGTTTATTTTAGCTGATGTTATGTAATAAACATAAACAATTGTGTTTTAAAATAGAACATGAGTTAGATTTCAATATGATCTCCATTTTTCTTTTCTTTTTTAATTTTAAAATGGGAACATTTCAAGTACTACCAACATTGTTTCTCTTCCATGAAAGCATCTGTAGTTTTACACAGCTATGAACTATGTTAGGCATGGATTATTAGCAGTTTGTGGACGAGAAGCAAGAAGATACTGATGAGGACCTAGATTTCAAAAACAATTCTCTTAATTTAATCATCAAAATTTGTTCAATTTGATTTTTCTTTTATTTTGCATTATTACCATTTTTTTCTCTTTTGGTTTCAAATATTGTTGGCATTGGTTGGTGGGTTTGTTGCTTAAATCATGATGATACCAAATGTAAGTGTAAATAGCAGAGTCTAAAATTTATCTGACCTTGTATTTTCTTATTGATGTTTGCTTAATTACATTAAAATAATCCCTCAATGAAAAATCATTGTTTTAACATTAAATTTAATTTTGCAATATGCAACTTACAAGATAAAATTTTCAAAAATAAAATTTTTTTGTTACTAGAATTATAATATTATATTCCATATATCTTAAAAATTTCTATGTATATTTTGAAGTTATAATAAATGTACCATTACCAAAAATCTATATATATATATCATAAAATATGATTTTGTGAAATGAGTTATTGTCAAAGTTTATGGACAAAATAGAAAATGTTTTTGAGATTTTTGAAATTAACAAGTGTTGTTTGAAATCTTGAAAAAATAGACTTATTGAGTTTCATAATGTTGTAATAAAATTATAATTATTAGGGTACACTGCTAACTTAAAGCGACTAACTGATTTCATTTGGAGAGTTCTTAAAATTAAAAAGGCAAACTGCTAACTTTAAGTGGTAAGCCGACTACGATTGGGTGAGTTTCTAAAACTCAAATAGTAAACCGATAGTTTCCAAGTGACATTCCATTTGCGCAATATTTTCAAATTTAGTCATAATCGTAACTTTAGAAAAGAGGTGTGTTCATAAGCAGGAGTTGTTGCTGCTGCATAAGTAGTTACTATCAAATTTAAATTTTCTTCAATCTCATCTTCTCCCCAAACTTTTTGAACTTTGAAGTAACAATTGTACAGTGAAATAGACCCTTTTTTACTTCTTTTTTCATGTAATTTTTTTTCCTTCTCCTCTCAATTAATCCCCTTATAAAACATGCACATGTCACCAATTTTATCACAATCAAAATTTTCTTTTTATCTTAGTCAATGTACTTGTTATGAATTTGTTTGTAACCATGAAAATCATGTAATATTGGACCAATAAATATGAAACACCCACCATTAACTTGATACCTACACCATTAAACATGAAACCAAAAGAACTTGAAACTTAAGACAATGAACTTGAAATTTGGGATCATTAACTTGCAATGATGAAAAGGATGCAATTAATAGACCAAAAAACATGAAACACCCATCAGTAACTTGATACCTGAACCATTAAACTTAAAATTGAATGAACTTGAAACTTAGATCAATGAACGTGAAACCTAGAATCATTAAATTACAACCATGCGATCATTAACTTGCAACCATGAAAATCATGCAATTGATGGACCAATAAACATGAAACACACACCATTTAACGTGATACCGGGACCATTAAACTTGAAACTTAGTTCAATAAACGTGAAATTTAGAATCATTAACTTGCAACCATGCGATCATTAACTTGCAACCATTCGATTATTAACTTGCAATTACGAAAATCATGCAATTGATGGACAAATAAACCTGAACACCCACCATTAACATGATACCAAGACCATTAAACTTAAAACTATAGGAACTTGAAGCTTAGTTTAATAAACATGAAACTCGAAATCATTAACTTGCAACCATACGATCATTAACTTGCAACCACGAAAATCATGCAATTGATTGACCAATAAGCATGAAACACACACGACTAATGTGATATTGGTACCATTAAACTTGAAGCTATAGGAACTTAAACCTTAGTTCAATAAATGTGAGACTCGGAATCATTAACTTGCAACCATGCGATCATTAACTTGTAACCACAAAAATCATGCAATTGATGGACCAATAAACATGAAACATGCACCATTAATGTGATATTGAGACTATTAAACTTGAAACTAAAGGAACTTGAAACATAGTTCAATAAACCTGGGATCATTAACTTGCAACCACGTGATCATTAACTTACAACCACAAAAACCATGCAATTGATAGGCCAATAAACATAAAGCACATACCATTAACATGATACTGGGACCATTAAACTTGAAACTGAAGGAACTTAAAACTTAGGTCAATGAATATGAAACTTAGTATCATTAACTTGCAACCATGCGATCATTAACTTGCAACTATGAAAATCATACAATTGATGGACCAATAAACATGAAACACTCACCATTAACATGATATGGGGATTATTAAACTTGAAACTTAGGTCAATGAACGTGAAACTTGGGATCATTAACTTGCAACTATGCGATCATTAATTTGTAGCCACAAAAATCATGCAATTGATGGACCAATAAATATGAAACACCAACCATTAACGTGATACCGAGATCATTAAACGTGAAACTATAGGAACTTGAAACTTAGGGCAATGAACGTGAAACTTGAGATCATTAACATGTAGCCGTGTAAATCATGCAAATAATAAACCAATAAACATGAATGACTCACCATTAACTTGATATCTTGACCATTATACTTGAAACCAAAAGAACTTGAAACTTTAGACAATGAACATGAAACCTGTGATCATTAACTTGCATCCATAAAAATCATGCAATTGATGAACCAATAAACATGAAATGCTTGCCATTAATTTGATATCGGAACTATTAAACTTGAAACTCATTTTTTATTATTATAAAAATATTTTTTTATTGTTATGTGTCCTTTATTATTAAAATAATAATTATTTTGTTATTATTTTACTTATTATATTTATTTATTATATTATTCTATAATTTTTTAATCATTCCAGGAGCAACCAGTTGCTTTTAACCGGTTGCTCCAAGTATTTTTTTTTTTTTGTGTTTGGCTGCCAAGTGGCAATATTTTTATAATTTTTTTATTCCTTACATGTATTTGATACATGCAAGTATTGTAGTTGCTCCCCAATTACTTCTCACTATAGTGTCATGACGTAGTATCAATGAACTTCATTTTTTAATATTGCAAACAAACTAATTAGTGACACATAAGATGCTATGTTAGTTGAGAGATACAAATTATTTGTAAGTGTAGCATCAGACTTGTTTATACTATAAATCCATTTGGTATAATATACCATTATATCTTTATAAGTAGGATAATATTGATATTACACGTATCACAATACTATTATCAATCTTAGTGTGAGTGAGGACACCAAAAGTAAGCACTAAAGAGAACTACTCACAAAATCACTAATATACTTTTAGCACAAAATCATCAGCATCATACCAACCATTAAATGTATTGTTATTACTTATTTAGTGGGAGATTGTTAGTGCATGTAGTATTGGCATCATATTGACGTACTGATATCACATTGACACTATTTTGAGCATTATACTGTGAAATGTTAATGTCATCATGGATAATGCAAATATTGTAATTAAGAATTTCAATTATTTTCTCTCTGCGTATATATTTTCAAGTGATAGGGACATTGGTTGAACTGAATTGTTTTTATTTGAAGTACTTTTCTTTTATCTATCTCTGAATTGATATATTGATTATGTATATCAAAATTTCATTATATGATAAGTTAAATTATGTATAAAAATATAGTAATATATAGGAAATTATTAATCTCATCTCATGATTATATTTCAATCAATTATATCACTACCAGTATTATTGTCTTACACAATATAAGTACTTTGATAATGAAATGAGTATAAACAAAATAGGGTATCATAATCAGCTGTATTTAATTATTTTTTTGTTGCATGATTTTTCAAATTTTATTAGTTATTGTGAAATTAGTATATGTCCATATTATTTAAATTTTAGATGTTTTTAAGCTTAAGCTTTTTTTTTTCTTTTTTTTTTCCTAAAGGAAAGGGGGGGTGGACAAGCCCAAATCAATTTTTACCCCCTTCTTACCCCCAAGGCTCGAACCCGAGTCCACACAAGTGAGGGGCGATAGACTGCACTGCCAACCAACTCTGCTACGCCCTTGGGAAATAAGTTACAAGCCCCAAGAGGTCACCTATCTTAGTACTGCTCTCGCCCAAGCACGCTTAACTGCGGAGTTCTGATGGGATCCGGTGCATTAGTGCTAGTATGGTCGCACCCTGTTGAAAAATTTGGTATCAGAGCCAGGTGTTTTTAAGCTTAAGCTTAATGGTTTAAATTTAATGATGCAACATTAAGTTAACGGTTTAAGATTTTAGAAAATTTTTTATTTGATGCTGGATAATGGTGATTTCAAGTTTAATTCTTGAAGTTTCAAATTGTTTGCTTAAGCTTTCACAATAAAGCTTTCATGTCTGAATGTAAAAGTGTTTCATGTTTAGTTGTAAAGGTTTCAAGCTAAGTACTTAAAAGACTTTGGACATTAGTTTCATGTTTAATGGTATTAAGTTTTACTTTCATGCACCAAATTTTGAAGTTATTGATTAACTGTTTTAATAATAAATTTGTAAAAAACTTCGACTTATTTTAACGAGTACAAGTAAATTAAATCGCCTAGAAAATTAATTAACCTAATTAATTAATTTTGAAATCATTGTTCACATTTTACTATTCATGCAATATAGTTTGTCTACTGTTCATGAGTTATTGTTTACACAATACTATATATGAGTCATTGTTTAGAGCTGTTATTCATCATTACTGCTCATAGCACTGTTTTTGTTATTGTTCATTCACCATAATCAACAAATATGCTAGAAACAACAAATTGTAGAAAATTACATAAAGGATTTTTATATAGCTTGGGTCACAATCTTAAATCCACAAGACCATGCCTAGACATAGAGCAATTCATTAGGTAAAGAAAAGATTACAACCTATTGGCATCTTACATAATTTTTGACTATCTATTATTCTTGTTGTTACCTTGTTAAATCTAACTTACTCGGCCTTACTTAATGAGCATCATTTATATTCAATTGTGTTTACTACTTTAAGATCACAGCAACACAAGAAACAACCTTTCATTCTGAAGAGACAAAAGTATTAATCAAAGAACATATAATGAAAGACTTGATATGAAAAAGATTCAAAGACTACAATATCATAGAGGTATCAAATATCGTATGCAACCAAGTAGCAGAGTACTAAGGTATTCCTAGCAAATCACAAAGAGGATTTTGTTTTCTTCTTGCTCTCTGCATTGGCTGCTTCTTTGATATAAAATATAATATTTGCCTTTTTCTTCACTGTGTGAATACTTTCCTTTATATAGGTATAATATTTCACCCAAACCCTAGTAAAGGAGTACGAGGGTATACTTTCTTAAGAGTTCAATATTCTATAAATACATGATATATTTACCAACATAGTAACCACTTTTATGTGGAACTATTTGACATGTAATCTGATATACATTGCTTCTTTGCGCCTCTAAATATATTCTTTAATATTCCATATAATCTAATCTAATAATTACTCATGAGTAGACAAATCCCTAATATAAAGAATAACAAATTACAATATTGTTGATACAATGATTCCAATAATAAATCCTCAAACAATCATTCCCTTTGACATCCTCGTAGTCAAAATATAAACTAAACTGATTATCTATTCTTCAAACGGTATGTGTAGAAGCAAGATAGACCACGAGTAATAACCTACACATAGATAACAAAATGAACAAAAACCTAACCGAAACAAAAATCATTTGTCGCTATTAGTCAAGATAAAAATCTCCTCTAATAAATAAATGCTCATGCCTAAGGTTTAGTTGAGAAAATAAACTCTTCCTTAAGATAAGCAATCTCATACAAATATACTAAGAGAGATGCGTATCAAAGAAAAATAAATGAACATTGAAATGCAAATAGTTTAAATAAACGACAGAAATTGAAATATTACTTGCTATTCTCCTTTAAAGAAAGAAATTAAAAAAAAAAATTCAAATACTACTCTCTTGCTTTTGATAAAAGGTGCCAAAGAAAGGTGGATAACATAAACTGAAATTAATATAGTATCTTAAACTAGATAAAAACCAAATAACTAGAGGGTTGAATAAAGCAAAGCAATTAAGAGTAATGAACATGCCGAAGATAAATGCATTCAATGCAACCAATTAAATCCAAGATCATGTTCCTTTGAGCATCTATATGTTGTAGAGTCAAACAAATTTCTTAGAGCTCAAAATTAATAAAGGCTGCTTCTAAGGTAGCATTAGTATTACAATAATCCTCATCTTGACGCAATACCAATTTGACTTTAACATATGAAAGTTTAGTTCAATATAGTTTGGAATAAAAGTGAAGACCTCATCTTCTTCAACTAGATTATAAACTTGAGATTTAACACTAGATGAATCAAAGAAGCGAAAGATAAGACACGGTTTTACTTAAAAGACATCAGAATTCTTTACAATCAAGTCAAAAGCCAACTTGCCAAAGTTAAAAGAGAATCTCGCTCCAATTATCTCTGAAACTTTAACAAATAAAGTATCCTTTATAATATAACTTTTCGTAGGATACCGATTGTATGCTCCAATCTAATGTAAAGCTTGATAATTAGGAGCTATTTGAGACCAAAAGGTCTTTAGGCTAAGTGGAATACCTTCTTAATAATTGAGTAACAGTCTGGGTCATATCAATAATATTCTTTTGTTTCTATATATTCGCATAATCAATATCCTTACACCTGTAATGACAAATGACTAAAGAGGGAGAAAATTCCAAGATACGCTCTCTCACATAAATCTTATGGGAGAAAGACACGACCTGCTTCGAACCCCCAGGGTGAGTCTGCCTAATTCTATTTAATCATTATGACATAATCAAATTAATAGGGATTGTGCCAAAAATTCAGAAGAGTCTCCCTTATAATTATCACATAACAAAATTTGCAAAGTTATAAAACAAGCACTCCCAAAATAATTCTAAATCCAACCAACTTTATCCATCAATTTCCTCACAAAATACTAAATCATTCAAATATCTAATATCAGATAAAATACATAGATTTGTCCACAATCACTGAAATGTATCAAATTATACAATTCCAAAATATCTCAATAAAACATCTACGACTCCTAACACCATCTCGTGGCCATAATTCCAAAATAATAATAATCATTGATGGGTCAATTATTGTGCCTGCGATTCTCTAGTGGGGGGGGGGGAATTATAATAAAACGGGATGAGTATAAAACTCAGTGAGCTCAGTGAGTGGATAATAGTTTTAGGAAAATAACTTTACTCTAAAATGATTGTATCATTTCTAAACCCAATTTCATCAAAATATCACAAGAATTTAAATAACTTATTAAATTCAAATCATGTAATCAAATAACAGCATCGCAACTATACTTCATAAATAAATGAAATTCATAATACTTCTAACTTTAATATTGAATACCGAAAACTATCACGAAAGGGAAATGACCTTATTATATCCGGACCTCGACGGACAGGCAATGACATACTATTTGAGTACAATCACGCCTCGTAGTTACACGGATAGACGGGGAAGTACCATCTCATATCTTATTATATTCAGACCTCAACGGATGGGCAATGACATACTATCTCAGTACCATCATGCCCCGGAGCTACACAGATAGATCAGAAAATATCATCACATATCTCATCATATCCGGACCTTAACAGACGGGCAATAACGTACTATCTGAGTACCGTAATACCTCGGAGCTATATGGATAGATCAGAAAATATCATCTCATCTGTATCATTTGTATCTTAATATCAGTATCTCTGTATTCATCATACTACATGCATATGTCACCTCATTTGTATCACTATATTTAAAAGGGAAGGGTACTGTCTAATGATTTTTCAAACAACTGTTTATATAGATATACATAAACATATAATCTCATTTTCAATTTCATTTGAAATCTCATCCGAAGTCACATTTGAAATCTCATTTCCTTTTTCATTTAACATGCTTTAAATTTGCTTTTCTTTTCTTTAAAAATATTATCATCCAAAATCAAAATCAGTAACCAAAATCATTAATCATACACATTTTTTGTAATAAATACCAAAACACAAGTAAAAATCCATTTCTACGAAATCTTTTAAATCAAAGCATTTGAACTTGATTTCATAAACATGCTTTACTATCATAATACACTATGACAATAGGTTTTGTATATTCCACTCACAATGTTGATGCCCGAACTTGGTATCAACAACGCCTGCAGGTTGATTCTCATTAGCAAATCCTCATAATTTAAGAAAATAACATAATTACAATCCGTAATTGTGAATTATAACCAATATGCTTGAAATGACATTTATTTGCAATAAATTATTCCAGAATCCATAAAATTAACAAAATTCCCTCGACATCAAAATTCATCAAATTATCTTCAGAATCATAGCTTACTAAACTACCCTTAATTTAGATTACAAAAATATCCATAAGTTTTTAATTTATGAAATTACATCTAAAAATATAAAATTACCAAAAAGCCCTTAACGACGTAAATTACCCAATTACCCCTAAAATCTCAAATTACCAAATCGCCGTAATTTAAAACTGCTAAAATGTCCACCAGTTCCAAAATTATAGAATTACCCCTAAAGTTTATGAAATTATTAAATTGTCCCTAACGGTCAACAGTGACAGGAAGCTCAGGTCCGGTAGTTCTGACCTTGGTGAGTCCAATGGTGCCAGCGGTGACCTCTCACGCGTTGTGGTCACGGAAAATCGAGCTCCCCAAAGTCGTGAGTTTTTCGATAGTTGATCAGAGGTAATCTGGCCTTTTCAAGTGATGAGGTTGATTAGAAAATGATGAGGGTGAGTTGAGGAACAAATCTTAAATGGTGGCGTGGCCTAATTATGAATAAATCGATGGCGGTGGTGACGGGTGGAGCTATGGCTTTTCAAGCTTGATCGCCAACATTCTAGCCTGTTTCCAATGACAAGGATAGTAGGGATACATCGGCAGGCTCTTAATTTTCAGATCGGCACCTTGTTCGGCTGGTGAGGTGGCTGGAATTGGAAGATATGGCCGGATCGTGTTCGCAGGTAGCGGGTTGCGGGTTGATAGCTTTTTTCTCTCCTTCTCTCTCTCTCTCTTTCTCTTTCCTTTCTATTTTTGGAAAAATCAAAATGGCCCTCTCTCACGTTTCATTTATAGTAACCGGCACCTTTTTTTTTATAAGCTTAATACAAATTAAGCTAATACCAGATTCAAGTGCCGAAATAAAATCTAACTATATAGCCATTAAATTGAGTTCAGTTTGTGTCGTGACAAATTTAAATTATTCGAGCGTGATCAATTTAATAACTGCTTCTAATTATCCATAATAATTTGTAACAATATAGTCGAATTAAGGAACTAAGGCGCATATGTTTCAATCCTCACTCTTTATAAAAAATTTATGCTCAAAATTTACGCATTTGATAAGAACAGGTGGGGATACTGAGCTTCTATTAAGTCCTCATATTCCCATATAGTCTCCTCGTTTGCGTGATTCATCTATAGCACTTTTACTAAAGGAATAGTTCTAAAACGCAAGACTTGGTATTTCTTTTCCACTATCTACTTCGGTTCTTCCTCTTAAGTCAAATCTTTCTTTAGTTCGATTTGTTGCTTCGATAACACATGACTCGAATCATACATGTACTTTTGGAGCATCGAGACATGAAACACATCATGAGCTTTGGATAACTCGAGTGGCAGAGTTAATCAATAAGCTGACAAACCAATACGCTCTATAATGTCATATGGCTCAATGTAGCGTGGGCTTAGCTTTCCGCACTTCCCAAATCGAAGTACCCCTTTCTAAATAGAAATCCATATGAAGAATCTATCACCAACTTCACGCCTACGCTTATTTACATAGCTCTTCTGTCTATTTTAGGCCACTTTTAATCTATCCCGTATGAGTTGTACCTTCTCATTAGTTTCATGAATTAATTTGAGACCATATAACCTTCACTTATCAACCTTATCCCAACATACTGGAGTTCTACTTTTTCTACCATATATACCCTCATATGGTGCCATCTCAATACTAGCTTGAAAACTATTATTGTAAGCAAACTCCATCAAGGGTAAATAAATATCCCAGCTACCTTTAAACTTCAAAACACAAGCTTGCAGCATATCCTTTAGGGTTTGAATAGTATGCTTTGACTGACCATCAATCTGCGGATAAAAGGCTGTACTGAAATTAAACTTAGTGCCTAAAGCCTTTTGCAAGCTGGTCCAGAATTTAGAAGTTAATCGAGAATCTCTATTTAAAACAATAAACACCGGTACTCCATGAAGTCAAACTATCTCAGCCACATATATACTCGCCAACCGGTCTACCGAATAGGTGGTTTTAAATGGTAAAAAGTGAGCAGCTTTTATAAGTTGATCAACAACCACCCAAACAGTATGATGACCACTTTGGGCACGTGGAAGTCACGTTACAAAACCCAAAGTGATTTGCTCCCACTTCCACTTAGGAATAGGAAGCGGCTGAGAACATCCTGTAGGCCTTCGATGTTCAGCCTTAATCTGCCGGTAAACTAAACACTGAGAAACAAATTCTTGTATCTCTCTTTTTATTTCTTGCCACCAATAATGAACTCCTAAAGTGTGGTACATTTTCATACTACCAGGATGCATCGCTTAAGCTGAACAATGAGCTTCTTCCATGATCTCCTTTTTTAACTCCTTAATATCAGGTACACAAAGTCTATCACCCATAACTAAAACTCCATTATCTCTCACTGCAAAGTTGGTTCGTAAACCTTTTTGTATATCCTCTCTCAACTTCATTAACTGCTGGTCCTGATCTTCCATCTGGTGGACTTTGTCAATTAAAGTTAACCGAACTCGAAAATTAGCTATTAAAGCTCTGCAATTATCAGCTTCCAACTCAACTCCAAAAGATCTTAGTTCGATCAATAGAGGCATATATGACACTTGTTGAGTACTAGAAAGTGTGCATTTATAATGGAGAAAATCATCATTTTACACTTCAAATCTCACTAACATCCATACTTTTATATCTTAAAGTCCCTTGTGATTTAATTATTTATGTTTTATTTTAATTAAGTATTTCATATATTTTAGGGGACATCAAGGTCATTTCACAATGAACGAGAGATCAGATAGAAAAACGGACAGCAATTTTGAACTCAGGACAGTCAGAAACCTTAGGAGGAGCATAAAAAGATAAATGGTACTGTTCATATATACGGTACTGTTCACACATACGGTATGGTTAATATATATGGTACTGTACACGATACTATTCACGGCACTGTTCACATGTACTGTACGATGACGTGGTGGCATTTGATTGAACGAATGATGTGACATTGACTGCTTATGTGGTGTTGATTGATGACGTGTCATGATACTATTGGACAAAAAATGTTGATCGGTGACGTGGCAGAACGTTAGTGGACTGAAAAAATATGCGTACGGTACATGCATATATACGGAATGACAGCCCTGATGATGTGTTCCATCCAATAGGAACTTGCCACGTGGCGCAATCCTGAGCGTCCAAATTGTTTTAATCCGATGGCCATGATTTACTCAGTGTATCTATAAAAAGGGGGCTCCCCTGCCTAATTTGACACCCCTGAATCCATTTTTGAGCTCCATTTTCTGTAATTCCATCTCCATCTTGTATTTTCTATGTATTTTAATAAAATTTTCATTTTACCCCTAGTTCAATTATGAGTGGCTAATTTCCTTTCAAGCTTGGGTTGAAGGTGAAGTCTCAACTTGCTTCATGGGCTTAATTTGGTAAATTTACTTTTCCTTCCCTTTTAATTTATGTGGATGTTTTGACTTTTCGTAGACAGATAGTAATAATCTTGTCTGGATATCAGCTGGAATAACTGCCTCATTAGGCAAGATTATTACTATTTGGCACGGGAAGCCCTTAGCACCATATCTATTAGAGTGTGGTTCATGAGGAGTGGAAAATCCCCCTTCATGATTTAATTGGTACTAATAATGAATGTTGAGCCGATGGTGCATGTTGAGTACAGATTCGGAAATCCAAGCACTTCATTTTAATAGTTTATTCCCACAGCTTTAATTTAAATTAAAACATTGCCTACATAATTGTCATTATAAATCCAATCACCCACTTAGAAAATTAATTCTACAAGCAATTAAAATCCAACTCCTCGTGGGATCGACACTTGTCACCATTGATCTATTCTACAATAGATTCATGCACTTGTGAGTTCAATAAAATTTGCACAACAACACTCATAAGTGAGCTATAGTACTGGAGGATCTCCTACTTAGTGTATTAGCTGCCATATTCAATTTGCTCGGATGATAATTAATAATGCAGTTGTAGTCTTTAATTAGCTCAATCCATCTCTTTTGTCCCAAATTTAGCTCCTTCTGTGTAAACAAATACTTCAGGCCCTTCTGATCAGTGAAAATCTGACATGTTACCTTATATAAGTAATGCCTTTATGTTTTGAGTGCGAACACCACTGCTGCTAGCTTTAAATCATGTGTTGGGTAGGTTTGCTCATGTTTCTTAAGTTGTCTAGATGCATAAGCCACTATTTTTCCATGCTTAATTAACATACAACCTAATCCTTGCCTAGAGACATCACTGTGTACCACGAACCTTTCGTTTCCAGATGGAAGTGTAAGGACTAGTACCGAGGTAAGACGTATATTAAGTTCTTGAAAACTCTTTCACAATCATTATCCTACTAGAATTTAGCATTCTTCCTGGTTAATGGTGTCAAAGGAATGGCAATCTTAGAGAATCCTTCTATAAATTTATAATAATACCCAGCTAATCTAAGAAAACTCCTAACCTCTGAGACATTTGTAGGCTGTTCCCATTTCACAACTGCTTCGATTTTTTGAGGATGAACATAAATGCCTTCAATTGATATCACATGGTCCAAAAATACTACTTTGTCTAACCAAAACTCACACTTGTCGAACTTCCCATCTCACATTTGTAAGCTGTTTTTGTCTTAAAATCTACAAAATAATTTGCAAATGATCTATATATTCTTCCTGACTCCAAGAATAGACCAAAATATCATCAATGAACATAATCACAAACCAATGCAGATAAAGGTGAAATACCCTATTCATGAGATTCATAAAAGCTATTGGAGCATTAGTCAACCCGAATGGCATTACTAGGAACTCACAGTGTTCATATCAGGTTCTGAATGCTGTTTTAGGAATGCCAGCCACTTTGATTCTAAGCTAAGCTGATGATATCCCGAGCGCAAGTCGATTTTAAAAAACACTTTCACTTCCTAAAGTTGATCAAACAAGTCATCAATATACAGAAGGGGATACTTATTACATACTGTAACTTTATTCCACTACTTATAGTCAATGTAGAGTCTAAGAGTATCGTTCTTTTTCCTAACAAACAAAACCGAAGCTCCCCATGGGGTTATACTAGGTCTAATAAAACCTTTATCCACCAATTCTTGTAGTTGAACTTTAAGTTCCTTTAATTCAGTTGGAGCCATATTGTACGGTGCTATAGATATAGGAGCCGTCCCAGGGACTAAATCGATAGAAAACTCAATCTCTTTGTTAAGTGGCATCATAGGAAGTTCATCTAAGAATACATTTGGAAACTCCTACACTATTGGAATATCCTCTAATCTCAACTATTTAGCTTTTATGTCTATCACATGCGCAAGATAAGCTTTGCACCCTTTTCGTAACAATCATTTTGCACTAATAACCGATATGACATGTGAGGGTAATAATTTACGCTCTCCACAGAATTTCACCTCAGCTTTGCCTGGCTTTTTGAATACAACTTCCTTTTGAAACAATCCACAGTAGCATGGTGAGATGCAAGCCAATCCATTCTTGAGATAGCATCAAAATCTTGAATGTCTATAATAATCAAATTTGCCTTGAATTCATGCTCACCCAATCTGATCATATAATCTTGATACACACTCTCGGTGAGTAATGACCCTCCATTAGATGTACTAATAACTAATCCACAATCCAATGGTTCAGGTTCTCGCCTTACATGCATGGCAAACATACAGGAAATAAAAGAATGCGTGGATTTGGGATAAAAAAGAATATGGGCCTCACGACCAAAGATAGATAGCGTACTTGTAATAATTTCTTGTATAACAGGAGCCTCCTATTGTGTTAAAGCAAAAAATTGAGCTTGGGTATCAGGTTGACTAGGTTGACCTCTCTGACTTGGAGTAGTTGTTTGGCTCCTAAACGTAGATGTAGAACCCTCTATCTGTACACCTTTCTGACCCTGAGCTGGTTGAGAGTGAGATTGATATTGTGGGGCTATTCCTTGAGCAAAACTATCATCTTAAGGCAAAGTAGGGCAGAATCTCTTTATGTGACCAGGCTATCTACATAAATAATAAACCTTGTCTCCCATACGATACTGGCCCTGATGATTCTTGCCACACAAAGGGCAAAAAGTCTGCTGCATATTTCTCGAACGATCACCATGGTGTCCTTCGCTATTCCTGTCATACTGTCCTTGAGTCTTGGCATTATTCCCTACGGACTGCTACACTGAACTATGACTGGCAGTCTGTTTCGGATCTCCCTTGAATCTTATTCCTAAACTCCTTTGAAGGTTGTCGAAGTAACTAGCATGAGTGCCTTCTCTCTTAAGCAGCCTCCTACGAGAGCCATCTTCTGCCCAACTTTGGCCACATTTTTGTTCTAAGGCTTGAACTCTGTATCCTTCTGAGATACTATGTTCTATTATTTTTTGCTGCCTCAACTTCCTCTATAAACTTAGTATATTGTGATGCGGTCATGGTCGTATATATGTCAAATCAAAGACCCTCCTCAAATCGTCTATATCTTTTCCTTTTATCACGTACTGCAAATGTAACAAATCTAAAGAGGTCCATAAACTTCTCATATTCCCCAATGGACATGGATCCTTTAATCAACTGAAGGATTTCACTGCGTTTAATATCTTAGTACACAACTGAAAAATAATGATCATAGAATTTCTTACGAAATATAGCCTAAGTAATTGCATCCTGCCCTTGATATCGACGCTCCACTGTCTGCCACCAGTGATAGGCTTTATCCTTGAGAAGAAAAGTGGCAAAGGAAAGTTTATCCTTTTCCGAGCATTTTATTACATCTAAAATACGTTCTAACTTAACGAACCACGACTCTGCATCGGGTGGATCTCCAGAACCACTAAAGCTCTTGGCCCTTAAACTTCTCACATGCTTAAAAGTATTAACATGACTAGTATGCGTATGAGTCTAATTTTGTGCTACTGTAGTTATAATTTGCGCTAGTCTATCAAATGACTGCTCAATGTTCGGCACATTCTTTGGTGCCTGCTGTGCCACCTCATGTGTTGAGGACTTAACTATATCCTCGTTCACATGTTCATTTTCCCCCACAGGTACGACGCTTAGAGTTAACTTAGCTACTAGCCTAGTACAACCACAACCAAGGCCTCGACCATGTCTATTGCTATGATGGAGCATGATGGTGTCTACAAAATAATATTTCCCACTTTAATAACCATAAAACTTATTCTAAATACAACAATAAAGTCTACATAATCTAAAACAATGCTCTAACACCAAATTGACATGACACGCCTTGAACCACCAGGGTGAGTCTGCCTAATTCTATTTAAACGTTCTAACATAATTAAATTAATAAGTATTCTGCCAAAAATTCGGTTGAGTCTCTACTATAATTATCACATAACCAAATGTACAAAATTATAAAACAAGCACTCCCAAAATAATTCCAAATACAACCAACTTTATCCCTCAATCTCCTCAACAAAATACCAAATCATTCCAATATCCAATATCAGGTAAAATACATAGATTTGTCCACAATCACCGAAATGTATCAAATTATACAATCCCAAAATATCTCAATAAAACAACTACGACTCTTCACACTATCACGTAGCCATAATTCCAAAATAATAATCATTGTTGTACCTGTGATTCTCCTGTGGGGTGAAAAAATATAATAAAACGGGATGAGTATAAAACTCAGTGACCTTAGTGATTGGATAGTAGTTTTGGGGAAATAACTTTACTCTAAAATGATTGTATCATTTCTAAACACAATTTCATCAGAATATCACAAGAACTTAAATAACTTATTAAATTCAAATCATGTAATCAAATAACAATATTGTGACTATACTGCTTAAATCAATGAAATTTATAATATTTATAACTTCAATATTGAATACCGAAAACTATCACAAATAAGTACCCAAAGGAAATAATCTCATTATATCTGGACCTCGATGGACGGGCAATGATGTACTATTTGAATACAATCATACCTCGGAGATACACGGATAGACGGGGAAGTACCATCTCATATCTCGTCATATCCGGATGTCAACGGACAGACAATGACGTACTATTTGAGTACCGTCATGCCCCGGAGCTACACAGGTAAATAAAAAAATATCATCATATATTTCATCATATCCGAACCTCAATAGACAGGCAATGATGTATTATCTGAGCACTGTCATGCCTCGGAGCTATAAGAATAGATCGAAAAGTGTCATCTCATCTGTATCATTTGTATCTCATTATCAGTATTCTGTATTCATTATACCGCATGGATATGTCACCTCATCTGTGTTACTATATCTGAAAGGGAAGGGTACTATCTAATGATTTTTCAAACATCTATTTATATATATAAACGTAATCATATAATCTCATTTGAAATCTCATCTGAAGTCAAATTCGAAATCTCATTTCTTTTTTCATTTAACATGCCTTAAATATACATTTCTTTTCTTTAAAAATATTATCATGCATAATCAAAATCATTAACCAAAATCATTAATCATACCCATTTTTGGTAATAAATACAAAAACGAAAGTAAAAATCCATTTGTACGAAATCATTTAAATCTAAGCATTTGAAACTGATTTCGTAAACATGATTTACCATCATAATAAACTATGAAAATAGGTTTTGTATAATCCACTCACAATGACGATGCCTGAACTCGGTATTGAAAAAATCCGCGGGTTGATTCTCGTTCGTGGATCCTCCTAATGTAAGGAAATAACATAATTACTATCTATAATTGCAAATTATAACCAATATGCTAGAAACGACATTTATCCGCAACAAATTATTCCCGAATCGATAAAATTACCAAAATGCTCTCGACATCAAATTTCATCAAATTATCTTCAGAATCATAGATTACCAAACTACCCTCAATTCATGATTGCAAAAATATCCACAAGTTTTAAATTTATGAAATTATCCCCAACACTATAAAACTATCAAACTACCCCTAACAACGTAAATTATAGAATTAACCCTGAATCTCAAATTACCTAACCGCCTTAATCTCAAATAACTAAAATGTCTACCAATTTTTAAATTACAGAATTACCCCTAAAGTTTATGAAATTATCAAATTGCCCTTAATAGTCAACAGTGACTAGAGTTCGGTCAAAGGTGACAGGAAGCTCAGGTCTGGTAGTTTTGACCTTGGTGAGTCCAATGGTATTGGCGGTGACCTCCCACGTGCACCGGTGACGATAGATCGAGCTCCCCAAAGCTGTTAGTTTTTCGATGGTCAATTGACTGCAATTTGGCTGTTTTAGGTGACAGGGTTGGTTGGAAAATGGTGAGAATGAGCTGAGGAACAAATTCCAATTGGAGGCATGGTCTAATTCTGGCTAAATCGATGGAGATGGTGACGGGTGGAGTCACGGCTTTTCAAGCTCGATCACACGCGTTTTGGTCGGTTTTTGGTGACGAGGACGTCAGGGATATGTCGGCATATTCTCAAGCCTTAGATCGGTACCTTGCTTGGCCAGTGAGGTGGCCGAAATAGGAAGATATGGTTGGGTTGGGTTCACGAGTCGTAGGTTGCGGATCTGGGTCACGGGGTGATAGGTTCTTTCTTGCTCTCTCTCTTATCTTTCTATTTTTGGAAAGAATAAAAATGCCTCTCTTTCACTTTCCATTTAGAGTAACTGACACTTTTTTTTTGTAAGCTTAATATAAATTAAGCTAGTATTGTATCCAAGTGTCGAAATAAAATCCGACTACGCCGCCATTGAATCGCATTTGAAATATCTTGATTTTGTGTCACGACAGATTTAAATTATTCGAGCGCGATCAATTTAATAATTTACGATGAAGTTAAAAAATAACATAATACAGTCGAATTAAAGAATTAAGGCGCATATGTTACAAAGAACCCAGGCTTAGTTTTATAAAAAATACTTTCGTGCAAATTAACATGAAGTTCTCGAACTAAACTAGTCACATATGGAGAGATCTACTTACCAGGTTTTTTCTAAACTAGCACCTATAACGCATGATTCAATCTCAAAAGGAATAAACTTATAAAAATCAACATTACGTTCAGATTAAAATTTTCTTTTAAGCAAGTTACCAAGACCAACACCAGAAGACCATGTATGATACAATCTATTAAAAGCACGAGGTAAAACATACCCAAGGATTATGTGACTGTCCTTATGACAATTTGGAGCCTTTTGAACATGTTCATCTAAACTGGCTTCAGTGAGGTCCTCTTCAACAACATTGTTGCTTGAATTTGTGAAAACAGCATCAGCACGCCATCTTTATGTGTTGATTGGCTCTAGTATAGTTTTGGTTATAGGCCACAGGTTTTGAAACTTCACTTCTTGATGAGGAACATGCAAAGCATTTATTGAATCAGATCCATGCACTTTGAAAACAACAATAGCAATCACTTCCTTTGCTTGTGCAACTTGCATGCTTGATCTCTTTTTCATTGAACTTTATCTTGTTCAAACCATGATGCCAAGATGAAAAAGAACTTCAACAAACAAATTCTAGAGATATAGGCTGCTGTTAACATGAGAAAAAATGAGAAAAATAATTTAAATAATAGTCTTTTAGATCTTATAAAAGTAGGAAATTATAATTTGAATATGAATTGATTACCATATTTCCAATAAATAATAATATAACAAACCAGGTCATAGAATCTTTATATAACAATAATAACATGTATGTACCTGAAATAAAATCATAAAGATGAAATATCTCAGAGAAAAGTCACAAAGTCGCAAAAATAATGCAAAATCACGTCAGCTGGACTGACTTGCAAATCATATGAGAATCGAGGCAAACACATAATTATTAAAAATTTACAGACTCAGTGGCAATTAGCTGAGGCCTTAATACAAGAAAATTACAGAATAATCCCTAGTGACTACAGAATATATATATGGCCCTAAAGCTATTGTAAAGGTTATTTTATAGCCATTTTTGACTGAGGTGCCTACATATTTCTAAATCTATAGTTGAGATAAGAGTCGAAAATATATGGTCAATGGTCTCCATTAATCTTAACATCAGAAGTCTCACAATAAAAAATCATCTTAGAATCAAGACTTCAAATATATAAGTGCATAACGTAATTTTAAATTAAACCAATTGAAAATTGTTTCAAGCTTTTAAGCTTTCAAATGAAGATTTTTATGCACATAGTGATTTCACTAAAGAATATATCATCCAGAAACAGATAATATAGTAAATATTTCACGAGACGCAAGCTAATATGACATATATACAATATAGTGGAACACGACTACATAGAACTAGTACCTAAAGCTTTTCTTAACAAATCAAATTTAGATGCATCCAAGGATTTGGTAAAGATATCCACAAGATGGTTTTCAGTCCAAAAATATAATATTGTTATCAACTATATCGTGAGTAAAATGATGTTTAATATCAATATGTTTAGTTCTAAAATGTTGAACATGATTCTTTAAAATATTAATAGCACAAGTGTTATCACAATATACTATAAGAATATCCTAAACAATATCATAATCTTCAAGCATTTACTTCAACCAAAGCAATTGAGTACAACTACTGCGACAACTTCTAACCAAGGCTTCATTCCTCTGTGAAAAAAGTTTGGGGAAAAAAAAAGAAAAGGAGCGCTGGAGAGAGATAAGCTTGCAGAAGTGCTTCCAGATCTCACAGAATAAAGCTGAATTTAAAACAAAAAAGTTTTGGCTTCGGCAACGGTAGTTCCAAAAATATCACGATTCTAAAATTATGTCCCAGTCTCATCGGACTAGGCTTGCTGGCTTTTACATGATGATCAGAACCACGAAAGTTCAACTATTAACTGAACTTAAAGTGCTTGTTGATCGATAGTACAACGTAATAAGAAATGTAATACATATTGTAGATAAGATTAGGACTGTTTTCTAACATTTTTTATGTATGTGAAAAGATGTAAGATTATTAATTTCTACCAGAAGTAAATGTATTTAATTAGTTGAAACTGTGGCCAAATTAGACAAGTAAAAATTATATTACTCCTTTTTGACATTTTTTATTTGAGCATGGTGAGTAATGAGCAATGGATGACTGTGAGTCACTAAAAGAGTGCCAAGAGAATTATTCATAAATGAGTAGATAAGAATTGTTTATCATCATGTTGACATAACCAATGAAAGGATTACGTAGTTTTTTTTTTTTCCATTTATAATTTTTCAAATAAAACTTATTAAATAGAATTTTTATGAGTAGTCGTTCTATCAAACAGTTTTTAATTATTTAAATGTCAATTAATATTTTTTTAAAATATTATAAATTACTTTGTTAACCAAATTTGATTTCGGTTCCTTTTTTTTTTTCAGGCGAAGAAAACGATTTTGGTCGATTTGAAATCATAAATATTGCTACATGCAGCATTAATTTTCAATTGGGTTTCATCGTTGATTATGCTTGAATTCCTTAATGCTGACAAATTACAGGAGCCATCTTCCCCTAACTACTGTGATATCCCAGGAAACCTCAGCTTCTGTACAGTATAAGTAGCAATTGGTACCCCTTCAACGTCTTCTTAAAGTCCTTTTGTATATTGACAATTGTAACCTTACACGACATCACATGAAAAGACAGACATATCTAACAAAACTTGTTAGATTCGATGGAAGGTTTTAAAAACAAAACATGCAATTTTTGTTTTTCTTTTCATTGGAAAATTCCAGACACTATTTTTATCCCCTCAATAAGCAAAGGCTTTTAAACAAAATAAATTATAAGAGAAAGTAATCCAGAAATTCACTTACCTGAGATTCAGTCAATAGAAACTCAAAACTCAAAGTCAGCATAAACTTTCTACTAGATAGAAATAGAACTCATAATTATATCTCGGAACTAAAACAAGCTACACCAAAATTGAAATCCCTAGTGACAAAATGAGGACATAAGCTGAAGTCGAAATTCAAGAACTGAAACCCAATAGTTATCTCAAGAATTGGGTATCTACCAAATCTAATGCTTATGTAATGATCATTGAAATTAGGTTTGACTATGCTTAAGGCCCAAAATAGGTTTTCTTTTACATACATAACCAAATCCTCACAACAAACGGCACCCAACATTTCGCTTATCTCCTTAGACTGACATTAAAATGTCATTATAATATTCTCTGTCCAAAGTATATCCGTTGCAAGTTGGTTATTGAATTGTTTAGTTCCCTAACTTTCAAGTTTAGAAAAAGAGTAAAATGGGTAGAATTTAGTCATTTTTTTTCCTTCCCTCACCAGTTTTATGTGATTTTTCAACTTTTTCTTTAAATGAACATATGGGAAGCTATGGTTTCATTGCAAAAAGTAACTTGCAATGATGATTTGCTTTGACACCGTACACTTAATGGCTTAACTGGTTCGGGTAAAAGCCTTCTTGAGTTTGAACTTGAAAGGAAATTGTAAATAATTTAGATTAATTAAAATTAAGTGTAGGTAAACTAAAATCCTCCATAAATTAATTATCCTAATTAATTAATCATGAAATTCTTGTTTACTAATTACCGTTCATGCAATACTGTTTATGATTTACTATTTATATATCACTGTTCATACAAGTTTCTATTCATTAGTATTGTTCATTGTAGCTATTCATTTCATTGTTTACATTACTATTCATTCACCCTAAATCTATCAACATGCTAGAGAAAGCAAATTATAGAAAGTAAGGCATACAATGGATTTTTACATGATTTGAATCACAATCCCACATTTTTGGAGCATGCCTAGACATTAAATAATTCACCGAGTAATGAAAAATTTACAACCTATTGAATTTTTATACAATTTCAAACTTCCTCTTACTCTTGCTGCCACCTTGTGAATCTAACTTAGTCTACTTTGCTCAGCGAGCATTGATCGTTATTAATTGTGTTTGTTGCTTCCTTGAGATCTACTTAACATAATAAACAATAACTTCATCTTAAAGAAGCCAAGATAATCATATAGAATTTCTAATGAAACATGATATGAAGAAGACTAAAGCATCATATGTGGCAAATAGAGTTTCTTCTTGTTCTTTGCAATGGTTGTTTCTCTTATATAAAATACAAAATGTCTTATTTAGCCATCAATGGGTGAAATACTTCCTTTATATAGATGCAGTATCTTATCTAAACCCTAATAAAAGAGTATCATGATATAGTTTCATAAGATTCCAATATTCCATGAATATTTGATATACTTATCAATATAATAGTCACCTTTATTTGGAACACTTTGATATGTAATCCTCCTTACACACTAATTTGCTTCTTTACGCCTATAAAAATATTATCCAATATTCCACATAATCTAATATAACTAATAGCAATATAATTCCCCACAACCCTTACATTGATCTTTCACCAACTTTATATATATATATATTGAGAGACAGAAAGAAAAGAGAAAGAAAGAGAAAGAGAAAGAGAAAGAATAGGGTCAACCTAAACTCGAGAACTTAACCTAGCCTCTGTTTTTATTTTTGACCATATCACTAATAATAGAAGGCACTAACAAAACCATTAGATGATGCTGGTTATCCCCATGCCATTCCTACTGTTAGGAAATGGCTGGAAAACTACTGATCAAACTATAAAAAGCTATGGCAAATCACCACCTTATTTCGCTGCTATTTCACCAGAGGTTGGTCGTGCCATTGCTTGGATTTTATCCCTGGCAACAGTCGCCAAAAGCTATTGATTTGGCCATGAGTAGCCCTTGGAATTCTCACAACGGTTAAGTTAGATCTGCTGTCATGGCCACAAGTCAAAGCTCACTGTTGCCCCCTTAGATTTAGCGTGACATAAAGCTTCAATCGTAACCTTCTCAGTCATCGTTGCATGGTTTTCGATCACCATTTATCGGTGAGGGCATTTTGGAAAATTTTTATAATTTGAAGGTAATTTTATAATTTTGGACTTTTCAGATATTTTGGTAATTTCTTAATTGATGTATAATTAGGAATTTATGGTTTTAAGGGTAATTTGGTAATTTATGATTTTTTAGGTATTTTGGTAATTTATTCATTGAATTGAGGTTATTTCAAGTTTAGAAGACATTTAAAAAGAGAAATTTGAGAACATTGGAGTTTATGATTATGATCTAATTTTTACTTTATGATGTTTTCTTATTGATTTTAGATGATATCTATTACTTGTGGATGTAAGGAGGTAAGTAAACTAGATTTCTAAATGAATCACAATAAACAATATGCATATGTTTGACATGTTTGAAAATCCTATTTTTTATTTATATGTACAGATATGTATTTATATGTTCCTGTCCATGTGTTTATGTGAAGTGTCGTTATGTGTTATGCATGTCTATGGTATATGTGTGAATATTCATTGGCATAAGCATGACAATGCATTATGTTTTCTATGAAATGAGAAAGTGAGTTTTAGCAAAATTGATTTCGAAGAAAGAAAGAAAGTTTTACAATTTTGCTCAAATGCTTAAATTTGTTACTTGTTTAGTGGACACTCTAGATGTTATGTTAAGAGATAATTGGACTCTTCTGTGAAGTCTAAAGTTAAGTGTTATGAGAAAGTTATGAAAGTTAAGTGAGAGTCTTACTAAGCAGTAATCAAATAAAGGTAGTTAAGTAAGTGATTTGAAAATAAATTAGAAGTTTGAAAGTAAGAGAAATAGATTTCAATGAATTGTTTTATAATGTTTTCAAAGACCATGGCATGTCATCCATTTGCATTTTATATATACGTATATACGTATTTTGGTATATTAAAAACTAGTTTGCTTATTGAGTTTTGTACTCCCTATAGTTTACTGTAGGAATGATTTGATGAAGAAAGAAAAGGACTTGGGTTTAAGGAAGATAGAAGGTTTAGCTAGATTTAAAGTTCTTCCATTATAGTTTAATGTTGTAATTAAGGTTTGAATTGTTATTGACTGTAAAGAGATTTTTTTTTCTAAGTTTATACATAAGTTGTAGTTAGATTCACCTTGTAGAGTTCGAAGTGGCTCTTTAAACCCAAGACTAGACAAATTCCTAATAAAAAAAACAAATCCCTAACAAAAGCAATAAATAAATTACAATACTATTAAACAATGATGCCGATAATAAGAACCCTAATGGAAATAAATAGAAATTATATTGGATATCTAACAAATTCAAGTAATTATTGCCATTTTTATTGCCAAATTAGCTCTTTTTTGTGCTTTTAGCTTTTTTAGTTCCCCTTTTACCTCCTCTTGTTAATGATCACAATCTTTTTTGTGAAATATTTACATACATGTGTTTTCTTTAACTTGATTTTCTTGGCCTAAAAACAAAGGCTCTCTTGCTTGCTTTGTTATGGTGAGAGTGATTAAGAGTACAGATACAAAACCAATTGCCCCAACACCTAATTCTGGTCCAAGACTGCTTAATTAATGTGAGAAGAATGAAGGCAATATGACAATTATAGATTTGGCTAATTGGATTTCAACAATACTACTGATGGGCATAATTTATTGATTTATTTCATCTCTAAATCTATATTTATTCAGTTCTTTATTGATATTTTTAGTTAGTTATTTAACTTTCGTTGAAATAAGAATGAATGAGCTTAAAAAGATCATAATTGTAGGGTTCTAAAGATTATTTTCATTTGTCACTAATGGATAGAAGAATAAATTTGAATTAGTGATAAGTAGAACTGTTGTGCAATTTTTATTGAACTCGCAAGTACACAAATCTATTGTAGAATATATCAACAATAATGAGTGTCGATCTCACGAGGAGGTGAATTTTAATTGCATTTAGAATTAATTTTCTAAGTGGGTAGTTGGATTTATAATGAAAGTGATGTAGGCCATCTTATGATTTAAATTAGAGCGAGGGGAATAAATTATTAAAATGAATTGATTGGGTCTCTGGATTTGTACTCAACATGAATTATAGGATTAACATTCCTTATTAGTGCCAATTAAATCATGAAGGGGGATTTTCCACTCATGAATTGCACTCTAATTAATATGGTGCTAAGTGCTTACCATGTCAAATAGTAATAACCTTGCATTGAAGAGACGGTTATACCAGACAATATCTAGACAAGATTATTACTATCTGTCGATGAAAAGTCAAAACATCCACATAAATTAGAGGGGAAGAAAAAGTAAATTTACCAATTTAAGCCCATGGAGCATGTTGAGACTTCACTTTCAACCCAAGCTTGAAAGAAAATTAGATACTCATAATTGAACTAGGGGTAAAATCAAAATTTATTAAAATATGTAGAAAATACAAGATAGAGAAGGAATTACAGAAAATAAGTTAAAAATGAATTCAAGGGTGTCATATTAGGGGGGATCCCCCTTTTTTATAGATACAATGAGTAAACCATGGCCATCGGATTAAAACAATTTGGACGTTCAGGATTGCGACACGTGGCTAATTCTGGTTGGATAGAAACCATCATCAGAGTTTTCATTCCGTGTATATGCATGTACCATACGAGCATCTTTTGGTCCACTAATATACTGCCACGTCACCGGTCAACACCACATCAACATTTTAGTCCAATAGGATGTGACACATTATCAGTCAATACCACATCATTAGTTAATGCCACATAAGCAGTCAATGCCACATCATTGGTCTAGTCTAATGCAGTCACATCATCATACAGTACAACGTCATCGACTCGTATATATAACCAGTGTTGTGAACAGTACTGTATATATGAACAGAGTCATGAATAGTACCGTATATGTGAACAATGTATTTATCTTTTTAGGTTCCTCCTAAGGTTTTCAATTGTCTTAATCTAAAATTACTGTCCATTTTGCTATCCAATCTCTCGTTTATTGTGGAACGACCATAATACGCCCTAAAATACATAAAATACTTAATTAAAATAATACATACATAATTAAATCACAAAGGGCTTAAAAACATAAAAGTAGGGATGTTAGTGAGGATTGGATTGTAAAATGATGATTTTCTCCTTTATAAATATACTCTTTCTAGTACTCAACACACCCTCCAACTAGCTTGTTGCTAGTTCTTAGCAAATTAAGCGAAAACAAAATTCAAACCATAATGATTTTTTTTTAAATAGTCATGTTTATTCACTCAAACTAATGATATCAATCAAATAAAAGTATAAGCATTATCTCTAGTCTAAAGAAATATCATCCCCACATCAACTATCCTCATGAATCACTCTAGAAAACTTTGTCACCGCTATCGTAATTAAGTCACTTTCAAGAATGACATGTCAAACCCTAAAATCTCACCAGTAGTAGTGATACACTCACAAAGAAATTAAACCAAAAAATAATCACTCCAGTGAATGGTAAATTGAGAGAAAATAATAAAGAAATAATATCACACACTTTCACCGAGATGAAGAAAAATATGCCCTTAGCTTTGAAATAATACGATCTTCAGTCAAACAAAATGCTAATCAAACTAATGTATTCATCATTCATTTTTTTTCTTTTTTTCTGTTCTTTTTTTTTCTTATTATGCACTACCACATCTTTTTAGCCCATATAACTAGTTTCTACTTCAGACTATAGTTTCCTAAAATCAAGGACTTTTATTAGGACGTAATGTAGTCTACGAACATGGCTAACAAAGAAGGAATAATAGGAAAAACAAAATATATGTTCAAAAAATAGAGGACTTTGGAGATTGTTAGGTGCTTTTTACTTGAACTCTTTTTCTTCTTTTTTTATTTATTATTTATAAATATTTTTTAGTACCTTTTTCGTGAATGCAAAATTATCTTTATTTTCAAACATAAATGGGTGGTGGAAAATATAAAATATAAGGTGATACTCCACATTGGAGTAGGATAAGATAATAGGTTATCAAAGAAAAAGTTTTTTTTTTTGAAGGCTCAAAGGGGTTAACCATGGATACATATTAATAGGGTTGGTTGGAAAGGCTCAAACGAACCAAAGATGGCATTTCTATCATATTTTAGGGTTCTAAATTATCTTTCATATCTACTAGTTAGATGGACCTTCAGATGTAGCAACACACACTCTTTTATATATATATATATATATATTGAAAGAAAATGAACTCCAAGAAAATCTAGAGATAATGTATAAAACAATAAACTACTAAGCTGAATGAAGAATGGGCAAAAGTGGTCACTCTCCAAGAAAAATGACAGGCTCAAAATCTCACTTGGAATTTATTATGACATGTGTATTTTTTCAAGCAACTTATATTTGTCTCCAACATCAACATGTAGAGTCGCGAACATGGTGTAACATAACTCAAGACCAAAGATAATACAAATATTAAGATTTAAAAATTATCATGTCATCCATTGTTAAAAGATCACACAAAATGTTTGTTTTTTAAATTCTACCCCCAAACCTCTTCTAGAAATGACAAATATGTATGCAAAATGGTGAAAATGAAATAAAAAAAACTACTTGGTAAAAGAAGAAGTTAGAAATATCATACTTAAAATGATTGTCGAGGCTTTTTAAAAAATTATGTAGAATTTTTTTTAACTAAGAAGATGCGTTTCTAGAGTCACTACACTTCATATTCAGCCATCTTTGACTAAAACATTTAGCCACGATTAGTCTCTACAACAAAAGTCAGTAAAAATCCACCAAGATTGAGATATTCTCCATTTGTCAACTATTCCTTCCCCCTAACTAGAACGAAACATTGTCCTTAATATTTGAAAGGAAAAAAAAGAGGGTTTAGAAGACATCACCTGGGTGCTACATCACAGAAGAAAATATTTACAAGTGGAGAGTTAAATCTAATTTACACTTCTTACTATGGCTACTGTTACCATTATTAGTTGGCCATTCCAACACCAAGGGTCCTGGGATCTGGTTCTAGTTTATAAGTTTGTAAAAGATCAAGTAACTCATTAGTAGTATGAGCACAAATAAAAACTTTTTCCGCTGTGAAAAGGATGAAATGATTTTTTGTTGCATAGTTACGAAATGCGATAAAGTCATCATAAAAGTTATTGACATTTAACAAACCAATGAGTTTTTGATGAATGTTCGGATGGGCCTAAGATGCTAATGTGATTAGTGCCTCTAGAGTTGCAAGATCTTCTAGTAGGAAAATAAAAGCATCAGCATGATTTAACATTTCAGTTAGTTTCTCTTGCATACCTAAGATGACTAACTTTTCTCCAGTTGGTGAGTCAGACAAACAGCCCAACGACTTTAGTCTTCTTGGGATGATGCCTAACACTTGGCTTCCCTCTGATATAAGCAGCTTCTGAGACCAGTTTTGATAACCCTCGGTCACCTCCTTCATATACCAAATGTAAATTTCTTTCTGCTATACTTCGACCAAGATCTATGGCTGTCTCAACGAACTCTTTATGTTTGCCATATTTAAACCTAGAGAGCTCACAAATATTCTTGAATTGTTTATTGAGAGTGGCTACTATTGGGATGCTTCTCAAAAATAATTTGTGAGTGCTAAAAAAAAAGATCATATTCAAGATCTTGGTGACAATGGTTCACAGCTATATATGAGGTAACATGTTTATGTCAATTAACTCGTAAAGCACATAGCTCGAGAGTAAAAAAGGAAATAGTAAAAAGAAAAAGAAAATAATGATAAAATTATTAAAGACAAGAATGCAATTGATATAATAACAATGAAATAAAATAACAGTAAAAGGATATTTACAGGTAATTGTGACTGTGGCTCTCATCTTCCTCTGGTTTAACGTCCAAAAATGGCTTGAACGCCCTCTATAGGTTGAGAATAAGCTTCCCATCCAGTTTTCTTATAAACTAGCAAACATGGTCGTTTATAGTCAGATTCCTAAAACTATATTGTATACTCTCTTTTTGAAATAATAGCCATAACTGGAGAATTGCTCTTTGTACGTATCCATTGGAATGCATTTCAAGAGACAAAAGGATATCATCCAATGACTTTTTATTCAAGCAATCCCTAATGAATTGAATCTTATCTTCCCTATTATCAGACATCATTTCTAACGAACAAGGATTTTTATTGTATTTCATTTTGGGGCACTTATGACAATCAACATGAAGTTTTTGAGCTCTTTGTTTTCTTGAGTAATTTCCTTTACCACAACCAAGCATATATACAATAAATTTGGGAGCCAAATCACCTGCCAAATGTACTTTGGCCTTGATTATCCAACAGATGTCAGTAGGGATATTATTCCTCATAAGCAATCACATGCATTCGGACCGAACTTTATAGATTTTAAGGGGGGCATTCTGAGGAAGTGAAGGAAATCGATTGTGAAGCTTTGCTAGAATAGTGTTTCTGTTTATACATTCATCTCAAAATATCAGTTATTATGGGAAACTGATGTAACCGACTTTGATTATTACGGAGTACCGTTATTCACCACTTAACGGATTAACAAACTAAAGAACATAAAAAAAAAGAAAAAAGTAATAATAATTTTACAATCGTCCTCTTATTGAATTTACCTTGAGTTCCATTTTGATGTCATTGATACCTCCCTCAATTTTTTTGAGTTGTCTTTCTAAATCCTTAACATGAGATACCAACTCTGGTGGTTGTAAATCCTAAATACGATGTGTTTTACAAAATCGTATCTAGCTTTTCAGATGCGATTGTACATGTTGAAGTTATCTGAGAAGGTTTAAGAAAATCTGTCTAGTTGAGACACACATGATTAAAAGTGATAAAATAAAATTGAATAGTTAAATAAACACAATTTTACAAAAGTTTAGATCATCGAAAGAAGAAAGAAAAAAGAAAAATAAATCTCAGTTCAAATTTGGTGGGTCATTTAAATCTATTTCGGTGTCCTCTCCATTTGGTTGGTACTATAGATATGGCTTTAATCTTTGACCATTAAATTTAAAAGTGACACCGTTCTTTGGATCCTTGATTTTAATTGCTTTATATGGAAAAATCTTATGAACAATAAAGGGGCAAGTCCATCAAGAACGTAACCTACCTGAGAATATGTGCAAGCGATAATTAAATAAAAGCACTTTTTGACTTGAGGTGAAAGATTTTCTTATAATTTACTTATCATGGAAAACTTTCATTCACTGCTTGTAAATCTTGGCATTTTCATATTCATCATTGCGAATTTCTTCATGCTCTGCCAGCTGTAATCTTTTTACTGAGCTAGCTTGTTGCATGTCAAAGTTTAATTTCTTGAGGCCCAGTATGCACGATGCTCGAGTTTCAGAGGTAGGTCGCAAGCTTTTCCATTTACTAGTCTATAGGGTGACATCCCAATTTGAGTTTTGAAAGCTGTTCTATATGCCCATAATGCATCATCCTATAGTCACTCTAATGGGTATTAATTCATTTTCAGCACTGGTAACTACTATGACTCCTGACTTTTTGAGGACAACTTGCATAGGACTGACCTATGAACTATAAAAAATGAGGTAAATGATACATAGGTTTAACAATTTAAGGACTTCATTTCTAACAACTTATTTCAAGTTAGGGTTCAATCAACGTTGCATTTCCCTGGTAAGTTTAACATTTTCATCAAGGTGAATGTAATGCATATAGTCTACTAGGTTTATACCTTTTATGTTGGCTATGACCCATCCTAATGCTCCTTTGTGCACTTTAAAAACTTCCAACAACTTACCTTTTTATTTGTCATTTAGGGATGATGAAATGATTACTGACAGAGTGCTTTCTTCTCCCAAGAACGCATATTCCAAAGTGTCGGGTAATGGTTTGAGCTCGAGTTTTGGTGGTGATTCTGATGATGGGTTGAGTTTCTTCTCTAATGGTGCTAATTGTTCAACTCTTAACTTTAATTTATTATTGTCCATGGATGGTGCTGAATCAAGTAAGGCGTTAACCTTATCTACTAATTTGTTAATATCAAAATCCAAACCAAAATGAGTTAGACATGTTTGTAAACGGTCATCACTAAGGTTTGAAAAAAAAATATTATCAACTAATTCTTCTATTAAATCTACATCAACAATTTCATTATCGGCATTGTGAGGTTGTTTGGCAATGTTGAAGATATTTAGCTCCATAGTCATATTGCCAAAGGACAACTATATATTTCTAGTCTTGCATTGAGTGTGAGCATCAACAGTTGCTAAAAAAGGTCATCCTAGGATAATGGGGATGTGCTTTCTTGAATCCTGGACTAGTTGAGTGTCAATTACAATGAAATCAATAGGAAAATAAAACTTATTTACCTATATAAGCACGTCCTCTATAATACCACGAGGATTTTTCATGAACTGATCTGCAAGCTATAACACCACTACAGTTGGGTGTAATTCTCCCCGTCTAAGTTTTACAAGTATTGAGTAAGGCAACAGATTTATACTAGCTCCTAAGTCCAACAAAGCATTCTCAATTGTGTGGTTCCTTATAATATATGAGATAGTAG
This sequence comes from Luvunga scandens, assembly GCA_030449905.1. Taxonomy (NCBI): domain Eukaryota; kingdom Viridiplantae; phylum Streptophyta; class Magnoliopsida; order Sapindales; family Rutaceae; genus Luvunga; species Luvunga scandens. The sequence goes on along the minus strand of JASUUG010000463.1, from coordinate 858,448 downwards.
GGGAGTCTTGGTCTTTATATTTTAGAGGAATTTTATATTGGAGTATAGAGCTAATGCTTTTTGTTAAAAAGGCATTCTTTTGACCGTTAATGTTTATCTTTTTAGTAGTACAAAGGTCTTTAAGAAACTTTGCATAAAATGACACTTGTTTTATAGCGTCTAACAAAAAGATGTTAACACTTACCTGTTTAAAGATTTCAAAAATCTCATTTGTGGATTTTCCTTTATTTGCTTTAACTAACCTCTGGGGAAATAGAGCTTTAAGAACGTATTATCGTGGGTTGGTTTCTTCTTTCTCCTTTAATGATGAGTGTTTTGCATTTAAGGTATAATTTGAGTTATTTTTTACACCGGTATCTCTTCTTTGTTGTCGACTTCTTTTCCTTTTCACAAGGTCATGACAGCTTTAACCTCCCCACGTTGCTGAGGTGAACTGGTGCTTGCTTCATATACTTCTTTAGGATCAGGCATTGGTTAACTTGGGAATTTACCGTTCTCAACAGTCATTGCCAAGGTTTGAATTGAAGAGGCAAGTTGTCCTACCATCTTTTTGAGGTTTGAAACTGATTGGGTTTGCAAGTTGAAGCCTGCTCTCATCTCGCTTCGCAATTCATCAATGGTGTTGTTTTGTTGCTTGATTGTGGAGTGAGTAAGATTCTTAAAATTCTGGAATATATCCTCCCATGGTTTGGGTTGAAAGTAGTTCGGGTTTTGATTGTATAGTTTAAATGGTTACTGAAAGGCGGGAGGATTTTGAGGAATTGGTTGCATTGGTTGAGTTGGAGCTGTTGATCCATTCTGTTAGAATCCTTACGACCATGAAAAATTGGGGTAGTCTCTCCATCCAGGATTATAAGTGTTGGAATTAAGGTTGTAGTTTGATGGCTTTCTTATTACACCTATGGCATTGGCTTGATTTGGGTATGAGTCATGGTCATGAGGCTCTGTTGATTTAGCAGTTGTTAACGATGCTATTTATCGGGAAAGTCCTTCTCTTATTTCTTTGACTTCTCTAATTTCTGAACTTGACTCGTTAATATGAACCTCATTCACCCTTTTATTCTTCTATTATTCCTGAGTGAACAACTCCATTGTTGTGAATTATCTGCTTGTCTTTAGAAGAAATCCCAAATCTCTGATGCTCTTTTTGACATTAGCTCTCTTCAACTTGTCGCCATTAGCTATTGTTTCACATGCGACAATAATCCCTTCAAAAAGTATTGGCATTGAAGCCATTTCTTGTACCCATGATGTGGACACTTTGAAAATAGCCCATTAAATTACTCCCATGCTTCAAAAAACTGCCCGTCTTCTCTTTGGGTAAACTTTGAAATTTTCCTGCGAATAGCATTGGTTTTATGTACTGGGAAGTATTTATTCAAAAATTTTGTTACCATTTTTTCTCATAATGTAATGCTATAAGCAGGCAATGCATTAAACCATGAAAAAGCTCTATCCTTTAAAGAAAATGGGAATAATCTAAGTTTAACCTCATCATCTGAAAAATTCTCATATTTAAAAGTTTGACATACAACATGGAAATCATTTAGATGATTATATGGATCTTTATTTTCTAGGTCATAGAATGTTAGGAGACAATTTAGCACACTAGGTTTTAACTCAAAACTCTTAGCAACTACATTTGAGTATCTTATGCATGATGTGCTCAAGTTAGCTAAGGGACTAAAGTAGTCCTCAAATGGCCTTTCTTGTGGTTCTGGTGGCAAATTCATTACAATTTTATTTTTAATTGCAACATGTTTGTGTGCGCAAAGTATTTTTTTTAGTTCAAAGTCTATAGGCTCAAGATTAGGTAATTGTGACCTACGACTATGCATGCAAAGAACAAAAAGAACAAGAAAAAATGATAACAAAACTAATAAAAAAAAGAAAAAGGAGAAATTATGATACTAACCTTATCACGTTGTTACAACTTTTTTATGAAAACAAACTCAAGTGCTACATAGAAAAATACATAAAATTAATTAAAATAAATTAATAGGCGGTTGAACCTGTCAAATTAACAAAATAAAAAAATAACATGAAAATTAAATTACAGAAATTTAAAGCAGAGAAAAAAATACTCACCTCAAAATGCAAATGCATTTTTTTTCTCATTTTTTTATAAATAAAAAAAAGAAAACAACTAACAAAATAAATAAATTATTTACAAAAATTAATTCTACGAATTAAAATAACTTACCTCCCCGGCAACGGCACTAAAAATTTATTGTGTAAATTTTATTGAACTTACAAGTACACAAATCTATTGTAAAATAAATCAACAATGATGAGTGTCGATCTCACGAGAAGGTGAGTTTTAATTGCGTTTAAAATTAATTTTCTAAGTGGATAGTTGGATTTATTGTGAATGTGACATAGGCTATCTTATGATTTAAATTAAAGCGATGGGAATAAACTATTAAAATGAAGTGCTTGGGTTTCTGGATTTGTACTCAACATTCACTATGGGTTTAACATTCCTTATTAGTGCCAATTAAATAATGAAGGGGGATTTTTCACTCCTCATGAACCTCACTCTAATTAATATAGTGCTAAGTGCTTACCGTGCCAAATAGTAATAGCCTTGCACTAGGGAGATAGTTATACCAGACAATATTTCGACAAGATTATTATTATCTATCGACAAAAAGTCAAAACATCCACATAAATCAGAGGGGAAGAAAAAGTAAATTTACCAAATTAAGCCCATCGAGCATGTTGAGACTTCACCTTTAACCCAAGCTTGAAAGAAAATTAGCTACTTATAATTGAATTAGGGATAAAATTGAAATTTATTAAAATACATAGAAAATACAAGATAGAGAAGGAATTACAGAAAATAGAGCTAAAAAATGAATTCAGGGGTGTTAAATTAGGCGAGAACTCTCTTTTTATAAATACAATGAGTAAACAATGGCTATCAGATTAAAACAATTTAAACGCTCAAGATTGTGACACGTGGCTAATTATGGTTGGATAGAACACATCATCAGGGCTGTCATTCAGTGCATATATGCTGTGCAAATTTTATTGAACTCAAAAGCGCACGAATCTATTGTAGAATAGATCAACGGTGACGAGTGTTGATCCCACTAGGAGGTGGATTTTAATTGCTTTTAGAATGAATTTTCTAAGTTGGTGGTTGGATTTATAATAACAATGATGTAGGCAATGTATTAATTTAAATTAAAGCTGTGGGAATAAATTATTAAAATGAAGTGCTTGGATCTCCGGATCTGTTCTCAACATGCATCATTGGCTTAACATTCATTATTAGTACGAATTAAATCATGAACGGCGATTTTTCACTCCTCATGAACCACACTCTAATAGATATGACCGTGCCAAATAGTAATAACCTTGCCTAGGGAGGCGGTTATTCCAGCCGATATCTAGAAAAGATTATTATTATTTGTCTACGAAAAGTCAAAACATCCACATAAATTAAAAGGGAAGGAAAAGTAAATTTACCAAATTAAGCCCATGGCGTATGTTGAGACTTCACCTTTAACCCAAGCTTGAAAGGAAATTAGCTACTCATAATTGAACTAGGGGTAAAATAGGAATTTTATTAAAATACGTAGAAAATATAAGATGGAGATGGAATTATAGAAAATTGAGCTTAAAAATGAATTCAAGGCTGTCAAATTAGGGGGGGGAGCCCCCTTTTTATAAATACACTGAGTAAATTATGGCCATTGGATTAAAATAATTTGGACGCTTAAGATTGTGCCACATGGTAAGCTCTTATTGGATAGAAAACATCATCAGGGCTGTCATTCGATGTATATGCATGTATCGTACACATGTTTTTTCGGTCCACTAATATTCTGCCACGTCGTCGTTCAACATTTTGGTCCAATAACATCGTGACACGTCATCAGTCAATGCCACATAAGCAGTCAATTCCACATCATTCATCCAATCAAATGCCGCCACGTCATCGTACAGTGTCACGTCATCATACAGTGCCACGTTATCATACAGTGCCACGTCATCGTACATTACAGGTGAACAATGCCGTGAACAGTATCGTATATGTAAACAGTGCAGTATATGTGAACAATACCATTTATCTTTTTATGCTCCTCCTAAGGTTTTCGACTGTCCTGAGTTTAAAATTGCTGTTCGTTTTTACATATGATCTCTCGTTCATTGTGAAATGACAATGATATCCCCTAAAATACATAAAATACTTAATTAAAATAAAACATACATAATTAAATTACAAGGGACTTAAAGACATAAAAGTAGGGATGTTAGTGAGACTTGGAGTGTAAAATGATGATTTTCTCCATTATAAATAAACACTTTCTAGTACTCAACAATATACATGTGTCATACGTACGTTTTTCAGTCCACTAATATACTGTCACATCTGTTATAGTGCATTTTATGCACTAGTTTTGCATTGTTTACTCCCTTTAATATCAATGTTTTGCACTTAATAGTTGTGATTTACTTGTGTTTTATTTTTATAGGTGCAATTCTATTGATTGGTGCTAAATTGAGCTATAAGATGATGTTTGAGGATGAATTGATTTATTGGATAAATTCTCGATTTCAGAAGAAGTTTGTTGATAAGGCGTGGGCGCGTGCTATCAACTGCGGACTTGACATTTTTATTTTAATGTGTTTTATCTTTTTATTACTCTTGTAAGTTTAGATAAGATTTTAGATGTTTTTATCTTTATCCTTTTTAAGAGAACTATAAAAAAGGGAGATAAAGAAGGATGAGGGGGATTAGAATTAGAATTGGATTATTAATTGTTTTTATCTTTTTTAGGGTTTTCTCTTTTTCTCTATGAGGAACTAAACTCATTTTTTCTAGTTGAAGGTTAATGAAGCTTTGATTCACCAATACTGTGAGATCTTTCTTGTGCTTTTAATTGTTTTATTACTTTTTTGGGTATTTGTTTATTCTCTGAATTATTGTAATGATTATGTTTGCTAATTAGATAATTGGCCACTATTTAATTATTAGCTTAATCTACTGCCAATTGAAAGATTCATCGTATGAAGATTTTGATATTTGTGGAAAATAACATAGCAGTGCGTTGTGTTATGGGAATAAACAATCTAATTTAAATGAACCATCGTATGCGTTTGTTAATTAGGATTTGGGTTTTTCTAATTTTTCAGGCTGTCAATTAATTAAATCTTATGATCGTATCTAGGATTGTCTATTGATTAGGGAAATAACCAATGGTCATACCTTGGTTATCAACTAATTAAGGAGAGATTGGCTATTAGAGTGTCTCAGTAGCTATAACCGGTCTATTCATAAGCAGTAATGATTTATAGTTGTATTGATGATCAGTAGTCGAATCAAAGCTGAATTAATTCCTTCAACTAGAGTTTTCTCATTTTGAATTACACTTTTAATTTGCATTCTTATTAATTTAAATTGATTTTCATTATTGTTAATAATCCCCAAATTTTACATTTTTATTTTTAAAAAAATTTAATAATTACCAGTCTCTGTGGACACGACTCTGCTCAATCACTATACACAATTTTGTTAGAGTAGGTATTTATATTTGCTGGCTTCGACACCCATTAAATTTTGGTGCCGTTACCGGGGATTGGTGTCATTTATTTAATACCTTTTACGTTTTACTTGGTTTATGGTTCGTTTTTCTCGTACAGGTAAACTTTTGTTTAATCCTGAAATTGAGAAGACAGCTCGCCGGCTGAGACAACAGGCCAAGCGAGATAAGCAACAATCCTCGTCACCTTTGTTTTCTGAAACAGATACAGTGTTTAATTTGGTTGAATCATCTAGCGATTTCGAAGAACAAGTAATGGATAGAGCTGCACCTGCAGAAAGAACTCTTCGAGAGTTAGCTAAACCAAATTTGAATCAGCAACCACTCTGCATTCAATATACGGACCTGGAGGTAAATTTTGAATTAAAATCTGGTCTTATTCATTTATTACCTAAGTTTCACGGTTTTGCAGGTGAAGATCCTCATAAACATCTCAAGGAGTTTCATGTTGTGTGTTCAAGCATGAGGCCTTAAGGTGTAACTGAAGAGCAGATTAAGCTGCGAGCTTTTCCTTTCTCTTTAGATGGGCTAGCTAAAGATTAGCTGTATTATTTACCTCCTGGATCGATTACATTGTGGAATGATTTGAAGAAGCAGTTCCTCAAAAAGTATTTTCTTGCTTCAAGAGCTGCCAACATCAGAAAAGACATTTGTCGTATCAGACAACTTCCTGGGGAGACTTTGTATGAGTATTAGGAGCGATTCAAACAATTGTGTGGCAGTTGTCCTCAGCATCAGATTTCTGATCAACTTCTTATTCAATACTTTTATGAAGGATTGTCATTGATGGATAGGAGTATGATAGATGTTGCTAGTGGAGGTGTGTTAGTGAACAAGACCCCTACGTAAGCAAGGGAATTGATCTCAAATATGGCTGCCAATGCGCAATAATTTGGCAACAGAGAAGATCTCACTTCGAGGAAAGTGAATGAAGTAAGTACTTCTTCTATTGATCAACGTTTAGATAAACTTACCTCTCTTGCGGAAAAGTTTGTTGTAAGTAATGTGCAACAGGTGAAGACATGTGGCATTTGTTCCAATATGGGTCATTCAACTGATATGCGTCCTACACTTCAAGAAGAACCCTTCGAATAAGCCAATGCAGTTGGAGGATTGCCGGGCATGCCTCAGAGGAGATATGATCCTTATGCACAAACATATAACCCAAGATGGAAGGATCATCCCAACTTCAGCTATAGAGTTAGGCCGTCGGGATTTCAACAACAATACCCACCAAGACAACAATTCCAATCGGTTCCTTCTCAGTCAAACTCCAAGTCAGGTATATTTCTTGAAGAGATAGTTAAATCACTTGCAACTAACACTCAACAATTTTAGCAGGTAACTACAGCAAGCATTTAGAATTTGGAGAACCAAGTGAGCCAACTGGCAACTACAGTGAGCCGCTTAGAGTCTCAAGTATTAGGGAGATTACCTTCACAACCAGAGGTGAATCCAAAACAAAACGTTAGTGCTGTCATCATTAGAAGTGGGAAGGAGTTGCAAGAGCCTAGCAAGAAAGTGACAAAGAACTTAGAAAATGAGCTTGAGAATGAGGAATTGATGCCTCAATCTCAAGATGCGCTACCTGGCAAAGCGAAACCCCTACCTGTGGTGATACCTCCTCATTTTCCAAGTCGGTTTGCAAAATCCAAGAAGGAAGAACAAGAGAGAGACATCTTTGAGACATTTCGCAAGGTTGAGGTAAATATTCCTTTATTAGATGCTATAAAACAAATACCTCGCTATGCTAAATTTCTTAAGGAACTTTGCACCTCCAAGAGGAAGTTGAGAGGAGATGAAAGAGTTCACATGGGGGAGAATGTTTCGGCCGTTCTCTAAATGAAATGAAACTACCTCCTAAGTGCAAGGATCCAGGTATGTTTACTATCCCTTGCAAAATTGGTAGTGTTAGAGTTGAGAAGGCTATGTTAGATATAGGAGCTTCTATTAATGTCATGCCTCGTTCCATTTATTCATCTTTGAATGTTGGTCCATTGAAAGAAACTGGCGTGATAATTCAAGTAGCTGATAGGTCTAATGCATATCCTGATGGGGTATTAGAAGATGTCTTAGTACAAGTTAATGAATTGGTTTTTTCTGTTGATTTTTATGTACTTGATATAGAAGAGGATAATTCTTCTAATTCTGTTCCAATTTTGTTAGGAAGACCTTTTCTTAAGACTGCTAAAACTAAAATGGATGTACATAAAAAGACTATTACTATGGAATTTAATGGAGAGGTTATAGAGTTCAATATGAATGATGCCATGAAATATCCTAGGGATGAACAATCGGTATTTTCTGTGGATGTTATTGATCCTTTAGTACATGAATTTTTTGATTTGGATGTTGAAGATTCATTGGTAATTGCTTCAAACAACAGCTTGGGCATTAAAGGATTGCAAAAGGATGAAAGAGAGTTTGTTTTAAATTCTGCATTGCAATAGTTGGAGGAGATTCGAAATGAGTCCTATGAGAGTTCACGACTTTACAAGGAGAGGATGAAAACATTTCATGACAAAATGATTTTGAGAAAAAAGTTTTCTGTTGGTCAAAAGGTTCTTCTTTTTCATACTAAACTTAAACATTTTCCTGGTAAATTACGCTCTCGATGGGTTGGACCATTTATTGTTACTAATGTTTTTCCTCATGGTGCAGTCGAGATTCGGAGTTTGACCTTTGACAAAATTTTTAAAGTTAATGGTCATCGCTTAAAACCTTTTTATGAAGGTTTTTCGGTGAATATTACGGAGGAAGTGGCTCTTGAGAGTCCCATTTATGGAGATTGAGTAATGAATATGTCTAGCCAAAGACATAAAACAAAGGCGCTTTTTGGGAGGCAACCCAAAGTTTTTAATGTTTATTTTAAATTTTTGTGCATTTTTGGTTTTTGGTTTTAATTTAATTTTTTTAAACAATATCTATGCTTATTTTGGCCAGAAGAAATTTTTAGTTAAGGCGTGCCCACGCCTTAATTAATAAGTACTTCTGCTTTTAATTTATTACAGTATATTATAAGGTTTGCCCATGTGCTTAATAAAAAAGTTCTTCTGTAATTTTTAGAATTTCAAGTGTTTATTTTAGCTTTTATTTTATAGTTTTTATTTTTAATTTTATTCTAGTAAAAGAAAAAAACTGATTTTGTGCTTCAATTTTCAGCAACCACAAGCCGCTTTCATCACTCTCCACGAACGATCTGCAGCGCCTCTCAACGATTTCCAGCCACGATCCAGTCTAGCAATCTTCATGATCTCCAGCCGACGCTAGATCCAACAGCCACAATCTAGCCAAGCCGAGCAAGCCATCCGCGTCCAGATCTGTTCCAGTTGCTCGGATCCACGCCAAGCAATCACCGTCCAGATCTGTTTCAGCCACAACCCACGCCAGTAGTCAAATCCGCGTCCAGATCTTCTCCAGAAGCCGAGCCCCTCTTCACGATCCAGCACGTCGGGAACCCACAACCCGCGAGACCCAGCCAAGCCGTGCATCCACTTCCGCGCATTCGACTCAAAGAACCCATGTGTCGAACCTTTCCAAAGAACTGCAAAGAACGAGTCAATCGCAGCCCATGATCTAGCCGCAGCAATCACCAACCAGATCGGATCCAAACGACCACAACCCGTGACCCATAATTTTCCAGCAATGATATCCAGGACCCATTTCCAGCCACGTTGCAATTCAGAGCCCGCGCACGCCAGTCACTGTCACGATCCAAACAAGCCACTCCGATCAAGTTCCAGCAGCCATGACAACCACTCTTATTGCTCCAAAGTTCCAGCAGCCACCCACGAGCTTCAGCCTACCATAAGTCATGCATGCCATCCACGCTCAGATCCGTTTCAGTCACAACCCGCGACGTCAATTTGCTGTTGCACCCACTATTTTCGCCAAGCCCATCGACGATATAGGGACAATTCAGGGACGTTTTGTTTGCCTTTAATCTTTTTGTCCCTATGCTTTATTTCATTATGTGAACTGTGATTATCATACATTGGGGACAATGTATGTTCCTGGTGTGAGGGAGTGATTTTTGCAATATTATTGTTTGGAAGTGTTATTTTGTTGTTTTTGAGATGATTTTTAATAGCATTCTTGGTTGCGTCATTTTTATTTTATTTTCTTCTTTTGTGAAGTTGTTTTTGTTTCACTCTGCTCATTCTTGAATGATTTTGGAGTTAATATTATTTTTCTTGGATGTGAGTTGAGATGCATGAATAGATTCGAGTTTTGATTAGCTTGGTATTGGTTGCTTAAATGAATAACTCACCACTATTGATAGTTGATTCATTTGATGAGTGTGCATGATTTGATGGCAAATTCACCAACTTTGAGAGGATTTAAGCTTATGAGCAACTACTTTGCTCTAATTATTTTTGTTGAGTGAATATCAATCTTAGTTTTTCTATTCTAGAACTTGCTTTGTTATGCATGTTGAAGCCGCATTACGGGATTTTATGCATTAAAATGATAACGGCAAACCTCTTTCCATTTTTCTATTTTCACATTTCTTTTTTTTTTCTCCACTCGAAGATCTTTATTTGTTTTAATTTGTTACCTTTGTTTGATCTTTAACCATCTACTTCTCTATATCTACTTACCCATTTGCCTACTTTTGAGCCTTAATTTGAGGAGATTTTTGAACTCATTGTTTGGATATATTTTGTTGCTTTTGCTACCTTGAATAAAAGTTTCTCAATTACATCAAGTTGCATTATGCTTGAATAAAATTGTGCATGATTCAACGAAAAAAAAAGAGATGTAAAAAAAAGAAAAACAAAAAACCCAAAAAAAAAAAAGAAAACTCTTGACGACTTAAGTAGCAATAAACATTTTAATGTCATAAGGTTCATTCTTCTCATTTTGATCTCTTTTTATTCCATAGTCCTTTCTTTTTCATTCAATCCATTTTGCCTCATTACAACCTTACTAAGACCCTTAGATTTTTTGCATTTAATTCATGTTTTGTGATTGAGATGTGATATATGAGCAAGCTTATGGTAATAGCATTCTTTGATCTGATTTGAGTGCATAAATGATACCCTAAACACTTTGAGTGCATGGAGTGAAATCAATGAGAGGCTATTAAATTTTGTTGCATTTGGATTTTGAAAAGATTGTCTTGGTGGTTGAGTGACTTTATGTTAGCTTCTGAGATTCTATGATTTGAAATCCTTGTCTCTTGAATGTTGATTGACTTAAATCCTTGAGGTGTGCTTGCTTAAGATTGTTTTTGGATGAGTTGGAATGAGAATTGAGGGAAGATTTGGGATTATTCTTGAGTTATATGCTTGAGGACAAGCATTATCTTGGTGTGGGGGAATTTGTTATAGTGCATTTTATGCACTAGTTCTGCATTGTTTACTCCTTTTAATATCAATATTTTGCACTTAATAGTTGTGATTTACTTGTGTTTTTTTTATAGTTGCAATTCTATTGATTGGTGCTAAATTGAGCTACAAGATGATGTTTGAGGATGAATTGTCTTCTTGGATAAATTCTCAATTTCAGAAGAAGTTTGTTGATAAGACGTGGGCGCGTGACAGTCGATTTCAGAAGAAGTTTGTTGATAAAGCGTGGGCGCGTGCTATCAACTGCGGACTTGACGTTTTTATTTTAACGTGTTTTATCTTTTTATTACTCTTGTAAGTTTAGATAAGATTTTAGATATTTTTATCTTTATCCTTTTTAAGAGAACTATAAAAAAGGAAGATAAAGAAGAATGAGGGGGATTAGAATTAGAATTGGATTATAAATTGTTTTTATCTTTTTTAGGGTTTTCTCTTTTTCTCCATGAGGAACTAAACTCATTTTTTCTGGTTGAAGGTTAATGAAGCTTTGATTCACCAATACTGTGAGATCTTTCTTGTGCTTTTAATTGTTTTATTACTTTTTTGGGTATTTGTTTATTCTCTGAATTATTGTAATGATTATGTTTGCTAATTAGATAATTGGCCACTATTTAATTATTAGCTTAATTTACTACTAATTGAAAGATTCATCGTATGAAGATTTTGATATTTGTGGCACATCATCATACAGTGACACGTCATCGTCCCGTATATGTAAATAGTATCGTGAACAGTACTGTATATGTGAATAGTGTCACGAACAGTGCTGTGTATCTTTTTAGGTTCCTCCTAAGGTTTTTGACTATTTTGAATTCAAAATTGCTATTCGTTTTGCTATCCAATCTCTCATTTATTGTGGAACGACCATGATGCCCCCTAAAATACATAAAATACTTAATTAAAATAATAAATACATAATTAAATTACAAAGGGCTTAAAAACATAAAAGTAGCGATGTTAATGAGACTTGAAGTGTAAAATGATTATTTTCTCCTTTATAAATATACACTTTATATCACTTAACAAGAACCAAATTGGTTCTTGAAAAATTAGTTGAGTTCAACTTTTGTGATTCAAAATAGGTATTTTTTAATATAAAAAGTGATTACTTTAATTTGAAACCAAACCAATTTTTTGATTTAATTCTTAATTGAAATTTTTTGAACTAGACTTGAACTGAAAAAATTAATTGTATTTTTGTAAATTTTAGATAATAACATAAGGATGAGTAATGTAGATTGGTTTCATGGCTAATATACTATTTCGATGTGACGAGATGAATCAAACTTACCATTAATGGAGCAAACAGTCGAGGGTCTTATGATTTTTATTGCCAATAATAGACAGAGAGAGAGAAGAATAGGAAAGATTTAATCATAAGGAAATAATTTAAAGGGTCAATCGTGAAAACCAGTGAAGAGTTACCTCAGGGTGTCAATCATAAAGTACTACAACATGGTGTCAATTATGAAGTAGCACCTCAGAACATCAATCGCGAATCAACACCTTAGAATTTAGAACCTACAAGGCAAATGTCACTGCCTATGTGTAAGGAGTTTCGAAGTGATTCAGAAGAAGAATTTTTGGATGATGATAGAGGTATAGAAAGATTTCAGATTACAAGATTAATGTTAATATTTAAGATTTTTTATGGTGGTGTGTATGTTAAAGAATATTTAGGCTAGATATAAAAAATAGATAGTTTCTTCGAATATTTGGAGATTCTCCTAGAGAAGTGGATTAAGCTTGTGGTGTTTAACTTAAAATGACACAACATCCATATGGCATAAACACATATATAATCAAAGAAGAGTCGCAGGAAAGCCATTTATCAAATTGTGGAGAATATAAAGCATGATGAAAGAGTATTTCTTGCCAGTAGATTAACAATAACAATTGTATTTGAAATATCAGAACTGCAGGCAAGGAGATCGCAGTTGTTGAGTACTAGAAAATATGTATTTATAATGGAGAAAATCATCATTTTACACTCCAAGTCTCACTAACATCCATATTTTTATGTCTTTAAGTCCCTTGTAATTTAATTATGTATGTTTTATTTTAATTAAGTATTTTATGTATTTTAGGGGATATCATGGTCATTTCACAATAAACGAGAGATCAGATGGAAAAACGGACAACACTTTTGAACTCAGGACAAATAAAACCTTAGGAGGAGCATAAAAAGAAAAATGGTATCTGTTCACATATACGGTCTCGTTCACACATACTGATGCGGTTGATATATACGATCGTATGTACACGACATCGCTTCACGAAGACTTCTTCACATATATCTTTGTATCTTTGCGACGTGGCACTTTGCATCGATGATGTGGCGCTGACTGATGACGTGTCATGATCCTATTGGAGCAAAAATGTTGACCGGTGACGTGGCAGAATATTAGTGGATCGAAAAAAATGTGTGTACGGTACATGCATATACATAGAATAACAGCCCTGATGATGTGTTCCATCCAATAGGAACTTGCCACGTGGCGCAATCCTGAGCGTCCAAATCGTTTTAATCCGATGGCCATGATTTACTCAGTGTATCTATAAAAAGGGGGCTCCCCCCCTAATTTGACACCCCTGAATTCATTTTTGGACTCCATTTTCTGTAATTCCATCTCCATCTTGTATTTTCTACGTATTTTAATAAAATTCCCATTTTACCCCTAGTTCAAATATGAGTGGCTAATTTCCTTTCAAGCTTGGGTTGAAGGTGAAGTCTCAACATGCTCCATGGGCTTAATTTGGTAAATTTACTTTTCCTTCCCCTTTAATTTATGTGGTTGTTTTGACTTTTCGTAGACCGATAGTAATAATCTTGTTTGGATATCTACGGCGGAATAATAACCTACTCTCCTGGCAAGGTTATTACTATTTGGCACGGGAAGCCCTTAGCACCATATCTATTAAAGTGTGGTTCATGATGAGTGGAAGTTCTCCCTTCATGATTTAATTGGCACTAATAATGAATATTAAGCCGATGGTACATGTTGAGACAGATCCGGAGATCCAAGCATTTTATTTTAATAGTTTATTCCAATAGTTTTAATTCAAATTAATACATTGCCTACATAATTGTCATTATAAATCCAACCACCAACTCAGAAAATTAATTCTACACATAATTAAAACCCACCTCCTCGTGGGATCGACACTCGTCACCATTAATCTATTCTACAATAGATTCGTGCACTTGCGAGTTCAATAAAATTTGCACAACAAGTTTTTGGCGCCGTTGCCAGGGAGTTAAGTATTTTAATTTGTAGAATTTTTTTTTCTTCTTTATTTATTTATTTTAGTTGTTTCCTTGTAATATTTTTTTTATTTATTATTATTAAAAAAAAAGAAGAAAAAAAAAGTGAATTTACATTTTGAAGTAAGTATTATTTTCTTTTCTTTTCTTCTTTTCTTTAAATTTCTGTAATTTAATTTTCATGTTATTTTTTTTTATTTTGTGAAATCGGCAGGTTCAACCGCCTCTTAATTTATTTTAATTTGTTTCACGTATTTTCTTTTCTATATATAGGAAAATTGTAACAGCGTAATAAGGTTAGTATTGTAATTTCTCCCTCTTCTTTATCTTTATTAATTTTGTTATCATTGTTTTTCTTATTTGCATGCATGGTCGTAGGTCACAATTACCAAATCTTGAGCCTATAGATTTTGAATTAGAAAAAACACTTCGCACACACAAGCACATTACAATTAAAAATAAATTTGAAATGGATTTGCAACCAGCACCACAAGAGAGGCCATTTAAGGACTACTTCAGTCCCTTAGCTAACTTGAGCACATCATGCATACGATACCCAAATGTAGCTGCTAGGAGTTTTGAATTAAAACCTAGTGTGCTAAATTGTCTCCCAACATTCTATGGCCTAGAAAATGAAGATCCATATAATCATCTGAATGATTTTCATGCTATTTGTCAAACTTTTAAATATGAGAATTTTTCAGATGATGATGTTAAGCGTAGATTATTTCCATTTTCTTTAAAGGATAGAGCTCGTTCATGGTCCAATACATTGCCTGCTAATAGCATTACATCATGGGAACAAATGGTAACAAAATTTTTGAATAAATATTTCCCAGTACATAAAACCAATGCTATTCGCAGGGAAATTTCAGAGTTTACCCAAAGAGAAGACGAGCAATTTTTCGAAGCATGGGAGCGATTCAATGGGCTACTCCTAAAGTGTCCACATCATGGGTATGAAAAATGGCACCAATGCCAATACTTTTTGGAGGAATTATTGCCAAATGTGCAAGAATGGCTAATGGCAACAAGTGGAGGAGAGCTAATGTCAAAAAGTGCATCAGAGATTTGGGATTTTTTCCAGCGACAAGCGGATAATTCCAAACAACGGAGTCGTTCGCTCAGGAGTACTAAAAGAGTTAAGGGAGTGAATGAGGTTCACATTGGCGAGTCAAGTTCAGAAATTAAAGAAGTCAAAGACATAGTTGAAGGTCTTTCCGTCAAAATAAAGATCGTTAATAAATTTCTAAATTAATCGGAACCACATGACCAGACTCATACTCGGATCAAGCCAATGCCATAGGTGTAATGAGAAAGCCATCAACCTACAACCCTTACTCCAACACATATAATCCCTGGATGGAGAGACCACCCCAATTTTTCATGGTCTCAAGGATTCCAACAGAATGGACCAAAGACTCCAGCTCGGCTCCACCAATGCAACCAATTCCTCAAAATCCTCAAGCCTCTCAACCCCATTTAGACCATACAATCGTAACCCAAACTATTCTCAACCTAGACCATGGGAGGATGCATTTGAATTTCAAGAATCTTACTTACTCCAAAATCGAGCAACAAAACCGCACTATTGATGAATCTGAAATGAGATGAGAGCGGGTTTCAACTCACAAACCCAATCGCTTTTGAACCTTGAAAAAATGGTGGGACAACTTGCTTCTTCAGGCCAAAAACCTTGGCAATGATCTGAAAAGGAAAATTCCCAAGTCAACCAGTGCCTAATCCTAAAGGAGTGCATGAAGTAAGTACCAGTTCACCTCAACAGCATGGAGAGCTCAAAGCCGTCATGACCTTGCGAAAAGGAAAAGAAGTCGACAACAAAGTGGAGATGTCGGTACCAAAAATAACTCAAATTGTACCGGTAAATGAAGAAGACTCATCCTCAGAGGAGAAAGAAGAAACCAACCCATAAGAATACGTTCCAAAAGCTCCATTTCCCAAGAGGTTAGTTAAAGCAAAGATGGGAAAATCTACAAGTGAGATTTTTGAAATCTTTAAACAGGTAAGTGTTAACATCCCTTTTGCTTGATGCTATAAAACAAGTGCCATCTTATGCCAAGTTTCTTAAAGACCTTTGCACTAAAAAGAGAAACATTCATGTTCAAAAGAAGGCATTTTTAACAGAAAACGTTAGTTCTATACTCCAACACAAACTTCCTCTAAAATACAAAGACCCAGGCTCCCCCACTATCTCATGTAGTATAGGGCACCACACAATTGAGAATGCTTTGTTGGACTTAGGAGCTAGTGTAAATCTATTGCCTTACTCAGTATTTATGAAACTTGGACTGAGAGAATTACACCCAACTCCAGTGGTGTTACAACTTGCAGATCGGTCCATGAAAAAATCTCGTGGTATTGTGGAGGACGTGCTTATACAGGTAGATAAGTTTTATTTTCCTGTTGATTTTATTGTAATTGACACTCAACCAGTCCGAGATTGAGGAAGCGGATCCCCATTATCCTAGACGACCTTTCTTGGCAAATCGCCGATGCTCACATTCAATGCGAATCGAAATATCAGTTGTCTTTTGGCAATATGACGATGGAACTAAATATCTTCAACATCGCCAAACAACCTCACAATGCAGATGATGAAATTGTTGATGTGGATTGGATAGAAGAATTAATTGATAATGCTTTTCTTTCAAACCTCAGTGATGACCCTTTACAAATATGTTTAACTCACTTTGGTTTGGATTTTAATATTGACAGATCAGTAGATGAGGTTAACGCATTACTTGATTCAACACCATCCATGGACACTAACAAATGGAAGTCAAGAGTGGAACAACTAGTACCATCAGAGAAGAAACTCAGTATGTCATCAGAATCACCACCAAAACTCGAGCTCAAACCATTACCCGACACTTTGGAATATGCATTTTTGGGAGAAGAAAACACTCTGCCAGTAATCATTTTATCATCCCTGAATGAAGAACAAAAAGGTAAGTTGTTGGAAGTTTTGAAAGTGCATAAAGGAGCATTCGGATGGACCATAGCCGACATAAAAGGTATAAACCCAGTGGATTGTATGAATTACATTCACCTTGATGAAAATGCTAAACCTACCAGGGAAATGCAACGTCGGTTAAACCCTAACATGAAAGAAGTTGTTAGAACTAAAGTCCTTAAACTATTAGACGCAGGTATCATCTACCCTATTTCTAATAGTTCATGGGTCAGTCCTGTGCAAGTTGTCCCCAAAAAGTCAGGAGTCACAGTAGTTACCAATACTGATAATGAATTAATACCTACTAGAGTAACTACAGGATGGCGTGTATGCATTGATTATAGAAAGTTGAATTCTGTCACACGTAAAGATCATTTTCCTCTACCATTTATTGATCAAATGCTTGATAGATTAGCAGGTCATGAATTTTATTGCTTTCTAGATGGCTACTGAGGATATAATCAGATTCCCATAGCACCAAAAGATCAAGAGAAAACCACTTTCACTTGCCCTTTTGGCACTTTTGCATATAGGAGAATGCCATTTGGATTATGTAATGCACCTGCTACATTTCAACGATGCATGTTAAGCATTTTTTCTGATATGGTTGAACGATTCCTTGAAGTCTTTATGGATGATTTTTCTGTTTTTGGTGATTCATTTGATCAATGTTTACATCATCTAACACTAGTTCTGCAGAGATGCATAGAGAAGAATTTGGTCCTAAATTGGGAGAAATGCCATTTTATGGTAAAACAAGGTATTGTTCTTGGTCACATCATTTCTAGCGAAGGTATTGAGGTTGATAAGGCCAAGGTGGATCTTATTTCCAATCTTCCTCCACCTAAAATAGTCAGAGAAGTAAGATCTTTCCTTGGGCATGCGGGTTTTTACAGACGTTTCATTAAAGATTTTAGCAAAGTTTCTAGACCTTTATGCAATTTACTTGCTAAGGATGTACCTTTTGTCTTTAATGATTCCTGTCTTGAGGCATTTGAGAAACTAAAGCAGTTGTTAACATCATCACCCATCATTCAAATTTCTCAAACTAGAACTTACCATTTGAGCTTATGTGTGATGCATCTGATTATGCAGTAGGAGCAGTATTAGGACAAAGAGTTGATCGAATTCCCCATGTCATTTACTATGCTAGTATGACATTAAATGATGCACAGTTAAACTATTCAACCACTGAAAAAGAAATGCTAGCAGTAGTGTTTGCATTAGAGAAATTTCGATCTTATCTCATTGGTTGTAAAATAATTGTTTTCACAGATCATGCTGCTCTTAAATATCTTCTCACAAAGAAAGATACAAAAGCTAGACTAATTCGTTGGGTGTTAATTTTGCAGGAATTTGATTTTGAAATCAAGGATAAGAAGGGCATAGAAAATGTTGTTGTAGACCATCTCTCGCGTCTAAATTTTGATACAATTACAGAACCATTTCCATTAAATGAATCATTTCCAGATGAACAACTAATGAGTGTGGAAGTCTTACCATGGTATGCTGATATAGTTAACTATCTTGTTACAGGTAAACTTCCGGAACATTGGACTAAGTAGGACAAGGCCAAATTTTTTGTAGAAATAAAGAATTTCTTCTGGGATGACCCCTATCTGTTCAAGTATTGTGCAGATCAAATTATCAGACGATGTGTCCCAGAAAATGAATTTCAAAATATCATTTCATTCTGCCATGAACAAGCGTGTGGAGGCCATTTCAGTGCTAAGAAAACAGCTACTAAAATATTACAATGTGGTTTCTATTGGCCAACTATATTTCGAGATGCTTACATTTTTTGTTCTTCATGTGATAGGTGTCAACGAACGGGGAGCATTACACGAAGGAACATGATGACACTAAACCCAATTTTAGTGGTTGAGATTTTTGATGTATGGGGTATCGACTTCATGGGACCCTTTCCTCCTTCTTTTGGCCATCAATTCATATTGGTCGCTGTTGACTACGTATCGAAATGGGTAGAAGCAGTTCCGTGTAGAACCAATGATCACAAGGTGGTGATCAAATTTTTGAAAAGCAACATTGTTTCACGCTTTGGATTCCCTCGAGCGATAATCAGTGATGGTGGAGCCCACTTTGGTAACAAATCATTCAAAGCTCTTTTGACAAAGTATTCCATTACTCACAAAGTGACGACCCCATATCATCCGCAAACCAGTGGCCAAGTTGAGATCTCCAATCGAGAGATAAAGCACATATTAGAAAAAACGGTGAGACCAGACAGAAAAGATTGGTCATTAAGACTGGATGATGCATTATGGGCATATAGAACAGCTTTCAAGACCCCAATTGGGATGTCACCCTATAGGCTAGTATATGGAAAAGCTTGCCACTACCACGTGGAACTCGAGCATCGTCATCTTTGGGCCATTAAGAAATTCAACTTTGATATGCAGCAGCTAGCTCGAGAAAGATTACAAAATTTGTAGAACTTGAAGAAATTCGTAATGATGCATATGAAAATGCCAAAATTTACAAACAAATAATGAAAGTCTTTCATGACAAGCACATTATGAGAAGATCTTTCACACCAGGTCGAAAGTACTTTTATTCAATTCTCGCCAGCACCTATTCCCGGTAAGTTGCGCTCTCGATGGATCGTCCCTTTATAGTTCATACTTGTTTTTCCACACGGAGCAATTGAAATTAAGGATCCAAAGAACGGTGTAACTTTTAAGGTTAATGGTCAAAGATTAAAGTCATATCTAGAGTACCAACCACATGAAAATGACACCGAAATCGATTTGAGTGACCCGTCAAACTTGAATTGAGACTTTTTCTTATTTATTTCTTCTTTTCGGTGATTTAAATTTATGTGAAAGTGTGTTTATTTAATCATTCAATTTTCTTTTATCACTTCTAATTATGTATGCCTCAATTAGACAGATCCTCTTGAAACATCTCAGACAACTTCAACGTATACGATCTCATCTGAGAAGCCAGATACGATTTTACAAAACACATCGTATTTGGAAGCTACAACCTCCAGAGTTGGTATCCCAGGTTGAAGATCTAGAAAGACAACTCAGAGGAATAGAAGATGGGATATATAACTTCCAATTAGAGCTTGAGGTTAACTCAATAAGAGGACGAATGTAAGTTCATTTTTCTTTTTATTGTGTGTTTTCTTATTTTGTTCACTTTCGTGTTTGATTCGATTTTACAGATTTGATTTTCTTTATTTAGTGTGTTTTGATTTATCTTCCCGTATAAGTGGCGGATAACGGTACTCCGTGACAATCAAAGTCGGTTACTTTAGTTTCCCATAATAACTAATATTCTGAGAAGAAGGTATGGACAGAAACATGATTCTAACAAAACTTCACAAGCGATTTCCTTCACTTCCTCAGAATGCCCTCCTTACGATCTATAAAGCTCGGTCCGAACGCATGCGATTGCTTATGAGAAATAACATCCCTGCTGACATCCGTTGGTTAATTGAAGCCAAAGTACGTTTGGCCGGTGAGTTGCCTCCTAAATTTATTGCATGCATTCCTGGTTGTGGTAAAGGAAATTACTCGAGAAAACGAAGAGCTAAAAAACTTCATGTTAATTGTCATAAGTGTGCCAGGATGAAATGCGATAAAAATCCTTGTTCTTTCGGAATGATGTCTGATAACAGAGAAGATAAGATTCAATTCATTAGGGATGGCTTGAATAAAGAGTCATTGGATGATATCCTTTTGTCTCTTGAAACGCATCCCAGTGGATACGTACAAAGAGCAATTCTCCAGTTATGGCCATTATTTCAGAAAGAACGTGTCCGATATAGTCTTGGGAATCTGACTATAAACGACCCTGTTTGCCAGTTTATAAGAAAACTGGATGGGAAGCCTATCCTCGACCCATAGAGGGCGTTCAAGCCGTTTCTGGACGTAAAACCAGAGAAAGATGTGAGCCACAATCACAACTACCTGTAAATATCCTTTTACTGTTGTTTTACTTTACTGTTGTTTTATTTCACTATTGTTTTATCAATTGCATTATTGTCTTTAATAATTGAGTGCTTTTTCTTTTACTATTTCCTTTTTGACTCTCGAGCCATGTGCTTTACGCGTTAATTGACATAGACATGCTACCTCCTATACAGCTGTAAATCATTGTCACCAAGATCCTTGATATATGATCATTTTCTTTTAGACTCAAATTGTTTTTGAGAAGCATACCAATGGCAGCTACTCCTAATAAACAATTCAAGAACATTTGTGTGCTCTCTGGATTTAACTATGTCAAACATAAAGAGTTCGTTGAGGCAGCCATCGATCTTGGTCAACGCATAGCAGAAAGAAATTTGCATCTGATTTATGGAGGAGGTGACCGAGGGTTATCAAAACTAGTCTCGGAAAAGTGTTTATCTCGAGAGGAGCCAAGTGTTAGGCATCATCCCAAGAAGCCTCAAACCGTTGGCTTTGTATGTCGACTCACCAACCGGAGAAGAGTTGTCTCGGGTATGCAAGAAAGAATAATCGAAATCTAAATCATCGCGATGCTTTTATTTTCCTACCAGGAGATCTTGCAACTCTGTGAGGCACTAATCACATTAGCATCTTGGGCCCATCTGAACATTCATCAAAAACCCATCAGTTTGTTAAATGTCAATAACTTTTATGATGGCTTCATCGCATTTCTTAACCATGCAATAAAAAAACATTTCATCCCTTTCACAGCGAAAAAAATCTTTATTTGTGCTCATACTGCTAACGAGTTAATTGATTTGTTACAAGCTTATAGACCAGAGCCAGATCCCAAGACCTTTGTGCTGGAATGGCCAACTAATGATGGTAATAAATGGCCGTAATAAAGTGCAAATTAGATTTAACTCTCCGCTTGTAAATATTTTCTTCTCGTGATACAAAGACTTTCGGTGATGTCTTCTAAACCCTATTTTCTTTCAAACATTGAGGACAATGTTCCGTTCAGGTTGGGGGGAGGGAATAGTTGACAATTGTGGAATATCTCAATCTTAGTGTAGTTTTTACTAATTTATGTTTTAGAAACTAACTGTGGTTAAATTTTTTGAGTCGAATATGGCTGAATATGGAGTGCAGTGACTCTAGAAACACATCTTCTTATTAAAAAAAAAAAAGGCATTTTGTGTGATCTTTTCATAATTAGATGACATGATAACTTTCAAATTTTAGTATTTGTATTATCTTTGGTCTTTAGTTATGTTACACCATGTTTGTTACTCTACATGTTGATGTTGGAGACAAATATAAGTTGCTTGAAAGAATGCACATGTCATAATAATTTCCAAGTGAGTTTTTGAGCCTGTCATTTTTCTTGGAGAGTAACCCTTTTTGCCCATTCTTCATTCAGCTTAGCAGTTTATTGCTTTATACATTATCTCCAAAAAAAAAAAAAAAAAAAAACTAAAGTGTATGTTGCCACATCTGAAGATCTATCTAACTAGTAGATATGGAAGATTATTTAGAACCTTAAAAGATGACAGAAAGGCCATCTTTAGTCCGTTTGAGCCTTTCTAGCCAACCCTATTAATATGTATCCATAGTTAACCCCTTTGAGCCTTAAAAAAAAAATAATAATAATAAAGTAAAAATAAAGACTTTTCCTTTGGCAACCTATTATCTTGTCCCACTCCAATGTGGAGTATCACCTTATATTTTGTATTTCTCACCACCCATTTATGTTTGAAAATAAAGATAATTTTGCATAAAAAAAAGGTGCTAAAAAAAAGAGAAAAAGAAACAAAAGAAAAAAATATTTAATAAAAAAAAGTTTAAAAAATAAAAAAATCAAGTGAAAAGACCTTACAATCTCCAAAGTTCTCTATTTTTCAAACATATATTTTGTTTTTCCTATTATCCTTTCTTTGTTAGCCACGTCCCCTAGCCTACGTTACGTCCCAATAAAAGTCATTCTTGATTTTAGGGAACTATAGTCTGAAATGGAAACTAGTTATATGGGTTGAAAAGATGTGGTAATGCATACTAAAAAAAAAATAAATAAAAAATAAAAAAGGATGATGAATGTATTGGTTTGATTAGCATTTTTGAATTAAAATCGTACTATTTCTAAGCTGAGGGCATATTTCTATCACCTTGGTGAGAGTGTGTGATATTATTTCTTTATTATTTTCACTCAAATTACCATTCACTGGAGTGATTATTTTTGGGTTTAATTTCTTTGTGAGCGTATTACTACTACCAGTGAGATTTTGGGGTTTGCATGTCATTCTTAAAAGTGACTCGATTACTAAAGTTGTGACAAAGTTTTCTAAACTGATTCATGTGGAGAGTTGATGTGGGAATGATATTTCTTTAGACTGTAGATAATGCTTATACTTTTATTTGATTGTTATCATTAGTCTGATTGAATAAATACCACAGTATATAAAAAAAAAATATTTGTTTCAGTTTTGTTTTCGCTCAAATTGCTAGGGACTAGCGACAAGCTGGTTGGGGGGTGTGTTGAGTACTAGAAAGTGTGTATTTATAATGGAGAAAATCATCATTTTACACTCCAAGTCTCACTAACATCCCTATTTTTATGTCTTTAAGTCCCTTGTAATTTAATTATGTATGTCTTATTTTAATTAAGTATTTTATGTATTTTTGGGGATATCATGGTCATTTCACAATAAACGAGAGATCAGATGGAAAAACGGACAACACTTTTGAACTCAGGACAGTCGAAAATCTTAGGAGGAGCATAAAAAGAAAAATAGTACTGTTCACATATACTGTCTTCATTCACACATACTGATGCGGTTGATATATACGATCTTGTACGACACTTTGCTCACGGCCTTCACTCACATATATTTGTATCTTGGCGTGGCGGCATGCGATGATGTGGCGTTGACTGATGACGTGTTATGATCCTATTGGAGCAAAAATGTTGACCGGTGACGTGGCAGAATATTAGTGGATAAAAAAAAATGTGTGTACGGTACATGCATATACACAGAATAACAGCCCTGATGATGTGTTCCATCCAATAGGAACTTGCCACGTGGCGCAATCCTGAGCGTCCAAATTTTTTTAATCCGATGGCCATGATTTACTCAGTGTATCTATAAAAAGGGGGCTCCCCCCCTAATTTGATACCCCTGAATCCATTTTTGGACTCCATTTTCTGTAATTCCATCTCCATCTTGTATTTTCTACGTATTTTAATAAAATTCCCATTTTACCCCTAGTTCAAATATGAGTGGCTAATTTCCTTTCAAGCTTGGGTTGAAGGTGAAGTCTCAACATGCTCCATGGGCTTAATTTGGTAAATTTACTTTTCCTTCCCCTTTAATTTATGTGGTTGTTTTGACTTTTCGTAGAAAAATAGTAATAATCTTGTCTGGATATCGGCTGGAATAACCTCCTCCCTAGGCAAGGTTATTACTATTTGGCACGGGAAGCCCTTAGCATCATATCTATTAAAGTGTGGTTCATGATGAGTGGAAGTTCCCCCTTCATGATTTAATTGGTACTAATAATGAATATTAAGCCGATGGTACATGTTGAGACAGATCCGGAGATCCAAGCATTTTATTTTAATAGTTTATTCCAATAGCTTTAATTCAAATTAATACATTGCCTACATAATTGTCATTATAAATCCAACCACCAACTCAGAAAATTAATTCTACACATAATTAAAATCCACCTCCTCGTGGGATCGACACTCGTCACCATTAATCTATTCTACAATAGATTTGTGCACTTGCGAGTTCAATAAAATTTGCACAACAGCAGTGTCAATGAATATGTAAAAGAATAATATGGATAAGCCACAGTTTTAAATAGTTATAAAGCATACTAGTGAATTAAAATAAGAGATACGATATGAGATGGTAGATACGATTTGGGACAAGGGTTTAGCGGTCATTGGCAAGGAAGTTAGAAGAATAAAAGCAATGAGCTATTTTTAAAACTCAGTAGCGACAACTTACTAATCTTATAGACTAAGTAGTATTGAGGTAAAAACAAGCATAAAACATTGGCTAGAAGCAGTCACATATAACAACCACCACAGCAACAAGTAAGGCAACAACAGCTGAGACTTTACCGTCTAACTCTGCAACAGTAGTACTAACCACATATGTAAGATAACCCATACACAAAGCCTATACTGACAAATGTTTGAAGTGTTGGGAACATGGGCATTGATCTAATGACTATCGTCCTAAAAGTTAGAATTTAGTTGAGGCTAAAGTTGGCAAGATAGAGATAAACCAAGTTAAGGTTAGGGTTGGCAAAGAAGCTTTGGAGTTAATGGTGGATGAAGGAGAGATGCTAAATTATATTGTGCAGAAGATTTTATTAGTCCTGAAATTTAAAGAAGATAACTAGCACAATAAGACTTTTAGAGTGTATGGCACTATCAACGATAAAGTACGCCCTGTGATAATTGATAATTGTAGTGGTGAGAACATAGTTTTAAAGGTGGTGGTTGACGTGATAGGACTTTCAATAAAAAAATATCTAGCACCTTATAGAATAGAAGGGATAAAGAAAAGGAAAAAATCGTAAGTAATAGATATTTATTGTATTTTTTTCTTTATTGAAAAGATTTCAGAGTAATGTAGTGTGCGATGTGGTGAATATAGATACGTGCAATCTATTATTACGCAAACCATAATAGTTTGATGTTGATGCAATTCATAGAGGAGGGACAATGTGTATAAGTTTTGCTTAAATAGTAACAAAGCTTATTTAGCACCTTTAATGAACTAAACAAAAAAGAATTCTAATGCTAAAAGGAAGAATTTTCTAACTATTTTTAAGAGTCATTTGGAGAATGATTGTAATTGTTACAAGAAGCTAGACAAAAAAAAGAAGGATTTAAGGCAAAGACATCCAATAAAATCATGATTGGATAGATATTCAGCACAAAATTCAAGTACTTCCTTTAACAAATAACCTTTTGCAATGTATCCCTCAGGCTGACAAAGACTACAAACATAACCTTTTAGCAATTTCATGTTTCTCTTGAATGGATACATCTAGCAAAGGTGAGTGAGTCTGCATAATTGGACTTAGTCAACAAGATGAATCGCCAAGTGGACCATTATGTCAAAAAAAGAAGGTTGGAAGAATTTATCTAACAAACACATAGTGATGTAATGCTATTTTTCTAATTTGTCAAAAGATTCTATTTCTAATACCTTACTACACATTATATTGCAGTGAAAGCATGTCTTAATGATAGCTTTTCTAACATTTTCTGGCAAACAACCATGGATTGCTAATGGCAAAAATTATTGCATCAAAGTGTGGTAGTCATAAGACTAAGACATTGAAGCCGATAGTCATCCAAGTTTACAAGACTTTTGAGGTTAGAGGAATAACCTTCTAAAACTTTGTTTTCAAACAAATTTTGACAAAACATCTTTTTTGCTTTTTTAGTCAAGGTGTAAGGTGATACATGTATGAAATTTTTATAATTTTCACGAGGAACTAATTTGCCTCCCATCTGTAATTTAATGAGATCTTTTTTAGCCATGACCCCATCTTTCATCTTTCCAGGTTGATTAAGTAATGCACTAAAAATGCTCTCACACATATTTTTCTCAATGTGCATCACATTTAACACATGGTGCACTAACAAATGTTACCAATACTCCAAATACAAAAAATTGATTTTTTTGAATAATTTGCCAATATCATCATCACAATCATCATGCTTTTACTTACTACCTCTATGCCTAGCACTCTTATAGTCAATACCATCCACCCGTTTTAAAATATCTTAACCAAACAAAGTTTTTAAAGGTTCATCTTATTTGGCCTTATTATTGAAAATCTTCTTAAGTGATTTAAATGAGTGGTCATGTGGCAACAATCGAAGATGCCCTAAAGATAGACACTTTTTTATGTGTAAGCCACTGTGAATTTTATAGATGCCAAAAATTGGACAAGCATAGTAGCCTTTAACAGTAAACCCTCAAAGATTCTTATATGCGGGAAAGTAACTTATAATCCATAACAAGACAACCCATAAATTAAAGGTTGCTTTTTAAAATCATCATATGTTTCTACATCAACATTCTAAAGGGTTTTTAAATCATCATGAAGGGTGCTAAGTGGACATCTAAATCATTCTCAGGTTGTTTAGGCCCAAATATCAATAAAAATAATATAATGAATTTTCTCTTCATGCATATCCATGGAGGAAGATTGTAAATGACCAACATAACTTGCCAGCAACTGTAGGTAGAGCTAAGAGTGCTATGTGGATTAATCCCATTAGTTAAGAGACCTAGACAAAGATTTATAGGTTCTTCACCAAAGTCAGGCCACTTAAAGTCAACTAAATGTCATGCTGGTGAATTTGCTGGATTGCCAAGTTTGCCATCTTTAGTTCGATGATTAGCATGCCAAGTTAAGTTCTTGGCAGTTTGAGGCAATTGAAACATACGTTTGAACTTATAAATAGGAGCAAAATACACAATACCTTTATAGGCACCTAGTTACTACTTTTTTTAACTCTTTTTTTTTTTTTGTCTTTTTCCACTAAGACTCTCCATAAGTAGGACATGTATTCATTTTTACATATTGTTTTTAGAAGAAAATGCAATCATTCTTGCATGTATAGGTTTTCTTATAATCTAACCCTAACACTCTCATTTTTTTTTTGGCCTTATACATTGACTTCAAAACGTTATTATTTTTTGGACACATATCAGGAAGAACTTTTAACAAAGCAGTAAACTCTTGATCAGACCACCCATACTTCCCTTTCACATTATATAATTTCATTAACCCTGCATACTTTGAATATTTTGAACTTAAATACCAAGGTTTCTTAGCATCCTTTAGTATATCCCTAAAGCACTTAGGATTTTGATCACATTAGATCATGTCCTCGACTTTACTGTGATCTTGGAACCTAAGTTCTTGATTTTTAGCATACTTTAGGCAACTTGTAGAGGCTACATTTAAATCAACCTCTCCATGTTTATCCCAAACTACGTATGTTGGTAAAAACCCATTTTGAAATAAATAACCATTATTCATTAAGGAGTATGGAAGTCTATGTTGTAACAATCAGTACAAGGACATCTAACTGATCTATGATTTTTAGAATTAAGTACAGTAAAATTCACAAACTTCTCAACTCTAGCTTCATATTCTTTGGAAACTGTTGTAGGCCATATCCAAGATTTATGCATTTCAACAATGATATCTATTAATGTAAAATTTTCTTTAAATAAAACAAATAATGAAATTAAGTAGCCATGCATCATTCCCAATAAACACCAAATTATTAAATTAAGTAGCCATGCATGCATTTCTCACAACTAAAGCAGCCGAAGACAAAATAAGACATTTGATGTCATTAAGCAAAGTGAAATTGTATTTATGTTAAACATGTATTCTTACATTAAGCAATCGCATACCTTCTCATAATTTTATAAAAGATTTTAACATAGCAACAGAACAACATTTTGTAAAATTGAATTACTTGAAGAAGTAATCTGCCAACCACATGCAAATTGTAATAATATTAATACTTTTATCAATAAATATATAAAGCATCGTAAGAAAGCTAAATTTAACTTTTACATCTTACAACCTATATTAAAAAAATCATTAAACATTCAATGAAGACTTTATTTATATAATACTAATTGCAAATGAAAGGTTGATAAGTATATAACATAAATTGGAAAGAAACAATGAAAAAATGTCAACCAATAAACACAATTTTAATAGTATATCCAGGATAACCAGGAAGATGAACTAAATTTTTGCATACAACAGTTAAATTCAAAAAATCATTAAAATTTTCAATACTAAGGCCATTCATATGATTCCAATTGCAAATGAAAGATTGATAAGTATATAATCTGACTTGGAAAGAAAGTATGAAAAAATCGCAGCCAATAGAAAAACATACATATGTAAAAGTTAATTATAGATTATAACCAACAAAAAACAAAGTTATAATATACTAGTTCACCTCATTCATGCAATTCCTGTAGAAAATTTCAAGTAGAGCAAATCTTATCCAAAAATGAAAATGAACCCATTAGCAAGTCGCCACATTTAACACTTTAGAAACCAGCCGCAAATAAACAAATTAATATCAAAGCCAGCCAAATTGGGTAAAATAAAAAACAAAACTAGCCCTAAGTTTTTAAATTTGTGTTTTCTATTATTGGGCACTGTTAGTTTGATAAGAGATTAAAGAATAAAGTAGCAGATAATATGAAATTTAAGAAATTAAAGAAATTAGGCTCTAATTGTTTTTAAAAGTGGAGATTTCTACTATTCCTCCAATTATAGTCAAAATTGAAGAATTATAATGGCTTACTTCTTTTATAGGTTCAATGGGCTTGTTGCTCAAATCCTCTTTTGAACCTTCTTCTTCAGAATCACTAGGTGTTGTCTGCTCAACAACTTTTACTTGTATCTTCCAATAAGGGCATATTTGTTAAATTTGTTAACTAGTACATATCTAGCCGTGAAGAGTGATTGAAGGGAAAAAAGCTAGTAAGAGGGGCCTAATGAAATTAACAAGGATTTTGATTTGAGTAGGAGAAACAAGGGGTCCAAAACTTTTGTTGAATTTTTTTTTTAGCATTCTTGAAGAGCAAAAAACTCCAACTATTCAATTTATACCGATAACACTATAGCAATAAGAACAATACCATTTAGATTAAGGGAAATTGAAAAATAAAACTAAAATTAAAATTACTTCTCCAATTGGTATTAATACTTGGTTATGATACTATAGTATGAACGATCATTGACACTTATATATGAAAGGTGCGAACAACCACTTAGGTCATCACATGCTGATACTTTTTATTTAGTATCAGAAACTTAGTATTGATGTTTCTCATTTTTCTAGTAGTGTAACTAATAATTAAAATAATAAAAGTAAATAAATTTTTAATAATAGCAACATTAATATTAATAAGAATGACATTAATGATGATGATGATATTATTATTATTATTATATTATCAACAAGAAATAACAAAGGACATATTTGCAAATAACACAAAATTTTTACGAATTTTTATAAATATGTAGGGACCAAAATGCAAAAAAAGACATAACTTAATTGAAGGCAATTTGGGAGTTATAAAAATTTAATGGGGGTAAAATGGGTAGTTTCCATAGTAAGATTCTAATGCCCAACCTTACTCGTGTGAATTAGAACTATGAGAATGATTCCCAATTTGTGAGCAACATTATTTTAATTATGATTTGAAGCTCTAACTTTGCATGTAAACATGTTATTCATTCTAATTTTAGAATTCCCATTCCGATTGTTGGTAAGTAAACATATTATAGATATATTAATTACCCCAATTAATTAATCTTGAAATTATTATTCATATATTACTACTCATGAGATACTATTTATGATTTCGCTATTCATATGATACTACCTATATAATACTGTTCATACGATACTGTATATGAGTCACTATTTACATTACTGTTGATTCACTCTAAATCTATCAAATATGCTAGAAATTGTAAATTATAGGAAGTAAAGCTTACAAAGAAATTTATGTGGTTTGAATCACAATCCTACAACCACAGAGCCATGTTTAGACATTAAGCAATTCATGAAGAATGAAAAAATTATAGTTTATTGGATTCTTACACAACTTTAAACTCAGTATTGTCTCCACTTTTGGCTACAATTTTGCTTGCTATTTCATTGGGATCCTCTCAACACAATACACGACCTCTTCATCCCACAAAAAACAAGATAATCATGTAAAATGTTTAATAAAAGACTTGATATGAAGAGGATTGAAATGTCATTGAGATATGAAATATTAAATACAACCAAATAGGCTTTTTTTCTTGTTCTCTGTGTTGGTTGCTTCTCTGATATAAAATATAATATATTTTCTTCAGTCTTCAATGAGTGAAATACTTCCCTTTACGTAGGTCTAGTATTTCACCCAAGCCCTAGTAGATAAGTATTGGGATATTATTCCATAGATACTTGATGTACATACCAATGTATTAGTCATTTCAATTTGGAACTCTTTGCTATGTAATCGTACTTACGTGCCAATTTGCTTCCATCTTTATGTCTCTAAAAATATTCTACAATATTCCATATAATCTAATCCAATTAAAACCCAAGAGTAAACAAATCCTTAATAAAAGAAATAAATAAATTACTATACTATTGATGCAATGATGCAAATAATAAAAACCCTAACAGTATTTGAAATACCAAATCCTACACACTTGAATTTAAAATAAAATTAAAGGAGTTCAAATTTAAACTTAATAGAAAGCCAAATAACATTAGTAAAACCGTTAAGAGTTAATTACCTAAGTTAGTTAACTCATTTTAATAACGTAAAATTTGGTTAAAAGAGGAAGTTGTGGTAGTCATGAAAATGACATTAAAAGAAGTTGAAAGTAGTTAAAAGAGAGTTAAATTAAATGGTAGCTATTTGAAGGGTCATTTAGATTAGGCATTGTTAATCTATAATATAAAAGTCTATAGATTATTGCTAGGCATTGATTTTTTCACTATTTCTTCTTCAAGTCTACTTCTTTAATATTCTAAATACTACCACATAAATTATTATATTTTATATTTAATTGTTTGCTATTTTACATTGTAGTATAGAATGTGCACTCTTACAACAATTACAATCATTGTATCCTACGAACAAACTATTTGCACCAAAATACTATTTTAAGGGGTAGAGTGATAAGTGCTTAATTTCATATTAGCTTTTATTACTTTCTTTATAGTTGGTTTTTTTTATGAAATTCTTGAATTTTATTAGTATCTTATGTTTTGTAGGAGCTTTTGAGCCAAAGAAACAAAAAAGAGTAGAAAAGCTACAAGTTAGTGTGAAAAATAGCCAAATTGTGACTTTATGGAATTTGTTTGCTTTTTGGATGAATCTTTAGGCTTTATTCATTTTACTAGTTGTTAAGGATCAGATTTGGGCTATAATGCTTGATTCTTGAAAGATTGTTCGAACGTATTAATTGAGCCTAGAATATAAACTAATTTGGGAGTTGTTTGCCCTCAAGGGTATAGCCGGCCCTCACTTGTGTGGACTCGGGTTTGAATCTTGAGGGTGGGGAGGGGGGTAAAAATTGATTGAATCTTGCCCGCCCCCCGTTTTCTTTAAAAAAAAAAACTGATTTGGGAGTTGTTTTGCCACATATACCTATTTCCTTAGGTCAAGTCCTATTCTTACAATGAAAAAGAGGCCAAAAACAAGTTTTACTAGTCCTAAGAGGATTAGGAGAGCAATTCTATATAAAGGCAACAAGTTAAACAACCAAGGTAGAGAAAGAATATGAAAAATTAGTTCTAAAAGAGAGAAAAATGCAAAAAAAAAAAAAGGAGGAGTGGGCAAATTAGAGAGAAGATTTAGATGCCATATTTATAATTTAATTAATAACCCTTTCTTTCTCTGGTTTTTTGTTTAGTTTTCTTCAGTGGACTAAATGTTCAATAATCCAAATATGTGTGAGTAGTATTTTATTAGTTTGGGTTGGTTTCGAAACCCTAGCCATGGATTTTTATTAACAATGTTGCAAAATCACCATTTCTTCATCTTTCTCTAGAAAATTTTATATTTCATTTATTTTAGTTCTCAAGAATTGCTATCTTGTTTATTTAGATGGCCAACTAGATGAATTTGATGGTGATTTATTTGTTACTTTTGGGGTTTTTGATTTGTAATGTCAAAGAACTTAACCTAAGTGGTAGATTCTGATCAAGATTACGTGATAGTTTCATTTGACTGCATGTGGAATGTGGAATATAATTCAAATTAAACAAAATAAGCTTGTGTGTTTGTTTCTTACACAATGTCTTTCTTGATTCTAATTCTTTCATTAAATTAAATCTAGAGAGCTTGTTCTAGATTGTCTCTTGGAAAGAGATTAAGAGCTTATTTTACTTGACAGCTAAGTAAGAAAAGATCCAGACAATTGAGCTTGTAATTATCTTAGGGTTATTGTTTTTAAAAGAAAGCAAATGATTAACATTGAATAATGCTCTTTTACCTAGTCCACCACCAATGATCTTTCAAAACATGATGCATAGAGTTGAACAAAAAAGAAATGACAATAGCAATGAATTAAGCACTCAAGGAGTTTGCAAAGCTGACTCTAGATCAATAGCCTTTTTACATTGAATACCCTATAATTGAGGTTTTTTTTTTGTTTTAAAAGGAAAGGGGGGGTGGGCAAGCCCAAATCAATTTTTACCCCTCTTCTACCCCCAAGACTCGAACCCGAGTCCACATAAGTGAGGGGCGACAGATTGCACTGCCAACCAACTAGACTATGCCCTTGGGGGAAAATACCCAACAATTGAGGTTGCTTTTGAGCTCAAATCTAGAATGGTACATCTTTTACTAACCTTCTCTGGTCTTATTGGAAAAGATCCAAGCAAGCACCTTAAGGAGTTTCATGTACTATGTTCAAGTGTGAAAGTAATT
This sequence comes from Luvunga scandens, assembly GCA_030449905.1. NCBI lineage: Eukaryota > Viridiplantae > Streptophyta > Magnoliopsida > Sapindales > Rutaceae > Luvunga > Luvunga scandens. The sequence continues at coordinate 824,865 of JASUUG010000463.1, read as the reverse complement.
AAAGTTTCTGAAGAAAAAGTTGGATTGAGAGCTTTTCTATTCTTTTTAGCAGGCAACACAAAACAGTGGCTTCATTATCTACTATCTGGTAGCATCACCATATGGAATGAGATGAAAGAACGTTTTCTTAAGAAGTACTTTCCTTTATCTAAGGCTATAATCATTAAAAAATAGATATGTAGCATAAGACAACAAAGTAAAGGGACTTTGTATAAGTATTTGGAGGAGATTTAAAAATCTATGTCACCTTAGCCTTATTATCAAATTAATGAACAACTTTTAATTCAATAATTTTATAAACGAATTTTGAAAATGGAAAGAAGTGTAATTAATGCTGCAAAAATAAAGGAGCTTTGGTGGGTAAAACACCTTTTGCAGCAAAGAAGTTGATAGCAAACATAGCCGTAAATTTATAACAATTTAACAATAGAGTAGATTTGCCTCAACAAATGATGAATGAGGTTAATATTACTTCTTACATTGAATAGCATCTTGTTAATCTTACTTCATTAGTACAACAAATGGCTAGGGCTAACATTCAATAATTAAAGATGCGTGGATTATGCTGTATGATAGGTCACCTAACTGATATATGTCCATTATTGTAATATAATACTTTAGAGCAAACTAATGCCATGGGTAAGTATCAAGGGCAATGAGTGCAACAAAGATAAAAGTATGATCTTTTCTCTAAAAGTTAAAATCTAAGATAGAAAGATCGTCTAAACTTTACTTATTTGGGAAGTTAATTCCAAGCCAGTCCCAACGGTAACTTTAATCATCATTGAGTTTCAATCAACTAAGGCCACAACGTCTTTATAAGTCTAGGCCATATCATATTTTTTACAATCAAGGAACATATGTTGAAGATTGGGTTAAATCTTTTGCTCTAAGTTCTTTGCAATTTCACACAAGAATCAAGGAAACTATCAAGAACTTGGAAACACAAGTAAGTCAATTAGCTAGTACAGTAGGTAGATTAGAAGCACAAACATCTGGAAAAATTTCATCCCAAACTGTGATCAACACAGAAGAGAATGCTAGTGCTTTGACTTTAAGCATTGGGAAACAACTTGAGAAAGTACTAAAATGAGCAAGGTCAGCCATGGATGACAACAAGATGAATTAGTTATAGAGAAAGATGAAGCCACATCTCTTTCTAAGACAACTTTCACACCTTAAATATCTTATACTGAAAGAGAAGTTTGGAAAATAAATTCTAGAAGCCTTTTACAAAGTACAAGTTAACTATTGTAGTGTATTTCATGCACTAGTTTTGCTTTGTTCACTCCCTTTAATATCAATGTTTTGCACTTAATAATAGTGGTTTACTAGTGCTTTATTTTTGTAAGTGCAATTCTATTGATTGGTGAAAAATTTAGCCATAAGATGATGTTTGAGGATGAATTGACTTCTTGGAGAAATTATGAGCTTCAGAAGAAGTTTCTTGATAAAGTGTGGGCGTGTGCTGTCAACGGAGGACTTGAAACTTTTATTTTAACGTGTTTTATCTTTTTATTATTTTCGTAATTTTGAATTTAAATTTTAGATAATAGTTTAGATATTAGTATTTTATCCTTTTGAAGAAAACTATAAAGGGGAGAAAAAGAAGGAATAGAGGGGGAAGGATTATTATTATTATTATTATTATTATTATTATTTTTAGGTTTTTTTTTCTCTCTTCTCCACGAGGAATTAAACTCATTTTTCTGGTTGAAGATTAATGAAGCTTTGATTCACCATTACTGTGAGATCTTTCTTATGCTTTAATTGTTTTATTACTTTTTGGGTATTTATTTATTCTCTGAATTATTGTCATGATTATGTTTGTTAATTAGATAAATTGGCCACTATTTAATTATCAACTCAATCTACTACCAATTAAAAGATTCATCACATGAAGATTTTGATGTTTGTGGGAAATAACATAGTAGTGCATTGTGTTATGAGAATAAACAATCTAATTTAAATGAACCATTGCATGCATTTGTTAATTAGGATTTGGGTCTCTCTAATTTTCAAGCTGTCAATTGATTAAATCCTATATTGCATCTAGGATTTTCTGTTGATTAAGGAAATAACCAACGGTCGTACCTTGGTCATCGACTAATTAAGGAGAGATTGGCTATTAGAGTGTCTCAGTAACTATAACCGATCTATTCATAAGCAGTAATGATTTATAATTGTATCAATGATCAATAGTCGAATCAAAGCAAAGTTAATTCCTTCAACTAGTGTTTTCCTATTTTGAATTACACTTTTAATTTTCATTATTATAATTTTAATTTGATTTTAATTATTGTCAACAATCCCCCAATTTTACATTTTCATTTTTAAATGATTAAATTAATTACTAGTCTCTGTGGACACGAACCTACTCAATCACTATACACAATCTTGTTTAGAGTAGGTTTTTCAATTTTTTGGCTTCGACACCCATCAAATTTTGGCGCCGTTGCTGGGGACTGGTGTCATTTATTTAATCTTTTTTATGTTTTACTTTGTGTATGGTTCATTCTTCTTGCACAGGTACACTTTCGTTTGATCCTGAAATTGAGAAGACAACTTGATGGCTGAGACAACAGGCCAAGCGAGTCAAGCAACGATCTTTGTCACCTTTGCTGTCTGAAACAGATACAGTGCTTGATTTGGGTGAATCATCTGGCGATTCAAAAGAACAAGTGATGGATAGAGCTGCACTTGCAGAAAGAACTCTTAGAGAGTTAGCTAAACCAGACTTGAATCAGCAACCACTCTATATTCGATATGCAGATCTGGAGGTAAATTTTGAATTAAAGTCTGTTTTTATTCATTTATTACTCAAGTTTCACGGTTTTATAGGTGAAGATCCTCATAAACATCTCAAAGAGTTTCATGTTGTGTGTTCAAGCATGAGGCCTCAAGGTGTGACTGAAGAGCATATTAAGCTGTGTGCTTTTCTTTTCTCTTTAGATGGGCTAGCTAAAGATTGCTTGTATATTAGCTAACGATTACAACATGCAATTGTTTGAAGAAGTAGTTCCTTAAGAAGAATTTCCTGCTTTAAGAGCTGCAAACATCAGAAAAGATATTTGTAGGATCAGAGAACTTCTTGGGGAGACTTTGTATGAGAATTGGGAGCGATTGAAACAATTATGTGGCAGTTGCCCTCAGCATAAGATTTCTGATTAACTTCTTATTCGATACTTTTACGAAGGACTTTCATTGGTGGATAGGAGTATGATAGATGCTGCTAATGAAGGTTTGTTGGTAAACAAGACCCCCACTAAAAGCAAGGGAGTTGATCTCAAAATATGACTGCCAATACGCAACAATTTGGCAACAGGCAAGATCCCACTTAAAAAGTGAATAAGGTAAATACTTCTTCTATTGATCAACGTTTAGATAAACTTACCTCTCTTATGGAAAAGTTTATTGTAGGTAATATGCAACAGGTAAAGACATGTGGCATTTGTTCCAATATGGGTCATTCAACTAATATGTGTCCTATATTTCAAAAAGAACCCTTCGAACAAGCCAATGCAGTTGGAGGATTTTCGGGCATGCCTCAGAGGAGATATGATCCGTATGCACAAATGTATAACCCAAGATAGAAGGATCACCTTAACTTCAGCTATGGAGTTAGGCCGTCTGGATTCCTACAACAATACCTACCAAGACAACAAATTCAACCAGTTCCTCTACAGTCAAACTTCAAGTCAGGTATGTCTCTTGAAGAAATTGTTAAATCACATGCAACTAATATTCAATAATTTCATTAGGCAACTACAACAAGCATTCATAAATTGAAGAACCAAGTGAGCCAACTGATGACTACAATGAGTCACTTAGAGTCTTAAGTATCAGGGAGATTGCCTTCACAACCTAAGGTGAATCCAAAGCAAAACGCTAATGCTATCATTTTTAGAAGTGGGAAGGAGCTGCAAGAGCCTAGCAAGAAAATGACAAAGCGTTTAGAAGATGAGCTTAAGAAGGAGGAATTGATGCTTTAATCTCAATATGCCTAACCTAAAAAAGTGAAACCTCTACCTATGGTGATATATCCTCCTTTTCGAAGTCGGTTTGTAAAATCCAAGAAGGAAGAACAAAAGAGAGACATCCTTGAGACATTTCACAAGGTTAAGATAAATATTTCTTTATTAGATGCTATAAAACATATACCTCGCTATGCTAAATTCCTTAAGGAACTTTGCACCTCCAGGAGGAAGTTGAGAGGAGATGAAAGAGTTCACATGGGGGAGAATGTTTCTGCTGTTCTCCAAAAGTTACTACTTTCTAAATGCAAGAAATCACGTATATTTGCTATCTCTTGCAAAATTGGTAGTCTTAGAGTTGAGAAGGCTATGTTAGATCTAAAAGCTTCTATTAATGTCATGGCTCGTTCTATTTATTCATCTTTGAATGTTGGTCCATTAAAAGAAATTGGCGTAATTATTTAACTAGTTGATAGGTCTAATGCATATCCTGGATGGGGTATAGAAGATGTCTTAGTACAAGTTAATGAGTTGGTTTTTTTAGCTGATTTTTATGTACTTGATATGGAAGAGGATAACTCTTCTAATTCTATCCCAATTTTCAGAAGGCCATTTCTTAAAACTGTTAGGACTAAAATGGATGTACATAAAGGGACTCTTACTATGGAGTTTGATATAGAGGTTATAGAGTTCAATATGAATGATGTCATGAAATATCCTAGGGATGAACAGTCGGTATTTTCTGTAGATGTTATTCATCCTTTAGTGCAGGACGTTTTTTATTTGGATGTTGAAGATTCATTGGTAGTTGCTTTAAACAATAGCTTGGGTCTCAAAAGATCGCAAAAGGATAAAAAAGGCTTGTTTTAAATTCTGCATTGCAAGAGATAATCTTTAAATTAAATTCTTTGAGAACTTTAACTCTTAATGTGTCTTATATTGAATTACCTACTTCTCTGCAAAAGTTCTTCCATCTATTTTACAGACACCGAAAATAAAGCTTATATCATTGCCGAGTTATCTAAAGTACCTATTTTTAGGAGATGATGAGACACTTCCAATGATCATCTTTTCAAAGCTTAGTACTTTAGAAGAAGAAAAACTTATAAGAGTGCTGAAGGATTGTAAAGAGGCTACTAGATCGACAATTACTGATACCAAAAGGATAAGTCCATCCACATACATGCATAGAATATTGCTAGAGGAAGATGTCAAACCTTTGATACAAGCTCAACGTCGTTTGAATCCACTAATGATGGAAGTGGTGAAGAAATAAGTTTTGAAACTTCTTGATGTATGTATAATTTATCCAATTTCGAATAGTAAATGGGTAAGTCCGGTACAAGCAGTGCCAAAGAAAACTAGTATAACAGTTGTTGAGAGTCCCGATGGTAAGTTAGTATCCACCCGAGTTCAAAATGAATGGAGGGTTTGTACTGATTTTAGAAAGCTTAATTCACTTGCTAGAAAGGATCATTTTCCCATTCCTTTTATTGATTAGATGCTTGAAAGGTTGGCAGGAAAATCTCACTTTTATTGTCTTGATGGCTATTTAGGTTTTCATTAGATATCAGTTGCGCCTGAAGATCAGGAGATGACTACCTTCACATGCCCTTTTAGAACCTTTGCGTATCGACGTATGCCATTTGGTCTTTCTAATGCCCCTACCACTTTTCAAAAGTGTATGGTCAGTATTTTTTCAAACTATGTAGAGAATATCATAGAAGTATTCATGGACTATTTTACAGTCTACGTTAATTCTTTTGATGATTGTCTATATAATCTGAAAAAAGTATTTAAAAGATGCATTAAAATAAATCTTGTTTTAAATTATGAAAATTATCATGTTATGGTAGATCATGGTATTATTTTGGGTCATGTAGTCTCTGCTAAAGGAATTGAGGTAGATAAAGATAAGATAGATGTCATTAAATTTTTACTTTATCCTAAATATGTTTAAGAAGTTCGTTCTTTTCTTGGTCACGTAGGTTTTCATCAACGTTTTATCAAGGATTTTTCAAAGGTAACTCAGCCTTTATGCAAGCTACTTCAGAAAGATATGGCATTTGATTTTGGTGAGACATGCAAGGCAGCATTTGATAAGCTCAAGGAGTTATTGACTTCAGATCCAATTATACAGCCACCTAACTGGAACCGCCTATTTGAGATAATGTGCGATGACAGTAACTATGCTGAATTCAAGGATGTTTTCTTTGCCTTTAATCCTTTTGCTCTTATGCTTTATTTCTTTTTTTTAACTGTGATTATCATACATTGGGGACAATGTATGTTACCGGTGAAAGGGAGGGACTTTTACAATATTAATGTCTAGAAGTGTTATTTTGTTGCTTTTGAGATGATTTTGAATAACATTCTTGGTTGCATCATTCTTTCTTTTGTGAAGTCGTTTTGTTTCACTCTGCTTATTCTTGAATGATTTTAGAGTTAGTATATTTTTTGGATGTGAGTTGAGATGCATGAATAGATTTGAGTTTTGATTAGCTTGGTCTCAGTTGCTTAAATGAATAACTCACCACTATTGATAGTTGATTCATTTGATGAGTGTACATGATTTGATGGCAAATTCACCAACTTTGAGAGGATTTGAGTAACCACTTTGCTCTAATTATTTTTGTTGAGTGAATATCAATTTTAGTTTGTCTATTCTAGAACTTGCTTTGTTATGCATATTGAAGCCACATTATCGGATTTTATGCATTAAAATGATAAGGGCAAACTACTTTCCACTTTTCTATTTTCACATTTCTCTTCTTTTTCTCCACTTGAAGATCTTTATTTGTTATCTTTGTTCAAAAAAAGAAAAAAAATTTTAACGACTTGATTAGCGATAAATATTTTGATGCCATAACGTTCATTCAATGGGTTCATTCTTCTCTTTTTGATCTCATCTTCTTCCATAAACCTTTCTTTTTCATTCAACCCATTTAGCCCCATTACAACCTTATTAATATCCTTAGATTTTTGCATTTAATTCATGTTTTGTAGTTGAGATGTGATACATGAGTAGCTTTATGGTAATAGCAGTTTTTGATTTGAAATAAGTGCGTAAATAATACCGTAAAAACTTTGAGTGCATGGAGTGAAATCAATGAGAGGGTTATTAAATCTTGTTGAACTTGGATTTTCAAAAGATTGTCTTGGTGGTTGAGTGACTATATGCTAGCTTTTGAGATTTTATGCTTTGAAATCCTTGTCTCTTGAATGTTGATTGACTTAAATCCTTGAAGCATGCTTGTTTAAGATCATTTTTGGATGAGTTGATATGAGAATAGAGTGAAGATTTGAGATTATTCTTTAGTTATATGCTTGAGGACAAGCAATTAGCTTGGTGTGGGGAATTTGTTATAGTGCATTTCATGCACTAGTTTTACATTGTTTACTCTCTTTAATATTAATATTTTGCACTTAATAATAGTGATTTACTTGTGCTTTATTTTTGTAGGTGCAATTCTAATGATTGGTGCAAAATTGAGCTTCATGATGATGTTTGAGAGTGAATTGACTTCTTGGAGAAATTATGAGCTTCAGAAGAAGTTTCTTGATAAGGCGTGGGCGCTTGTTGTCAATGGAGGACTTGAAGCTTTTATTTTAACGTGTTTTATCTTTTTATTATTTTTATAATTTTGAATTTAAAGTTTAGATAATATTTTAGATATTAGTATTTTATCTTTTTGAAGAAAACTATAAAGGGGAGAAAAAGAAGGAATAGAAGGAGAAGGATTATTATTATTATTATTATTTTTAGGTTTTTTCTTTCTCTCTTCTCCATGAGAAACTAAACTCATTTTTCTAGTTGAAGGTTAATGAAGCTTTGATTCACCATTACTGTGAGATTTTGCTTATGCTTTAATTGTTTTATTGCTTTTTGGGTATTTGTTTATTCTCTGAATTGTTATTATGATTATGTTTGTTAATTAGATAATTGACCACTATTTAATTATCAACTCAATCTACTTCCAATTGAAAGATTCATCGTATGAAGATTTTGATGTTTACAAGAAATAATATAGTAGTGTGTTGTGTTATGAGAATGAACAATCTAATTTAAATGAACTATTGTATGCGTTTGTTAATTAGGATTTGGGCTCTTTAATTTTTAGGTTGCCAATTAATTAAATCCCATAATTGCATCTAGGATTATCTGTTGATTAGGGAAATAACTAACGGTCGTACCTTGGTTATTGACTAATTAAGGAGAGATTGGCTATTAGAGTGTCTCAGTAGCTATAACCAATCTACTCATAAGCAGTAATAATTTACAATTGTATAAATGATCAGTAGTCGAATCAAGAGTTAATTGCTTCAACAAGAGTTTTTCCATTTTGAATTACACTTTTAATTTGTATTCTTATTATTTTAATTTGATTTTAATTATTTTAAACAATCCCCCAATTTTACATTTTCATTTTAAAAGGATTAAAATAATTACCAATCTCTGTGGACATGACCCTGCTCGATCATTGTACACAATCTTGTTTAGAGTAGCTTTTTAAATTTGTTGGCTTCAACACCCATCATTAACATACTTTTATTGGGTGCTATTATAGAAGTACCATACTATGCAAAGTTTCTTAAATAGCTATATACCAACAAGCATAGGAAAAGAAGCTGGTTGTATCTTAAAAATAATACAAAACAAAAATTGATAGATAATAGCTGATATAAAAAGGTTTGTTCCTTCTATACGTATGCATAGAATCTTGCTCGAGGATAGAGGAAAGCTCAACATTGATTGAACCCTCCAATGATGAAAGTTATATAGAAAGAAATTATGAAATTACTGAATGTTGGTGTAATGTTTTTTATCTTGTACAGCAAGTAGGTAAGCCAAACCCATGTTGCTTTAAAAAGATTTAGAATCACAGTAGTTAAGAATGAAAAGGATGAGCTAATACCTACTCATGTCCATACTAGGTGGTGAGTTTGCATTGATTATAAGAAAGATTAACTATTTATACTCACTTTTGTTTTCTCGATGGATATTCTAGTTATAATAAGATTTCTTTTTTAACACTGAAAGATCAAGAAACGATGAAATTCACTTGTCTTTTTGGCATATTTGCTTATAGAAGAATTCCATTTGACCTTTGCAATGCTCTAGCCACTTTTTAACAACATATAGTTGTGTATTTTTAGAATATGTTGACAACATCATAGAGTTATTTATAGGTGATTTTAATGTTTGTATAGTGATTCCTTTGAAAAATGTTTAGATAATCTTATACTTGTTCTTAAACGATGCATGGAGGAGATTTTAATGTTTGTATGGTGATTCCTTTGAAAAATGTTTAGATAATCTTATACTTGTTCTTAAACGATGCATGGAGGTGATTTTAATGTTTGTATAGTGATTCCTTTGAAAAATGTTTAGATAATCTTATACTTGTTCTTAAACGATGCATGGAAATTAACTTTGTACTTAATTGGGAAAAATGTCACTTTATAGTAATCAAGGTATAGTTCTAGGGCATATTACATCTACTAAGGAATTAAAGTAGACAAATTTAAAATAGATTTTATTCCTTCCTTACCACCTCCTACAAGTGTAAGAGAAGTCCGTTCTTTTCTTAGACATATAGGTTTTTGTAGAAGATTTGTTAAGGACTTCTTAAAGATTGCATGGCCGTTATGCAGATTGCTATAAAAGAAAGTGCCATTTGGGTTTAATGAAGAGTGTATAGAGGCATTTAAGAAGCTTAATGAGCTGCTGACCACATATCCTATTATTCAGCCACTTGATTAAAGCCTTCCATTTGAGTTAATGTGTGATGCAAACGAGTATGTTGTAGGAGTACTTTTGGGGTAGTGAGTTAGAAAGATTTTCCATGCCATCTGTTATACTTTAAGAACCTTAATGCTTAATTTAACTACATCACCACTATAATAGAACTATTAACAATTATTTTTGCTTTAGAGAAGTTTTGTTCTTACATAATTGGCATTAAAGTATCCACGTTTTCTGATCGTATAGCTCTTAAGTATTTACTTGCTAAGAAAGAAGCTAAACCAAGGCTTATAAGGTGAATATTACTCTCATAAGAATTCAATTTGGTCATTAAATATAAGAAGAGAAGTGAGAATATAGTTACTGAACGCCTTAGTATGTCGATATTTTGAACTATTCAGTAATCATGAAGCTGCCTAATGATCTAACTCGTTCTCAAAAGGATAAACTAAAGTCAATTGCCAAGTATTATGCATGGGATGATCTACATTTATAGAAGCATTGTCTAGACCAATTGATAGGAAAGTGCTTACTTGATTATGAATGTTTACATATATTAACTTGCTTCTTCAGTTCAAACCTTGGCGATGACTGTTGAGAAAGGTAAAATTCCCAAGTCAACCAGTGCCTAATCCTAAAGGATTGTATGAAGCAAGTACCAGTTCACCTCAGCAGCATGGAGAGGTCAAAACCGTCATGACCTTGCGAAAAGGAAAAGAAGTCAACAACAAAGTGGAGATGTCGGTAATGAAAACAACTCAAATTGTACCGGTGAATGAAGAAGACTCATCATCAAGGGAGAAAGAGGAAACCAACCTACAAGAATACGTTCCCAAAGCTCTATTTCCCCAGAGGTTAGCTAAAGCAAAGAAGGGAAAATCTATAAGTGAGACTTTTGAAATCTTTAAACAAGTGTTAATATCCTTTTACTTGATGCTATAAAACAAGTGCCATCTTATGCCAAGTTTCTTAAAGAACTTTGTACTAAAAAGAGAAACATTCATGTTCAAAAGAAGGCCTTTTTAACAGAAAACGTGAGCTCTATACTCCAACACAAACTTTCTCTAAAATACAAAGACCTAGGCTCCCCCACTATCTCATGTAGTATAGGGAACCACACAATTGAGAATGCTTTGTTGGACTTAGGAGCTAGTATAAATCTGTTACCTTACTCAGTATTTGTGAAACTTGGACTGAGAGAATTACACCCAACTCCAGTGGTGTTACAACTTGCAGATCGGTCCATGAAAAAACCTTGTGGTATTGTGGAGGATGTGCTTATACAGGTAGATAAGTTTTATTTTCCTGTTGATTTCATTGTAATTGACACTTAACCAGTCTAGGATTCAAAGAAGCAGATCTCCATTATCTTAGGACGACCTTTCTTGGCAACTGCCGATGCTCACATTCAATGCAGGACTGGAAATATGCAATTGTCCTTTGGCAATATGACGATCAAGCTAAATATCTTCAACATCGCCAAACAACCTCCCAATGCAGATGATGAAATTGTTGATGTGGATTTAATCGAAGAATTAGTTGATAATGCTTTTCTTTCAAACCTTAGTGATGATCCTTTATAAATATGTTTAACTCACTTTGGTTTGAATTTTGATATTGACAGATCAATAGATGAGGTTAACGCCCTACTTGATTGAGCATCATCCATGGACATTAACAAATGGAAGTCAAGAGTGGAACAACTAGTACCTTCAAAGAAGAAACTGAGTCCATCATCAGAATCACCACCAGAACTTGAGCATTGTGCATACTGGGCCATCAAGAAATTCAACTTTGACATGCAGCAAGCTAGCTCAGAAAGAAAATTACAGCTGGCAGAACTTGAAGAAAGTCGTAATGATGCATACAGAAGTGCCAAGATTTACAAACAGCGAATGAAAGTCTTTCATGACAAGCAAATTATGAGAAAATCTTTCACACCAGGTTAAAAAGTACTTTTATTTAATTCTCGCTTGCGCTTATTCCCAGGTAAGTTACGCTCTCGATGGACTTGTCCCTTTATAGGAGCAATTAAAATTAAGGATCCAAAGAACGGTGCAATTTTTAAGGTTAATGGTCAAAGATTGAAGCCATATCTAAAGTACCAACCACATGAAAAAAGGTACCGAAATAAATTTGAGTGACCCACAAAATTTTGATTAAGTTTTTATTTTTTTTATTTTTTATTTTTTAAAAAATAATTTAACTTTTTGGTTTCACTTTATTGATTGAATTGTTTGACTTTTATTTACGCGTTATTATGCTTAAGTGTTGAATTATTGTATTTTCTTTTCATTGTACACCATGACAACCTCGATGAGAAAATATCTTTTAAAACGTCTTGGGGAATTTTTACCAGTAAAATTTCACTTGAGACGCATGATACAAAGTTGTAAATCACATCCGATTTGGGATCAAAGACCACCAACATTTGTGTCTTATGTTGAGGATTTGGAAAATCAACTCAGAGGAATAGAAGATGGGATATATAACTTCCAATTAGAGCTTGAGGTTAACTCAATAAGAGGACAAATGTAAGTTCATTTTTCTTTTTATTGTGTGTTTTCTTATTTTGTTCACTTTTATGTTTGATTCGATTTTACAGATTTGATTTTCTTTATTTAGTGTGTTTTGATTTATTTTCCCGTATAAGTGGCGGATAACGGTACTCCATGATAATCAAAGTCGGTTACTTCAATTTCCCATAATAACTGATATTCTGAGAAGAAGGTATGGACAAAAACGCGATTCTAACAAAGCTTCACAATCGATTTCCTTCACTTCCTCAGAATGCCCTCCTTACGATCTATAAAGCTCGGTCCGAACGCATGCGATTGCTTATGAGAAATAACATCCCTGCTGACATCCGTTGGTTAATCGAGGCCAAAGTACGTTTCAGGTGAGTTACCTCCTAAATTTATTGCATACATGCCTGGTTGTGGTAAAAGGAAATTACTCAAGAAAACGAAGATCTGAAAAACTTCATGTTGATTGTCATAAGTGTGCTAGGATGAAATGCGATAAAAATCTTTGTTCTTTCAGAATGATGTATGATAACAGGGAAGATAAGATTCAATTCATTAGGGATGGCTTGAATAAAGAGTCATTGGATGATATCCTTTTGTCTCTTGAAACGCATCCTAGTGGATACGTACAAACAACAATTCTCCAGTTATGGCCATTATTTTAAAAAGAACGTGTCCGATATAGTCTTGGGAATCAGACAATAAACGACCCTGTTTGCTAGTTTATAAGAAAACTGGATGGGAAGCCTATCCTCGACCCATAGAGGGCGTTCAAGCCGTTTCTGGGCGTAAAACCAGAGGAAGAAGTGAGCCACAATCACAACTACCTGTAAATATCCTTTTACTGTTGTTTTATTTTACTGTTGTTTTATTTCACTGTTGTTTTATCAATTGCATTATTATCTTTAATAATTGAGTGCTTTTGCTTTTACAATTTCCTTTTTGACTCTCGACCCATGTGCTTTACGCGTTAATTGACATAGACATGCTACTTCCTATACAGCTGTAAACAATTGTCACCAAGATCCTTGATATTTGATCTTTTCTTTTTAGACTCACAAATTATTTTTGAGAAGCATCTCAATGGCAGCTACTCCCAATAAACAATTCAAGAACATTTGTGTGCTCTCTGGATTTAACTATGGCAAACATAAAGAGTTCGTTGAGGCAGCCATCGATCTTGGTCAACGCATAGCAGAAAGAAATTTGCATCTGGTTTATAGAGACGGTGACCGAGGGTTATCAAAACTAGCCTCAGAAGCTGTTTATCTTAGAGGGAGCCAAGTGTTAGGCATCATCCCAAGAAGCCTCAAACCATTGGGCTGTGTCTAACTCACCAACTGGAGAAGAGTTAGTTGTCTCAGGTATGCAAGAAAGAATAACTGAAATGCTAAATCATGCTGATGCTTTTATTTTTCTACCATGAGATCTCGCAACTCTAGAGGCACTAATCACATTAGCATCTTGGGCCCATCTGAACATTTATAAAAAACCCATCGGCTTGTTAAATGTCAATAACTTTTATGATGGCTTCATCGCATTTCTTAACCATGCAATAAAAAACCATTTCATCCCTTTCATAGTGAAAAATTTTTTATTTGTGCTCATACTGTTAACGAGTTACTTGATCTGTTACAAGCTTATAGACCAGAGCCAAATCCCAAGACCCTCGTGTTGGAATGGCCAACTTATGATGGTAACAGTAGCCGTAGTAAGAAGTGCAAATTAGATTTAACTCTCCACTTGTAAATATTTTCTTCTATGATACAGCACTCAGGTGATGTCTTCTAAACCTTATTTTCTTTCAACATTGAGGGCAATGTTTCGTTCTGGTTGGGGGGAGGAAATAGTTGATAATTATGGAATATCTCAATCTTGGTGTAGTTGTTTTTTGTAGAAACTAATTGTGGCTAAATTTTTGAGTCGAAGATGGCTGAATATGGAGTGTAATGACTCTAGAAACGCATCTTCTTATTATTAAAAAAAAATTCAGACATTTCTTGCTTTCACAGTCATTTTAAGTGTGATTTTTCTAACTTCTTTTACCAATTAGTTTTTCTATGTCATTTTCACCATTCTACAAGCATAATTTTCATGACTAAGAATAAGTTTGGGGGTAGAATTTTAAAAAAAAAAACGTATTTTGTGTGATCTTTTCATAATTAGATGACATGATAACTTTCAAATTTTAGTATTTGTATTATCTTTGGTCTTTAGTTATGTTACACCATGTTTGTTACTCTACATGTTGATGTTGGAGACAAATATAAGTTACTTGAAAGAATGCACATGTCATCATAATTTCTAAGTGAGTTTTTGTGCCTATCATTTTTCTTGGAGAGTAAACATTTTTGCCCATTCTTCATTCAGCTTAGCAGTTTATTGATTTATACATTATCTCCAAATTTCTGTAAAACAAAAAAAAAAAAACTAAAGTGTGTGTTGCCACATCTGAAGGTCCATCTAACTAGTAGATATAGAAAATTATTTAGAACCCTAAAAGATGACAGAAAGGCCATCTTTGGTCCGTTTAAGCCTTTCTAGCCAACCCTATTAATATGTATCCATAGTTAACCCCTTTGACCCTTAAAAAAGAAAAAAAAATAATATAATGAAAATAAAGACTTTTTTTTTGGCAACCTATTATCTTGTCCCACTTCAATGTGGAGTATCACCTTATATTTTGTATTTCTCACCACCCATTTATGTTTGAAAATAGAGATAATTTTGCATTCACAAAAATAAAAGGTGCTATAAAAAAAGAGAGAAAAAGAAAAAAAATGTATATAAATAAATAAATAAATAAATAATCAAGTGAAAAGCACCTTACAATCTCCAAAGTTCTCTATTTTTCAAACATATATTTTGTTTTTCCTATTATCCTTTCTTTGTTAGCCACGTCCCTAGCCTACGTTACGTCCTAATAAAAGTCCTTGATTTTAGAGAACTATAGCCTGAAATAGAAACTGGTTATATAGGCTGAAAAGATGTAGTAGTGCATATTTAAAAAAAAAAAAGAGAATGATGAATACATTGGTTTGATTAACATTTTTTTTAATTAAAATCGTATTATTTCTAAGCTGAGGGCATATTTTTGTCACCTTGGTGAGAGTGTGTGATATTACTTCTTTATTATTTTCACTCAAATTACCATTCATTGGAGTGCTTATTTTTAGGTTTAATTTCTTTGTGAGCGTATTACTACTACCAGTGAGATTTTGGGGTTTGCATGTCATTCTTAAAAGTGACCGATTACTGAAATTGTGACAAAATTTTCTAGACTGATTCATGTGGAGAGTTGATGTGGGGATGATATTTCTTTAGACTGTAGATAATACTTATACGTTTATTTGATTGTTATCATTAGTCTGATTAAATAAATACCACAGTTAAAAAAAAAAATTTGTTTGAGTTTTGTTTTCGCTTAATTTGCTAGGGACTAGCAACAAGCTGGTTCGGGGGGTGTTGAGTACTAGAAAGTATGTATTTATAATGGAGAAAATCATCATTCTACACTCCAAGTCTCACTAATATCCCTACTTTTATGTCTTTAAGTCCATTGTAATTTAATTATGTATGTTTTATTTTAAATTAAGTATTTTATATATTTTAGGGGATATCATGGTCATTTCAAAATGAACGAGAGATCAGATACAAAAACAGACAGTAATTTTGAACTCAGGACAATCGAAAACCTTAAGAGGAGCATAAAAAGATAAATGGTACTGTTCATATATACGGTACTATTTACACATACGGTATGGTTGATATATACGATCGCATCGACACGACGACTTTATTCACGGACTGCTCACATGTACTGCATTTATGATGTGGCACGCATTTATGACGTAGCACTATACGATCACGTGGCGGCATTTGATTGGACGAATGATGTGGCATTGACTGATAATGTGGCGTTGACTTATGACGTGTCATGATCCTATTGGACCAAAAATGTTGACCGGTGACGTGGCAGAATGTTAATGGACTGAAAAAACATTCGTACGGTACATGCATATACATGGAATGACAGCCTTGATGATGTTTTCCATCCAATAGGAACTTGTCACGTGGCGCAATCCTGAGCCTCCAAATTATTTTAATCCGATGGCCATGATTTACTCAGTGTATCTATAAAAAGGGGCTCCCCCCCTAATTTGACACCCCTGAATCCATTTTTTAGCTCTATTTTCTGTAATTCTATCTCCATCTTGTATTTTCTATGTATTTTAATAAAATTCTCATTTTACCCCTAGTTCAATTATGAGTGGCTAATTTCCTTTCAAGCTTGGGTTGAAGGTGAAGTCTCAACATGCTCTATGGGCTTAATTTGGTAAATTTACTTTTTCTTCCCCTTTAATTTATGTGGTTGTTTTGACTTTTCGTAGACAGATAGTAATAATCTTGTCTGGATATCGGCTAAAATAACTACCTCCCTAGGCAAGGTTATTACTATTTGGCACGGGAAGCTCTTAGCACCATATCTATTAGAGTGTGGTTCATGAGGAGTGGAAAATCTCCCTTCATGATTTAATTGGTATTAATAATGAATGTTAAGCCGATGGTGCATGTTGAATACATATCTGGAGATCCAAGCATTTCATTTTAATAATTTATTCCCACAACTTTAATTATATTAAAACATTGCCTACATAATTGTCATTATAAATCAAATCACCCACTTAGAAAATGAATTCTACAAGCAATCAAAATCTACCTCCTCGTGGGATCGACACTCGTCACCGTTGATCTATTCTACAATAGATTCATGCGCTTGCGAGTTCAATAAAATTTGCACAACAATCTTGATAATAGAGGTTAAAGGTTGATGAAGACCTCAGAGTTAGCAGAGTATGTGTTTCTTTTGTTGAATATGATAATGTAGAACTTTAAGTCTTTATATGTGGAGCACCTTTTTTGTACTGCTATATAATGCATTTTTAGTGGTGATTTTACTATCTTTTCTAAGATTTTTATGTCTTTTTACTCTTTTTATGACTTTTACACAATTAGAAGCTTGATTGGAGAGCAAGAAGAGCGTTGTTGGCACAATTTGTTCTCTTGTAAACATGGTGTACGCTACAGGGTGGTCCAGGATACTTCTGCAAAGGGTATTTGGTAATTTTTGGTGTGGCAACTGAGGACCATTGTCCCTAGCATGCTATCATTTATTTTTTACAAGCGTGATAGCCTACTGTCCTTTCTTCCCCAGATGGATATTTTCTATTTGATTTTTATGAAATTAAATATTCTTTTTAAGTGCTCGAGATGTTTCAAATGGTAGATATTTTGGATATTTTTCTTTAATAACGTGCTTCTAACATGGTGTACCCCACATATTAGCTCAATTATGTAGTTTACTTGGTAAGCAGGGGACCCATAGTGATCACTTATAGTTATGTATCTTCAGATTGACATGTAGCATTGTAGTATCAATCTCTTATTTATGCCGTAAATAATAACCATCACTAGAGACTATGTACCCTTATAACTAATAATACGTCTCCATGAGAAACCTTGTATGACTAGTCACGTTTTATATCTTGTGATTTTATTATATTCAGTACATTTTCTTATAAATGTTGTGCATATTTTATTGAACTCGCAAGCGCACAAATTTATTATAGACTAGATTACCGGTGACGAGTGTCAATCCTACAAGGAGGTGAATTTTAATTGTGTGTAGAATTAATTTTCTGAGTTGGTGGTTAGATTTATAATGAAAATAACTAGGCTATCTATTAATTTAAATTAAAGCGGCAGGAATAAACTATTAAAATGAAGTGCTTGGATCTTTGGATCTGCACTGAACATGCACTATCGGCTTAACATTCATTATTAATACCAATTAAATCATGAAGGGGGATTTTCTACTCCTCATGAACCTCACTCTAATAGATATGGTGCTAAGTGTTTCCCGTGCCAAATAGTAATAACCTTGCTCAAGGAGAAGGTAATACCAGCCGATATCTAGACAAGATTATTACTATCTGTCTACTAAAAGTCAAAATATCCACATAAATTGGAGGGGAAGAAAAAATATATTTACCAAATTAAGCCCATGGAGCATGTTGAGACTTCACCTTCAACCCAAGCTTGAAAGAAAATTAGGTACTCATAATTGAACTAGGGGTAAAATGGAAATTTTATTAAAATACATAGAAAATACAAGATGGAGATGGAATTACAGAAAATGGAGCTGAAAAATGGATTCAGAGGTGTCAAATAAAGGGGGGGAGCTCCCTTTTTATAGATACAATAAATAAATCATGGCAATCAGATTAAAACAATTTGGACGTTCAGAATTGTGCCACGTAGCAAGTTCTTATTAGATGGAACACATCATCAAGGTTGTCATTCTGTGTATATGCATGTACCATACGCACGTTTTTTTGGTCCACTAACATCCCGCCATGTCACCGGTCAACGCAACATCAGCATTTTAGTCCAATAGGATCGTGACACATCATCAGTCAACACCAAATCATCAGTCAATGCCACATAAGCGGTCAATGTCACATCATTCGTCCAATCAAATGCCGCCACATCATCATATAGTGCCACGTCATCGTATATTGCAGGTGAATAGTGCGTGCATGTGAATAGTACCGTTTATCTTTTTAGGCTCCTCCTAAGGTTTTTTACTGTCTTGAGTTTAAAATTGCTATCCGTTTTCCTATCTGATCTCTCGTTCATTGTGAAATGACCATGATGTCCCCTAGAATACATAAAATACTTAATTAAAATAAAACATACATAATTAAATTACAAGGGACTTAAAGATAGGAAAGTAGGGATGTTAGTGAGACTTGTAGTGTAAAATGATGATTTTCTCCATTATTAATACACACTTTCTAGCACTCAACACACCCCCACCAGCTTGTTGCTAGTCCCTAGCAAATTAAGCAAAAACGAAATTCAAACAAAAATAATGATGATTTTTTTAAAAAAATAGTCGTATTTATTCAATCAGACTAATGATAACAATCAAATAAAAGTATTATCTCCAATCTAAAGGAATATCATGCCCACATCAACTTTCCACATGAATCAGTCTAGAAAACTTTGTCACAGCTACAGTAATTGAGTCACTTTCAAGAATAACATGTCAAACCCCAAAATCTCACCGGTAGTAGTGATACTCTCACAAAGAAATTAAAATAAAAAATAATCATTCTAGTGAATGTAAATTGAGTGAAAATAATAAAGAAGTAATATCACACACTCTCACCAAGGTGACAAAAATTTGCCCTTAGCTTAGAAATAGTACAATTTTAATTGAAACAAAATGCTAATCAAATCAATGTATTCATCTATCTTTTTTTTTTAATATGCACTACCACATCTTTCCAGCCTATATAACTTGTTTCTATTTAAAACTATAGTTCCCTAAAATCAAGAAGAACTTTTATTAGGACGTAACGTAGGCTAGAGATATGGCTAACAAAGAAGGGATAATAGGAAAAATAAAACATATGTTTGAAAAATAGAGGACTTTGGAGATCGTTAGGTACTTTTCACTTGAATTCTCTTTTCTTTCTTTTCTTTTTTTTTTTAATTTATATATATATATATATATATATATATATATATATATATATTGTTTTATTTTTTTTATAGCACCTTTTTTGTGAATGCAAAATTATCTTTATTTTTAAACATAAATGGGTGGTGGGAAATATAAAATACAAGGTGATACTCCACATTTGAGTGGGACAAGATAATAGGTTACCAAAGAAAATAGTTTTTTTTTTCAAAGGCTCAAACGGGTTAACTATTGATACATATTAATAGGGTTGGCTGGAAAGGCTCAAACGGACCAAAGATGGCCTTTCTGTCATCTTTTAGGGTTCTAAATAATCTTACATATGTACTAGTTAGATGGACCTTCAGATGTAGCAACACATTTTCTTTTTTCTTAGAGAATGTTAACTTTAAGGAAATCTAAGGACAATGTATAAAACAATAAACTGCTAAGTTGAATGAAGAATGGACAAAAAGGGTTACTCTCCAAGAATAACGATAGGCTCAAAAACTCACTTGGAATTTATTATGACATGTGCATTTTTTCAAGCAATTTATATTTGTCTCCAACATTAATATGTAGAGTAACAAACATGGTGTTACATAACTCAAGACTAAAGATAATACAAATACTAAAATTTGAAAGTTATCATGTCATCTAATGTAAAAAGATCAACAAAATATATATATTTTTTTAAAGTCTATCTCTAAACGTATTCTAGTTATAAAAATTATGCATGCAAAATATTGAAAATAGAAAAAATAATTGGTAAAAGAAGTTAGAAGGATCATATTTAAAATGACTATCAAAGCTTAAAAGAAAAGTCTGAAATTTTTTTTTTTATAAGAAGATCCATTTTTAGAGTTACTGCACTCCATATTCAGTTATCTTCGACTAAAAAATTTAACCACAGTTAGGTTTTACAACAAAAATCAGTAAAAACTACACAAAGATTGAGATATTCCACAATTGTCAACTATTCCATCCCCCAACTAGAACGAAACATTATCCTCAATGTTTAAAAGAAAATAGGGTTTAGAAGACATCACCTGAGTGTTGTATCACAGAAGAAAATATTTACAAGCGAAGAGTTAAATCTAATTTGTACTTCTTACTACGGCTACTGTTACCATCATTAGTTGGCTATTCCAACACAAGGGTCTTGGGATCTGGCTCTGGTCTATAAGCTTGTAATAGATCAAGTAACTCAGTAGTAGTATGAGCACAAATAAGGATTTTTTTCGCTGTGGAAGGGATGAAATGATTTTTTATTGCATGGTTAAAAAATGTGATGAAGCCATCATAAAAGTTATTGACATTTTTATAAACCGATGGGTTTCTGATGAATGTTCAGATTGGCCCAAGATGCTAATGTGATTAGTGCCTCTAGAGTTACAAGATCTCCTAGTAGGAAAATAAAAGCATCAGTATGATTTAGCATTTCAGTTATTCTTTCTTGCATACTTGAGATGACTAACTCTTCTCCAGTTCGTGAGTCAGACACACAGCCCAACGATTTTAGACTTCTTGGGATGATGCCTATCACTTTGCTCCCTCTGAGATAAGCAGCTTCTGAGACCAATTTTGATAACCCTTGGTCACCTCCTCCATTTACCAAATGTAGATTTCTTTCTGCTATGCTTCGACCAAGATCTATAACTGCCTCAATGAACTCTTTATGTTTGCCATAATTAAATCCAGAGAGCATACAAATGTTTTTGAATTATTTATTAGGAGTATCTGCCATTGGAATGCTTCTTAAAAATAATTTATAAGTCTAAAAGAAAAGAATCATATATTAAGGATCTTGGTGATAATAGTTTACAACTGTATATGAGGTAGCATGTCTGTGTCAATTAAAGCGTAAAGCACAAGGCTTGATTGTCAAAAAGAAAATAGTAAAAAGAAAAAGCAAACAATTATTAAAGACAAGAATGCAATTGATAAAACAACAATAAAAGGATATTTACAGGTAGTTGTGATTGTGGCTCACATCTTCCTCTGGTTTTACGTCCAGAAACAGCTTGAACACCCTCTATGGATTGAAGATAGGCTTCCCATCTAGTTTTCTTATAAACTGGCAAATAGGGTCATTTATAGTCAGATTCTCGAGACTATATTGTACACGTTCTTTCTGAAATAATTGTCATAACTGGAGAATTGCGCTTTGTACGTATCCACTGGGATGCATTTCAAGAGACAAAATGACATCATCCAATGACTCTTTATTCAAGCCATCCCTAATGAATTAAATCTTATCTTTCCTGTTATCAGACATTATTCCTAAAGAACAAGGATTTTTATCGCATTTCATCCTGGCACACTTATGACAATCAACATAAAGTTTTTGAGCTTTTCTTTTTGTTGAGTAATTTCCTTTACCACAACCAGGCATGTATGCAATAAATTTAGGAGGCAACTTACCAGCCAAACGTACTTTGGCCTCGATTAACCGACGGATTTCAGCGGGAACGTTATTTCTCATAAGCAATCGCATGCGTTCGGACCAAGCTTTATAGATTGTAAGGAGGGCATTCTGAGGAAGTGAAGGAAATTGCTTGTAAAGCTTTGCTAGAATTGCGTTTCTGTCCATACCTTCTTCTCAGAGTATCAGTTATTATGGGACACTAAAGTAACTGACTTTGATTGTCACGGAGTATCGTTATCCACTACTTAACCGGGGTAACAAACTAAAGAACACAAAGAAGAAAAGAAAAGAAAAGAAAAATAATAATTTTATAATCGTCTTATTATTGAATTTACCTCAAGTTCTATTTGAGTGTCATTGATACCTCCCTCAATTTTTTTGAGTTGTCTTTCTAGATCTTTAACGTAGAATACCAACTCTAGAGGTTGTAGCTTCCAAATACAGTGTGTTTTACAAAATTGTATCTAGCTTCTCAGATGAGATTGTACACATTGAAGTTGTCTGAGAAGGTTCAAGAGGATTTGTCTAGTTGAGGCACATATGATTAGAAGAGATAAAAGAAAATTGAATGATAAAATAAATACACTTTCACAAAAATTTAAATCACAGAAAAGAAGAAAGAATAAGAAAAAAAAATCTTAGTTCAAGTTTGGCGAGTCACTAAAAATACATTTCGGTGTCCTTTCCATGGTTGGTACTCTAGATATGGCTTTAATCTTTAACCATTAACTTTAAAAGTTACACCGGTCTGTGGATCCTTAATTTCAATTGCTCAATGTGGAAAAATAGTGTGGACTATAAATGGACCAGTTCACCGAGAGCGTAACTTACCTAGGAATAGGTGTAAGCGAGAATTGAATAAAAGCACTTTCTGACCTTGGGTGAAAGATTTTCTCATAATTTGTTTGTCATGAAAGACTTTCATTCGCTACTTGTAAATCTTGGCATGTATGCATCATTACGAATTTCTTGAAGTTCAGCTAGCTGTAATTTTTTTTTTTAGTTAGCTTGCTGCATGTTAAAGTTGAATTTCTTGATGGGCCAGTATGGACGATGCTCGCGTTCCACAGGTAGGTGGCAAGTTTTTCATATATTAACCTATAGGGTGACATCCCAATTGGGGTCTTGAAAGCTGTTCTATGTGCCCATAATGCATCATCCAGTTTTAATGACCAATCTTTTCTATTTGGTCTCACCGTCTTTCTAATATGTGCTTTATTTCTCGATTGGAGATCTTAACTTGGCCACTGGTTTATGGATGATATGGGGTCGCCACTTTATGAATAATGGAATATTTTTTCAAAAGAGCTTTGAATGATTTGTTACAAAAATGGGCTCCACCATCACTGATTATTGCTCGAGGGAATCTAAAGCGTGAAACAATGTTGGTTTTCAAAAATTCGATCACCACCTTTTGATCATTGGTTCTACATGAAACTGTGATTACCCATTTCGATACATAGTTAATAGTGACCAATATGTATTAGTGGCCAAAAAAAGGGGAAAAGGGTCCCATAAAGTCAATACCCAATACATCAAAATTCTCAACAACTAAATTTGGGTTTAGTGGCATCATGTTCCTTCATGTAATGCTCCCTATTCGTTGACACCTATCACATGAATACCAAAAAATATAAGCATCTCGAAATATAGTTGGCCAATAGAAACCACATTGTAAAATTTTAGTAGTTGTTTTCTTAGCACTGAAATGGCCTTCAGACACTTGTTCATGGCAGAATGAAAAGATATTTTGAAATTCACTTTCTGGAACAGATTATCTGATAATTTGATCTGCACAATACTTGAACAGATAAGGGTCATCCCAGAAGAAATTCTTTGTTTTCGTAAAAAATTTGGCCTTGTCTTGCTTAGCCCAATGCTCCGGAAGTTTACCTGTAACAAGATAGTTAACTATATAAGCATGCCATGGTAATACTTCCACACTCATCAATTGTTCATTTAAAACTGATTCATTTAATTGTAATTGTTATGTAATTGTATCAAATTTAAGACGAGAGAGATGGTTGCCACAACATTTTCTGTGCTTTTCTTATCATTGATTTCAAAATCAAATTCCTGCATAAGTAACACCCAACGCATTAGTCTAGCTTTTGTATCTTTCTTTGTGAGAAGATATTTAAGAGCATGACGATCTGTGAAAATAAATATTTTACAACCAATGAGATAATATCAAAATTTCTCTAGTGCAAACACTACTGCTAGCATTTCTTTTTCAGTGGTTGAATAGTTCAACTGTGCATCATTCAATGTCATACTAGCATAGTAAATAAAATGGGGAATTTGATCAACTCTTTGTCTTAATACTGCTCCTACTGCATAGTCAGATGCATTACATATAAGGTCAAATGGTAAGTTCCAGTTTGAGGGCTGAATGATGGGTGATGATGTCAACAACTGCTTTAGTTTCTCAAATGCCACAAGACATGAATCATCAAAGATAAATGATACATCCTTAGCAAGTAAATTGCATAAGGGTCTAGAAACTTTGCTAAAATCGTTAATGAAACGTCTATAAAAACCCACATGCCCAAGAAAAGATCTTACTTCTCTAACTATTTTAGGTGGAGGAAGATTGGAAATGAGATTTACCTTGGCTTTATCAACGTCAATACCTTTGCTTGAAATAATGTGACCAAGAACAATACATTGTTGTACTATAAAATGACACTTCTCCCAATTTAAGACCAAATTCTTCTTTATGCATCTCTGCAAAACTAGTGTTAGGTGATGTAAATATTGATCGAATGAATCACAAAAAATAGAAAAGTCATCCATAAAGATTTCCAAGAATCGTTCAACCATATCAGAAAAAATACTTAACATGCATTTTTGAAATGTAGCAGGTGCATTACATAATCCAAATGGCATTCTCCTATATGCAAAAGTGTCAAAAGGGCAAGTGAAAGTGTTTTTCTCTTGATCTTTTGGTGGTATGAGAATCTGATTATATTTTGAGTAGCCATCTAGAAAGCAATAAAATTCTTGACCTGTTAATCTATCATGCATTTAATCGATAAATGGTAAAGGAAAATAGTCTTTGCGTGTGATAGAATTCAACTTTCTATAATCAATACATACACGCCATCATGTAGTCACTCTAGTAGGTATTAATTCATTTTCAGCAATGGTAACTACTGTGACTCCTGACGTTTTTAGGACAACTTGCACAGGATTGACCCATGAACTATCAGAAATAGGGTAAATAATACCTGCATCTAATAGTTTAAGGACTTCAGTTCTAACAACTTCTTTCATGTTAGAGTTCAACCGACGTTGCATTTCTCTAATAGGTTTAGCATTTTCATCAAGGTGAATGTAATACATATAATCCACTGGGTTTATACCTTTTATGTCGGCTATGGTCCATCCTAATGCTCCTTTATGCACTTTTAAAGCTTCCAAAAACTTACCTTTTTGTTCGTCATTTAGGGATGATGAAATGATTACTGGTAGAGTATTTTTTTTTGCCCAAAAATGCATATTCCAAAGTGTCGGGTAATGGTTTGAGCTCGAGTTTTAGTGGTGATTGTGATGACGGGCTGAGTTTCTTCTCTGACGGTGCTAGCTGTTCTACTGTTGACTTCCATTTGTTAATGTCCATAGATTGTGCTGAATCAAGTAAGGCGTTAACCTCATCTACTGATCTATCAATATCAAAATCCAAACCAAAGTGAGTTAAACATGTTTGTAAAGGGTAACACTAAAGTTTAAAAGAAAAGTATTATCAACTAATTCTTCTATTAAATCCACATCAATAATTTCATCATCTGCATTGTGAGGTTGTTTGGCAATGTTCAAGATATTTAGCTCCATCGTCATATTGCCAAAGGACAACTATATATTTTCAGTCCTGCATTGAATGTAAGCATTGGTAGTTACAAGAAAAGGTTGTCCTAGGATAATGGGAATGTGCTTCCTTGAATCCTGAATTGGTTGAGTGTCAATTACAATGAAATTAACAGGAAAATAAACGTATCTACCTGTATAAGCACGTCCTTCATAATACCATAAGATTTTTTCATAAATCGATCTGCAAACTGTAACACCACTGGAGTTGGGTGTAATTTCCTAGTCCAAGTTTCATAAATGCTGAGTAAGGAAACAGATTTACACTAGCTCCTAAGTCCAACAAAGCATTCTCAATTGTGTGGTTCCTTATACTATATGAGATAGTGGGGGAGCCTGGGTCTTTGTATTGTAAAGGAATTTTGTGTTGAAGTATGAGCTAACATTCTCTATTAAAAATGTCTTCTTTTAAACATGAATGTTTCTCTTTTTAGTACAAAGGTCTTTAAGAAACTTGGCATACGATGACACTTGTTTTATAGCATTAAGTAAAAGGATATTAACATTCACTTGTTTGAAGATTTTAAAAGTCCCACTTGTGAATTTTCCCTTCTTTGCTTTAGCTAACCATTGAGGAAATAGAGCTTTGGGAACGTATTATCGTGGGTTGGTTTTTTCTTTCTCCTTTGATGATGAGTTTTCTGCATTCACCGGTACAATTTGAATTGTTTTTATCACCGGAATCTCCACTTTGTTGTCGACTTCTTTTCCTTTTTGCAAGGTCATGATGGCTTTGACCTCCCTATGTTGCTGAAGTGAACTGATATTTGCTTGATGCATTCCTTTAGAATTAGGCACTGGTTGACTTGGGAATTTGACTTTCTCAAAAGTCATTGCCAAAGTTTGAATTGAATAAGCAAGCTGTCCCATAATTTTTTGGAGGTTTAAAACTGATTGGGTTTGTGAGTTAAAGCCTGCTCTCATTTCATTTCACAGTTCATTAATGGTACGGTTTTGTTGCTCGATTGTGGAGTGAGTAAGATTCTTGAAATTCTAGAATGCGTCTTCCCATGGTCTAGGTTGAGAATAGTTTGGGTTCTGATTGTAGGGTCTAAATGGTGGCTGAGAAACTTGAGGATTTTGAGGAATTGGTTGCATTGGTAGAACTGGAGCTACTGGTCCATTCTGTTGGAATCCTTGAGACCATGAAAAATTGGAATGGTCTCTCCATCAAGGATTGTATGTGTTGGAGTAAGGGTTGTAATTTGATGGCATTTTCATTACACCAATGGCATTGGCTTGATCTGGGTATGAGTCATTCTCATGTGGCTCTATCAATTTAGTAGCTGTTAATGATGTTATTTGTTGGGAAAGACCATTAACTATCTCTTTGACTTCTTTAATTTCTGAACTTGACTCGCCAATGTGAACCTCATTCACTCCCTTAACTCTTCTAGTATTC
The DNA here is from genome assembly GCA_030449905.1 of Luvunga scandens. Classification (NCBI taxonomy): domain Eukaryota; kingdom Viridiplantae; phylum Streptophyta; class Magnoliopsida; order Sapindales; family Rutaceae; genus Luvunga; species Luvunga scandens. The sequence continues at coordinate 797,395 of JASUUG010000463.1, read as the reverse complement.
TTGAGTGAACGACTTCCTTGTTGGGAATTATCCGCTTGTCGCTGAAAGAAATCCCAAATCTCTGATGTACTTTTTGACATTAGCTCTCCTTCACTTGTTGCCATTAACCATTCTTGCACATGCGGCAATAATCCTTCTGAAAAGTATTGGCATTGGTGTCATTTCTCGTACCCACAATGTGGACACTTTAGGAGTAGCCCATTGAATCGCTCTCATGCTTCAAAATACTGCTCGTCTTCCCTTTGGGTAAACTCTGAAATTTCCCTGCGAATAGCATTGATTTTATATACTAGGAAGCATTTATTCAAAAATTTTGTTACCATTTGTTCCCATGATGTAATGCTATTAGCAGGTAATGCATTGAACCATGAACGAGCTCTATCTTTTAAAGAAAATGGGAATAATCTAAGTTTAACATCATCATTTGAAAATTTCTCATATTTAAAAGTTTGACATATAGCATGGAAATCATTCAGATGATTATATGGATCTTCATTTTCTAGGCCATAAAATGTTGGGAGACAATTTAGCACGCTAGGTTTTAATTCAAAACTCCTAGCAGCTACATTTAGGTATCGTATGCATGATGTGCTCAAGTTAGCTAAGGGACTGAAGTAGTCCTTAAATGGCCTCTCTTATAGTGCTAGTTGTAAATCCATTTGAATTTTATCTTTAATTGCAACGTGTTTATGTGTGCGAAGTGTTTTTTCCAATTCAAAGTTTATAGGCTCAAGATTAGGTAATTGTGACCTACGACCATGCAAGCAAAGAAAGAAAATGATAACAAAATTAATAAAAATAAAGAAGAAGGAGAAATTAGGATACTAACCTTATCACGCTGTTACAATCTTACTATGAAAACAAACTCAAGTGCTATATATAAAAAAAATAATAATAATATGTGAAACAAATTAAAATAAATTAATAGGCAGTTGAACCTGCCAAATTAATAAAATAAAAAAAAGCATGAAAATTAAATTACAGAAATTTAAAAAATGAAAAATACCTATCTGAAAATGCAGATTCACTTTTTTCTTTTTTTTAATAATAAAAAAAAATTACAAGAAAAAAACTAAAAATAAATAAATAAATTAAAAATTTATTCTACAAATTAAAATAACTTACCTCCCCGACAATGGCGCCAAAATTTGTTGTGTAAATTTTATTGAACTCGCAAGCACACGAATCTATTGTAGAATGATTAATGGTGATGAGTGTCAATCCCACGAGGAGGTGAATTTTAATTGTATATAGAATTAATTTTCTGAGTTGGTAGTTGGATTTATAATGAAAATAACGTAGGATTTATAGATCCGTAGATCCAAGCACTTTATTTTAATAGTTTATTCCCGCCGCTTTATTTTCATTATAAATCCAACTACCAACTCAGAAAATTAATTCTATATACAATTAAAATTCACCTCCTCGTGGGATTGACACTCATCACCATTAATCATTCTACAATAGATTCGTGTACTTGTGAGTACAATAAAATTTGCACAACAATAACCAAGCATAAGTTGTAATAGAGAATATTGATGATAAAAAGAAGATCTAAGGTGAATTAATGCTATAGTATGTAAAATAGCAAACCCATATAGTATTGTTAATTGTGTACTCAATAATAAAGTTCATGCAATTACCTAAAGTCACTTAATTAATCATTGTGCAAATCCATTTTGTGTATGTACATGTGGAATTGATGTTCTATATTGATTCCAGGAGATATGCAATAGTCATTAAATTTTTAGAAGTAGACTCATCAGCATTATCAAGACGTATGGTTTTAATAGGATAATCTGCAAACTATGATCTTGACCTTATAATTTTTTCAAACATTTGGTGTAGCACCCATCATTTTTGTTTTTATTATTATATCTATTGAATAGGACATGATATTTAAGGTTAATGTATTTAAGGGTGTTTTATTTTATTTCTTTTAAAACTCAAATCACTCAAATTTTTTCCTATTTATTAAATACCTTATTTAAAAAGGAAATAAATTCCTTAATGGGTTGCGGTATTTAAAAGGCTTGGCCGATATAAAGTTCCTCTACATTATTTTGTTTCTCAAAACCCTAAAGGCTAATAAAGAGAAAATACAACAACAAACTCAAGCTTTTAAATAAGAGGAGCGAAAGATTTTGATTGTGTTTCTATTTTCCATTAAATAAGTTCTTGAGCTTTGATTTTTGTCTTGAAGGTAGAAAAGAAATTATAAACCTTTGAGCTTCCGATTTTATTTGTGATTCTATGTGATTGATAGAATGATTTTAAATGTGTTATATTAATAAAATTGTGAATCATGTATTGATTTATGTGATATTGAGTGAAAGTAGCGCTATTGTGTTATCTTAGAGACTGTGAACAATATAGATTGAACATCATACGACTTCTATTTTCATTAAGTTTCTTGCATCAAACTTTATAGATTGTTAAACTAGAAATCATTATCTTTCTATCCGTATGTTTGTTATTCAAAACTTATTGTATATTAATTGCTTTGATTTGTTGATGTTGGAATGCTGGTGTTGGAAAATTTTGGTTTTCACTAGCAATTCTCACTTCTATAATTTATTTCATAATGCAAATGGCTTTTGAAAATTATGGGAATTTTTATTATCGTACATATATATGTCTAGTTTTTGTTTTTTTTAATTTCGTAATTTTTGGCTCTATATATATAAAATCATTAAAACTCATAGAGTTGGACGCAATCCTAGGAACTATTTTCCAGAATTGTGAGGGTTGATATTTAGGTTAGTTTGGGCTAGATTATCATTAGTAAATGTGTTATAGATTTTAATTCCGACTTCTTATTGTTTCCTCTAATTGTCCAAACTAGAATCACTATTTTTGAACATGTATAACTAAAGTTATAAATTTTTGAATCAGCAATCCTCTGTTTATATTGTCGCTGTACATTTTTCATGTTATTGTGGAAAATTAGTTTTTAAAGATGATTTTGAACTTTAATTAATTTTGTTAAATTTTATATTGAATGACAACATGTCCACATCAGCGTTTTGTGATATTTATGATTTTTTGACATATTTATTGCGTTTTAAAATAAGCTCCTATACAATGGTCTAATATAGTTTAGTGAATTCATGTGCTTAAGTAAGAGTGCACGGTTTAAGAATTTTTTTATTTTCCTATCGAGGTTAGGATTGAATAAGATATTGATAACAATCTTGTCTTTATAAGTATAGGCCAAGAGTGAGCTTGTGTGATTAGGGTTATCGTTGATTGCTTTGCATCGAGGTATGTAATTCATACATAATGTTTATCATACGTATATATGTAAATATTTATTAATAGAATAATGTTGTTCAAAATGGATTGGCAAGTTATGGTTTTAAAGCTATTTTAAAACGATTGTCTTAAATTAGTTTTGAAAATAAATTTAAAATACTTGTTTTTTTATAAAATGTTTTCCTAAAAAATATTTGTAAAGGTTTGCTAGATTCAATGTTTTATAAGTGTTTTGTCAAAATATTACTAAATGATTGATATTGAAAGACTGAAAACTATTTTTTTTTAAGGTTTTGGCTCATTGTCTGTAGTTATTGTTACTGATAATATTGAACAGCTAGCTGTATTGTGTGCACTTATTCACGATTGTTGCAGGATAAAGTACCCTAATTGAAGTATTGGCTAGGTCACAAAGAGTATAGGTGACATATTGAACTATTGGCTAGGTCTTTGAGAGTACAGGTGACATATTGAGCTATTGACTAGGTTGCCGGGGATGCAAGTGACACTATGTGGTGAGAAAATTGAACAAAAGAAAAGTTTTATTGATAAAAGATTTCTTACACTATTATTTATTGAAAAAAATAATTATGTTATGACTTAACTAATTATGACTATGTTATGACTTTACCCCATATATAATTATAAAATGATTTTTGTTTCCAGACTTATAGTATTTCATAATAATGATTGTATACTTTTTCGTTTTTGGTAACCTTATACATGACTTTGCTTACTACGTTGACGGCTCACACTCGTCCCTGCATTTTTGCATATTGATTTTAGAGATGTGGGCTTTAGTCTAACAGAGAGGATTTGTATGCTGAAAAATTTTTGCATTTTCTTTATGAATTAATTGTAGCTACTTTGATTATTGCTTAGAGCTGGATTTTATTTTGGAGCATTATTGAGTTATTTATTATTTTAGAGACTATGCTTTGTCAATGGGCAACATCAACTTTATTTAGGCATAGAATAAGATTAATGTTATAAGGTTTCAATCTAAATTCCTTTTGAGATTTTTGGGTAAATTTAGGGTGTTATATTTCTCGTATAAAAGCAAAGGTTATAAGATTCTGTAGACATTTAAGATCATTGATCAATGCCTAAGGATTGAAATTCCATAAAGGAATTACTCACTTTTAAAATTGTAGTGATTTATGATAGGCAAAATAGGGAGCTAATTGTAAGTATGCAGGAAAAAATTATTGTCATTGATTGATTGGTATGAATGATTTCAATGTTTTACATTTTTGCTCTTGTTGGTGAGTTGAATTTCAAGTCATTGATTTGCTTATACTTGTGTATATGATTTTATTTATATTTTGAAAGAAATGCTTATTGAGCTTGTTCGTATTTATATACTTGATGACCAATAAGACAATGCCACCTAGAAATAATATCTATCGAACTCTACCACTTGAGAGTGGTAGAGTAACTCATAGGGTAATTGGGCTTCAAACTACAAGTAGTATTAGTACAGCCCAATGTACTATTGTATCGGACGAGGTTGAGATGAGTAATCCGCAGGGAGTAGCTAATTAAGAAAATCCCACCCTTTGTGAGATGGCTCTAAATGTTTACCCATCAATGCAAATGTTAGCAGGCATTCTACAGACTCAAACTAGGCTTTTAGAAGGAATTACTTGATGTGTAGGTCTTTCTCAAAAAGTTAGAGGTGGACGGCAGAATGATGTTGTAGGCAATCGAGCACCGATGATATTAAAGTTGTTCCAAAAATTAAGACCACCAGTATGTTCGAAGGTCGACTACAGATCCCTTGGTAGTAGAGGCATGGTCAATTAGGGTGAGGCAATTAGTTGTACTGATGAGTAAAGGGTGGTGTTCACTACTTTTATCATTTAGGGTGAGGCCGATCATTGTTGAGAGGCCAAGGTCAGTTTACTGAGAAGACCGATCACATGGAAGATGTTTGTTGATGCTTTTTATGAGAAGTATTTTCCTCAAAGTGTTACCAACCAGATGGAGAGCCAGTTCCTAAATATAATTCAAGGGAACAAAAACCTAACTGAATATGAGGATAGATTCAATGCCTTATCCCGTTTTGGCCTTACGTTTGTCAACACAGATAATAAGAGATGTAGACGTTTACTTGAGGGATTGCACCCGTTTATCAAAGATCCTTTAGAGGATCCTAGGTTAACAGATTATGCAGACTTAGTGGATAGGGTTACTAATAAAGAGATGCGCTTGAATAAGTCATAGAAGAGACCGGATCGACAAAACCAACAAGGTCAATAGAGGGGATCCCACAGCAAAGGCCCAAACAATAAGGGCCTTTAAACTTAGAGGAATTTTAATAGTGCTAATAATGGTGAACAAAGGGTACAGATGGTCCTTCACTTCAAAGGAATTTTTCTCCTTGTGCTTGATGTGGAAGGTTACATCAAGGTTAAAGCTACATGAATATTGGTGCTTGCTTTAATTGTGGGAAAATTGGCCACATGTTTATAGATTATCTTAAGAGACATGACAACGCTATTATTGCCTAAGTTGAGGAAGGTAAAAGGAATAAACTAAGAGCTCAGGGTCGAGTTTTTACGATGACGGAATAAGATGTTGAGGCATCTAATGACATTGGATAGGTACACTATCTCTATTTTCTAGAGATGCTAAAGTGTTATTTGATTCTGATGCAACCCATTCTTTCACATCAATTGCATTTACTTATAAAGCAGATAGAAATACCAAGCTTCTTAAGTGTTTCTTGACTATTGCAACTCTGATCAATGATAATATGATGGTGACCAAGTTTATAAGTCTTGTTTCCTTAGTTCTGAGGATAGAAAATTTTGTGTTGATTTATTACTAATTGTAATGCATAACTTTAATGCTATTTTGGGTATAGATTGGTTGGCAACTTATCATTCTAAGGTCAATTGTTTCTTAAAGGAAATTGTTTTTAAAATTCCTAGAGAAACAGAATTTCAGTTATGAGGCAACTGAAAAAATTACAAGTAGCTAATATCTGTACTTAAGGCTAATAAGATGTTAGCAAAAAGGTATAAGGGCTTTTTAGCTTACGTAGTGAATGATAATAATGGCAAGGTTTCCTTTGGGGATATTTACGTGGTTAGGAAATTTTTATATATATTTCTTGAAGATTTACCTAGTTTACCTCTAGATCGAGAAATCAAATTTTCTATAGATTTACTATCTGGCATTGCACCTACCTTCAAATCACCTTAACGTATGATACCTTTTGCGTTGAAGGAATTAAAGGTTCAATTGTAGGAACTTCATGGTAAAGGTTTTATCCGACCTAATGCATCTTTTTGGGGAGCTCTAATATTGGTGATAGATGATCAAAATTGTGTGAACTCTTACTTAGTAACCAAGCCTTGCCTCAACAAGCAGAGAGTGTTTCCATTACACAATGAGAGTTCAATTTGTCCAACCTAGCTCTTTCTTAGTAATCAGGCCTCTTGCCTTAATAAGAAGAGAGTGTTCACATAAAATGGATAGAGTTGGTTAATGAAATAATATAAATAAACCTACTGCCTAAGGAAGAAACTCCAATAAAACTGCAAGAATGAAAGTATTGCTTTCTATTGACTAAACCGCATAATCATTGTGTCAAAAATTACTAAGCATTAAAGACAATTTACTGAATTTTTGATTGATGGTTGGGTAGCAAATGGGAAGAATGCAACTTTTTAGAAAAGTTCATTTATTCACTAACAAATTTAAGTTTGAATTTTGTTGGTTTTCATCACTTAATTTGCTAGGGACTAGCAATAAGCGAGTTGGGGGTGTGTTGAGTACTAGAGAATGTATTTTTATAAAGAGTAAAATTGTCATTTCATACTCCAAGTCTCACTAACACTTTTACTTTTATGTTTTTAAATCCTTTAAGCTTTGATCATGTGTGTTTTATTATAATTTAAGTATTTTATATATCTCAAGGATATTTTGGCTATTTCACAATTAAAGAGAAGTTAGACAACAGAACGGATGGCATTTTCGAACTTAGAACGGTTAAAAACCTTAAGAGGAGTATAAAGTGAAATACTAACTAGGCTACCCAAGATGGGGGGTGAATTGGGTTCTTAAAAAACAATTAAGGTAAATAAAACCACACAACAATTTAAACTAATGTCTTAATAAAATCAAAAGCAATAATTTTAATAATGCTCGAAATTAAAAAAATAAGGGAAGAGAGATCAAACACGTGATTTTTACATGGTTCGGCCAACCGTGCCTACGTCCATGCCTCCAAGCTCACCGGGCTTGAGGATTCCACTAAGCAAGCCTCCAAGGCTTCAACAACACTTACAATTGACTTCAAAGGTGTCAATGAACCTTTACAACAAGAGATCATTCCCAATCTCTTAACCCAAGTGTATCCCAACACTTACAATCACTCAAAAACAAAGATTACAATCAACTAATCTCTCACACAATGTATATGATTACAATTGAAATCTTAGTGTGTGAATCAATGAAATAAAAACAAGTTTAAATCCCAATGATGTATGTTTTCTCAGTAGTAAGCTCAATGAAAACTCTTTGATCTCTTATGATTTAAATTTGATTGAGCCATTTTATAGTTGGACCTGAAAACTAGCCGTTGTTGACTTTCTAAGAATAATCGGATCACCGTTTACTTCTATCGGTTAACCGTTTTGACTTTTCCAAATAGCCATTATGCTTAGATTTTGAATAAACGGTTTACTGTTTAAAGTTATGGGATCGCTGTTTGCTTCCAGAGACCTGCAGAACAAACATAGCTTTCTGTTTTTACTAAACGGCTCAAGGTTAAAAAACTTTCTCCTTTCTGTAAATTATCGATTCACTGTTAGTAATAAACAGTTCACTGTTAATTTCCAGAACGCTTTGAAACAAGTCTAAAGACTAAATCTTTTCTGTAAACAAATGGTTCACCTTTTATAATAAATGGTTCAAGGGTAATTTCTAGAATCTATATTTTGATAAGTTTTTGTAGAAAAATGATTTTCCAACTCAAGTTAACGGTCATTAAAATTCTTTAAACATGTTTATGGCTTTAAGAAATTCATTTTAATAACTCAAACATTTTAATCAAGAATATATAAGTTTTTTTATCATCAAAATCAATATTATAAGATTAACATAAAGGGGTACTCGGCATTGTTTACGTATATGGTACAATTCACAAGTACAACACTGCTCACCTATACGATACGATAATGTGGCATTGACCGATGTTGTGGCAGAATCGCATTGGACCAATGATATGACATTAATTGATTATATGGCATTGATCGATGATGTGGCAGGATGCTATTGGGTTGAAATATTGATGTGGCATTGACCGATGATATGACAATATCTTATTAGATTGAAATACTGATTTGGTGTTGACTGATGATGTGTTCCAACTAATCAAAACTTTTCACGTAGCGCAATACTAAGCGTTTGAATTGTTTTCACCTGATGCCCAGGATTTACCCATTGTAACTATAAATAGAGGGCTTCCTTCTTAATTTGAGATCCCTAAATCTATTTTTGAGATTCGTTTCCGTAACTCTCCCTCTATCTTGTATTTTCTTTGTATTTTAATAAAATTATCATTTAACCCCCTAGTAGAATTATGAGTAGCTAGTTTAGTTTCAAGCTTGGGTTGAATGTGAAACCTCAACATAATCCAAGGGCTTAATTAGGTAAGTTTATTTTCTTTTCTTCTATAATTTATGTGGCTTTTTTGAATTATTATTGATAGAAAATGTATGTTGTCTAGATTTTGTATGGTATATCGTCTCCCTGATGAATGATCGTTACTATCTAGTATAGTGAACACTTAACACCATATTATTTAGAGAGAAAATTCCGCTTTAGTATTTTGTGAGTCGTTTTGACTCAATGTTGCTAGAGAGTGTATCTAAGGTATTTAATGGATGGTCTTGCCATGTTGTTGACAGAAGGATTATTATCGTCTAGCACAATGTATTTTTGAGACCACACGTAGTGGAAGATCGTTATCCTCTGGCACACTGAGCACATGTTACCATATTTATTAGAGTGAGGATCATGAGGAGTGAAAATACCCTCTTCATGAATTAATTGGAACTAAAAGGGGAATATTAAGCCCATGGTGAATGTTAAGTATGAGACTAATACTCAAGCGTTACATTTACATTGATTTCATCTTTAATTTATTCTTGCCATTTTATTTTTAATATTAAGATAAAATGAATTCACTTTGAACTAAATCACATATGCACTTAGAAAATTAACCATACATATAATTAAATCTACCTCCTCGTGGGATCAATGCTCGTCATCACAAAATTTATTCTATAATAGATTCTTGCACTTGTGAGTGGAATAAAATTTACACTATAAACAACAAAAGAAAATTATAAAGGAAACATGAAATAGAAGGAAGGTGATGAGGTCTTTTTCTTTTTTTCTTTTTTTGAATGTGTTCATGTCTTATAAAGAGTTCCTCTATAATCATTTTCCTAATTCAAATTAAATTAGTCACTCACTTTTCTTATTTAATTTGAATTAGCAATCCATGAGTCCCACAATTTAATTCAATTTAAATAATTTAAATCACATTTAGATTTGACTTATTCAATTCTAATTTATAATTAAATCAAATACATGACCCATGTCAAATGATTTATAAAATTGATTGCTCTCACTTCTCTCCAATGTTGGAAATTAGTATTTTAAAATACTAATAAAATTTTAACAATCCCCCAAATATTTCAAAATACCTCAATATCCATCGTCATAGAGTTTTAATGCGTATGAACTGGTGCTTTTTGGGCTATGAACCAGCCATTGAACAACTAATCGTGTCTTACAAGAACTTGGCGAAACTTATAGTTTCTATAAACCAATATTCTTTTGTGTAAGGCAGTGGACTAGAAGCTCACATTAAACTTTCTCAATGTTTCGCTATTTTAAGGTTTGTCGCTATAATGTACCTATGCCCCTGGATTCATGAGTGATCTAGAAAAGCCTAACTAACTATCATAGGAATCGACCTAATTCCACACTCACATAGGTGAATCTTTATCAAGTGTGTCATGCAGTTTTGACACACCACCATCCACAAAACAAGGGCTATAGAGTTCATTAACAGCTCAATTGGTCAACCTAAATCATTGTAATAGGCAACTATAGCAACATAAGGAGGACTAAAATAAATAGATCGATAGTGCAAGAAGACAACTAGTGACTTGCTTTTACCCACCCTTATGAACCAACTTCATCGGATCTCTAACAAATAGGTACAGTTACCACCACTCTTGTCTTTTGTTATAGATAAAAGGCTCATCTCCCTTAAAGTAATTATCACTAACCTTATGCAGTAGTTTATCAGAGAATTGGCCAAATTTGACTATGACATCATAATCTAGGATTATAAACCCATATCCTAGAAGCTGCTAAAAAATATTATAGCTTAGATGAATTTATTTGCTTTTTCCTTTATATATCATAACACTTTGCCTTGGCAGTAGCAGCTTAGTAATCATAATATAATCACAAAAATAAAAGGACATATGATAATGGAAAGATTTGTTAAGAGGTTTCTCAACCAATCAGCTTGAGTACATGCCTTTTCTAAGGTAACTAGCTCGGACTCTGTGGTAGAACGAGCAAAACACTTTTTTTTAAAGATTTCCAAGACATAACTCCTCCATGAAGGTCGAAAATATAACTGCTAATGGATTCGATTTCATCTTATCATGAAATTGAATTTGCATCACTATGCTCTTCTAACACAAATGCAAAGTTACTATAGTTAAATCTAGAATCAATAGTGCCTCTCAAATGCTTTAAAAGTTTGACTATGACAGTCAAATAATCCTTATTAGGATTTTAAGTATAACTACTCAATATGCCTACAATGTCTATAACGTTAGGTTTCTACTGTTCATCAAGTATATTAGGGGACTAATGATTTGGGCATATTTCAATCCTTTGGTTGTCTTATGTAGATTTCTGCATCCAAGTATGTTTTTAAATAAGTAGTTTTGACATCCATCTAGTAAACACGCCACTTATCAATTGCAGTTATGCAATTAAAACTCTAATGGATGCAATCGCGTCATAAGAGTGTCAGTATCAAAATAATCTACATCTTTCTTTTACGAGAATCATTTAGCAACTAATCTTGCCTTCTATTTATCCATTAATCCATCTACTTTTAATTCTCTTTAAAATTTCATTTTCACCTAATAAATTTTGTAATGAAAGACAAGATACCAAATTCCCATACATGATTGCTCATGACGGAACTTAATTCACTGTTCATTGTCTCTCTCCATGGAGGTCCATGTCGTGAAGCTATAACTTCATTGAAAGTTTAAGGATCATTTTTAATAAGAAAAAACATAGAAGCCTCCACCAAAACTGATGGGTATTCTCATCTTTTTACTTCTCTTATTTTCAACTAAGAAGGAATATTTAATTGACTCTTTCAGGGGTGAGTAACTAATGTTAGCTTGCTTAAGAAAATAGAATTAAAGAATTCAATATTCTTGGACTTATTCAAGGTATCCACCTCAAATGAATGTCCTTCATTTTAAAGTACTAAGAATCTATAAACAACACTCTTCTCGACATACCCTCTAAATATACAGTCAACAGTTTAACATTCCAGCCTAATCCTTTTAGGATCAAGTATAAAAACCCTTGCAAGGCACCCCCACACTTTGAGGTATGATAAATTAGAGGTAGAACCTCTATATAACTCATAAAGCATCTTTATTGTTTTCTTATAGGATATTCTATTCTGAATGTGGTTATGTAACAATAGAGCTTGCACCCTACAAGTATATAGTGCTTTAGAAATTATTACATGGCATTCACCATGCTCTTTAATGTTCTATTTTCCTTCTAGCTACATTAAATGATTAAGATAAATAGGGATGTGTCATTTCACAGATGCTGCCATGATTCTCACAATAAGCATAGAATATGCTTGAATTATATTCACCTCCTTAATTCATGGCTTATTTTAAATCACCAAGATTATTATGAATTAAACCAAGAAATTTAGTTTAACTATTTAGAATTAGTTTACATGTCTTCTTTATGGATTTTTCATTCCACACACATATCGCATTTGTCAATTGACAAGCTCAAACTAGATAGTATACCAAGTTCTCTCATGTTTTTAATATAAGAAAATTTCACACGACCATGTCTCCCATGCTATAGAGTTAATAACATAAGTTAGGATGATTCACCTTTCATCCTTAACTTAAGAATTATAGTATTGAAGAATTCATTAGAACAATACCCTTTTCCTAAAAAATATCTCATTATTTGGCAATGTAATTTTGCCATTCTCGGAAGGACATTTTCATTCATGTCTTCCTAGTATGAAGACATAATTCAAATAGTATTGTATTTTATGAACATGGCATATATTACTTGCTCAAGATTGGTGCGGACTAGAAGTCATCAAGGAAAATAAATTCTTCTTATTCTCTGAATAGAGTATAATCAACCATATTTATCTAAAAAACAACCATAATAATAAAGTCATCTCCTTTAGCTAAATTGACTTATGGAGGATTTTCTTGTCTCATTTCTTTGAGCTTAATTGCTATTTTGGCTAACATAGTTCCCAAGTTTTCTAAATACAATACAATTTCCTTTCCTTTAATAATGAGATGGAAATAATTATTATGATTTTTGTTCTACTTTTTGTTATAAGGAGCATAAGTCTCAAATAAATTTACCTTGGAATTTAATTCCTTGGTTCTATTATATTAATCAAATCATATCACTATCCATTCCTTAATAGAACAGACTTTAGTCTCTAAAGTTTAATAGTTTATTCCTTAACCGGAAAAATCTCAAATCTTACATAAAGTATGTTGACATATAGGGTTCTCAATAGTAAAATTGTCATAGCTTGATTCCATCTAAAACAATTCAAAACAATTTTTGTTTTAGACCCAAGAAACTTGTCACACAATTTTCTACCATGACCTCACTAAATTGAAAAATTCAAAACAATTTATTCTTTAATCATAAAATCATGGAAATTTCCCAGAAATATACTAGACATATTGTTTCCAAATTTCATGATTTATGAACAAGTCTAGATTTGGCAAAATAGTATCGTAGCTCATGGATTGTGCTGAAACCAGAAATTTTTCGCATAACAGACTTTAGTTAAAAAAATTATTTTAAATTGAATTCTTTTCTGATTTTGTTGAAACAAGTTTCAAAAGAATCCTTTGGATGTCTAGTATATCATATAAAAATTTCAGATTCAAACTCTATGACAACTGTTCCTAATTTGTTTGATTATGCTTATCTATTCAGTTGTTTATCGTTTATTTGTGTTAAATTATTTGAGTTAACAATATTTGAAATAGAGCATAAATCTTTTATTTATTTTTTTTAAAATTATAAGAAAATATTATCGTTATCGTATAATATAGTTTTATAAAAGTAAGTATTTTCCTTAAACTTAAACTCTTCCTATCACCCTACGATTAAAAATCTTTAACCTAATAACCGTATAAAAGCAAGGAATTCTAGGGTTTTATTTTATGCACGTTTAAAAGAATTTATGAGGTAATTATCATTTTCTAATCTTACTTGTTTGATGATGAATGCATGCATTGTTCTTTTTACCATAAAGGACTTGTTAGGCAAGAGTGACTTAATTACTACTTTCCCTTTATTTTTTACTCAATTTCTGCACGAAAGTCTTCATGACATTAAACTAGACAGCTTAAGGTTTTCAATGATAGATTTTGTGAAAAGACATTCCATGTAACGAATTTGTTGTGAATTTTCGAATTTGAAATAGTGGCACTGGAAAATTTTGATTTTCAGCAGCATGTCTGACTTCACTGATTTTTTTGACTATCCAAATGCTCTCTGAAACTTACATCAATTTTTCTATCCAATCCTCGTTATGTCTACTTACAATATGTTTAATTCATAATTTTTGGTTGAGAATAAAAATTATTAAAAATCATTATGTTGGGCTGCTGCAGTTTTGTAAACTGCTTTTCAGAATTGCGATGGCTAATGGTAAACCTATAAAAATAATATTCATATAATATTATGAATCCTCTATAATTTAAAGCTTATTTGACTAATTTCATTGAGTGAGCATTAAGTTATCAATTTTTGAAGTGCAAAACATAAACCTGAATGTTTTTGGACAAGTTTGCTGGCCTTTTAATACAAATTCATTTAAAATAGTTTTGCATCTTCAAAAATTCTTGAAAGTTGATATATTGTTTATTGATGTCTCAACTATTGTAAAATTAAGTGTTCTAATTTTTATGAGTTCTATTAAATATTTTAAAAATTTTTGAATTCAATGACCTCTGTTTTTATCACTGTTGGACAATGTGGTCATGTGCATGTAAAATTCGTTTTGCATCATGTTTCTAACGTTTATTCCTTTTTTTGAATTTCTATATGAAATGCTGTAGATATTTATGGTTTCTCTTGTTTGATTTTATAATTTTTTGACATATGATTAGCTTGGTAAAAATCAGCTTGTACCGGGTGGTTGGGTTTAGACTAGTATTAATGGTTTAGTACTCATGACTAGGTTTGATTTTGTTGGAATTATATCAAGGTCAAAATGAGTAGTAATATTGATAAGGATGTGTCTTGATGTTTTAGGTTGAGATTGAGCTCAAGGTTGAGGTTACTGTTCTTTATTGTTGAGGATCGAGATAAGTAGATTCATGTATAATACTCGTATTTTACTATTAAATCACATTTGATTCAAGGTATGTATTATCTTGAATGAAAATTATATGAAAATGATTTGTTTTAATCTCTTAAATATTTTGCTTAGTAAATCATTCTTTTAAATTATTTGTAACAAAACTTTTTTTTATTAAAAACTTGTTTAATAAATTTTCTTAAAAATGAAAAATTTTATTAAATTTTTTTAAGTCAAATACTTTGAAATAATTATTAATTATTTAGATTTAAATTACAAAATTTTACAAATAATCAAAAAGGTTTAAGGATGGTTTTAAATGATTTTGGCTCATTGTTCGTAGTGATGCTATGTTTTGTTATGTGATGTTATGAAAGTCTAGCAGGATTATATGCACATATGATGTTAATGTTAATGATTCTCGTGGGGTATAGTACCGTGAATGATGTTATAAGGCTAGGTCACTGGGTCTATTGGTGATACTATGTGGCATAAACTAGTTATGTTTTATATGTTTTAAATGCTATTATTACATTTAAGGATTTAAATGACTTTATGATATTTTGATTTATTTTTGCAAAATAATGATTTACAAAGGTAAATTCACTTATGATTATTATGCATATCTAAGAGATTTTGTGAAATTATATTTTAATGGTTTTTAATATTGTGCGTGAGTTTACTTACCGAGTTGATGGCTCACCCTTTGTTATCATATTTTTACAGATAGAGTTAGATGATTCGACCTTATAATTATAGGAGGAAGAATAAGAGCTCAGTTTGTTTTAGAGAATAATGTAACGTTAATAAGCTATGAATATTAGCTTCATTTGGGATGATATTTATTGGAGAATTTGTTATCTTTTGGAGGTTTAGACCATTTATTGTTGGATATTAATTTGATGATTCTAGATATGAGAGCAATAAAATTCAATTTTATTTCAATTTCACTTTAGTACCTTATTAGTGGAATTGGGGTGTTACAAACTTTGTTTGTATAAATTATTACATATTTTGCAATAACCCTTTGTCAACATAAATTTCTGTAAAATCTTAGGTAGCCAATGTTTATTATCTAATCATAATCAAAATATTAAAGTCACTTAATGAAATACTTTTAAGATTTAGGATATGCTACCATATATATTTTAATAAATCCCAAATCTTAGATGTATTTTTATCAGTAATATTATAAGTAATGGGTTTGATGTTTTTGTTTGAAGCAATAATCAAACCTTATAAAATTGGTCTTAAGATTGTTCGAAATATGAGTTGATATTTCTTATGTAAATTCAAATCTAGTTGAATCAGCAGGTTCAATATAAAGAATAGAACTCCATGAATAGTAGCCACAAGTACTGTTCTTCCAATATTGTTCATCCACTACAATTCACTCAGCATTGTACATGACACTGTTTATTTGGCAATAGTTATAAGTTCGTCATGGCATGCACAATGCATTGTCCTTAAGACCAATTTCCGCTCCTCTAGGAAGATTTATCAATGCAATAAAGATACAAATAATGTGGCTTGATCTCCAGGATTTAATGATGCTATTGTTATAAGGTTAAACTCTAATCAATAGTGTAGAACAATAAAAGAAAATTATGAAAGAAACATGAAACAGGAGGAGAGGTAATAGAGGCTTTTGTTTTTTTCCTTTCTTGAATACGTTTATGTCTCCTTTACATATAATCCTTTTCCTAACTCAATTGGAATTAGTTACTCACTTTTCTTATTTTTTTTGAATTAGTCATCCATGAGTCTCTTAATTTAATTCAATTTGAGTAAGTCAAATCACATTAGATTTGACTTATTCAATTCTAATTTATATTTAAATCAAACACATGACTAATTTCAAATCAAAGATAAAAGTGACTGCTCTCACTTCCCTCCAATGTGGGAAATTAGTATTTTAAAATACCAATAAAATTCCAACAATGCTTAGCATTGATAAGTAGCATTTGAAATAAAAAACTATCGAAAACATTACCAAGTATATTGTCCATATATGATTGAATAAGATAGAGAAGGAAAGGAAGCCAAATCAATGAAGGTGATTTATCTACAACGAGTAATTAGCCCTTGTATAAAAGATACATAATTTATTAAAATAAACTCTTTGTTATTTATTAATCTTAACATTTGATAACCCTAACAATTCTAAAATAGTGAGAGTGGCTGACGGTGATGAGTCCGTGACAGCGACAATGAGGCAAGAGAGGCTGACAGTAATAATTCCGTGATGGTGACCGTGAAAGGCTGAAAGAGAGATAGATTGTTGCTGCTGTCGATCGACCTAGGATACAAATTTAGGGATTGTATTGAATAATTATTGATTTTTCATTTCTATTTAAGTTAAATAATATTTTTAATTAAATAGAACCAAACCGCTCTGTTTGTCAGTTCAGTTCAATTTTAAGTCGATCTTAATACAAACCAATTAGTTCACTTATTTTTTACCAGTTTGAATTTTACCCTCTAAATTGAACCGAATAGAGAAATTTTAGTTTGGTTTAGCTCGGTAAGAACCAAACCATTTGCCCACCATATCTCTTGGCAGCTATCAAGCAAGCTCATGCACATTAATGGTTTCGTGCTGCTATTGAGTGTGATTCCATGCTTCTAATTCTTCATCTTGGGAACTCTCGACTTCCCCTTCTTGTCAACTTAGTGCACTTTGCTCTAACTGTCAATCTTTTCTTGACTCATTGTTGTTCGTTTTACTCATGTATTTAGTGAAAGTAACAAGGCTATAGATATGATGGCTACATGGTTTCTAAAGTGAATGAATTTATTGGTTGCATGTTGAAACGACCTACCCTAAATTCCAAAGGGCGAATCTAACTACACTCTAAAATAATAATAACAATAATAATTTTTTTATAATCCATAAGAATTCGGTCCTCTAACACAATTACATTAAACTATAGTGCAAGAACTTAAAATTATGCCAAACTATCTACCGACCTCAATTCAATTCCCCTTCTCACTCACCATGAATCAATTCTGATTTCTACGAATCATAATAACCTATAATAAATACAAAACTTAGTAAGCAAACTTTTTCATATACCAAAATGCATACACACTTATATAAAATGCATATGAATGTCAAGCCATGATCTTAAAAAAAAATATTGTAAAACAAATGCACTAAAATCTCTTTCTACCACTTTCAAACATCACATTTTTTTTCAAATCACTTACTTGAGCTACCTTCATTCAATTATTGCTTAGTAGGACACTCACCTAACTTTTATAACTTTCACACATCCTGGGCTTCACAAAAACACGCCCCTCATCCACATAACATAACATAACATCTCGAGGGTCCTTCACTATGTGAGTAATGAATTCAAGAATCCAAGCTAAAAACTGTTAAACTCACTTTCCTTCTTCAAATTCCGTATGGCAAAAATCCACTTTCTCATTTCATAAAAAAAACAAAACAAAATGCATTTTCGTGCTAATGCCAATGAAACATTGAAGAATACATATGCCCATCTCCATAAAGACACATAAGACATAACAACACATGGACAAAACATATTAGTTTGTATCTGTACATATCAAAATAGGTTTTTGAAACATGCCAAACATATACATATTGTTTATTGTGATTTATTTAGAAATCTAATTTATTTGCCTCATGACATCATCGATTAACGAAAGCTGGTCGATATCGTGGGCCTAAAATAAATAAGAAAACCCTAATAACATAAAATCAAGTCATAATAAAAAATCCAATGTCCTCAAATTTCTTATTACAAACACCTTTTAAACTTAACCTCAATTAATCTCTATTTAAATTATAAATTATCAAAATATCCTCGAAATCCTGAAATAGTAAATTAGTGAATTATCCTTGAAATCATAATTTACCAAATTACCCTCAACATCTTAAAATCATAATTTATCGAATTATCCTCTAAACCATAAATTACCAAATTATCCATAAAATAAAAAATCAGTAAATTAGCCTCAAATCCTAGAAAAATTATCAAAATGTCGTCGCCGACCAACAATGATCAAAATCCATGTGACAGTGATTGGAAAGGTTGGGGATAAAAGCTTTATGTCGTTGTGAATCCAGTGGCAGTCATGGGCTCCGACAAGCGGCCACCCCATCAGATCGGGCTCGATAGCTATGAGAACTCCAACGGTAGCTCGTGGCCAAGTCGATGGCTTATAGTGGCTGTTGTTGATTGGGAATTGAAATGGCAACCATGAGTAATAAAACCTAAGAAATGGCGCGACCTAACATTGGTGAAATCACGACGAACGAGGTGGTGATTTGTTATAGCTAATTGCCTCTTCGAACGGCAGCCTCTAGCCATTTTCTGATGACTAGGATGCCTACGAAATGATCACTACCGCTTGGGAGTTCAATTGGTACCTGTCATTGCCAATAGGGTCGGCGAAAAAGGAAACGGTGGCTGGATTAAGTTCACAAATTCGGTTGGATTCGGTTCAGTAGCTTTCTCCCTCTTTCTTTCTCTTTTCTTTTTCATTTTTATAAAGGGCTGGCCAAATTTTTCAAAATGGTGGGTGGAGTATTACAAATGTTACTCTTATTGAGATTTTATCTTTTCTTAATAGAGATGCTCATGGCCTTTAGTCATAGAGGTTCTGTTAGGCATGCTTTTGAATTTATTGTCTTTTAGGCTTTGTTTAATACAGCTTATTGAATAGAGCTTATAGAAGTAAAGCTTATAATTGAAAACAAAGACTAAACAAACTTATATAGAAATGTAACGTAAATAATATATTATAACTAACTTGCAAATGGATGAGGAAAGTGGAAATTCTCTCTAGATAAAGCCTTTAAAAATATATGCGTATCTTAGGGAGTGCCTTCCTATCCAGCCCATGCAAATGTAAAACACATATTAAAATCACATGTAACCATCACATTTTACGTAGGAATCTCTTTTCTTCCAATATAGGGTACTTGCTTCAATGTAAACACTATAGCAAGTATATATGTCCCATCAATTATCCCAATACAATCTTTAAAATATAGTTAATATAATTCATCATTCTTTATTTTTTTTAGGAATTACTTTAAACAATGGGTTTGATGGTTTCAAAAAATCAATGTCCATATGAGAAACAACATCTAATAGTATTCCAAACCCCCTCAATATAGTTTCACCTAAATGTTGAAATCTTTCTTGAACCATTCTATTCTTAAATGCATGACCTAATGTAACAAAAAACATAGTTACTGAGTTAATTATACATATATTCTTGCCTCTTTTAAGACCATATGATTCACTCAAAACTTTACATAATTTTATAAATACGTGTTTTTCCATTTTAAATTGTTGGTAACATTTATCTTTATGTTCATTTGACACCTTTAATACAAAAGAATGACCCAAATGATGGGATGTTGTACATGGTTCCTCTAAACTATGCTTAATAAAATGATTGACATAAAATGAAATTTCAGTTTAAACTATTTGTAATAATTTGTAGTCAACATCACTTTGATCAATGTAATTATACTCACTATCATCGTCATTTTTTGGGAATTCTATATCTGTACACACATATATAATAAAAATTATCATTATTTCAAAAGAAAAGAAAAAAATAAAAATAAATCTAACACAACTCAAACCAAATAAAATAAAATTATCCCAATTGGTTCAAAGCAATATTCTTAATATCATAACATAAACAAAATAAGCTAAAGTAAACAATATTCCTAAATATAAGAATAGACGATAGAATAAAACTAGAAAGAGTCTTTCATGAACTTCAACCATTTAATTTGAACATCACGATTCTTGATTGTAACAAACATCTCTCTATTCTCCTTCTTAAGAAAAATTTTACGCATTCAGATACGACTAAATTTTTATCTCAATTTGAAGTATAATATTTAACACTTCCATTACTTCTACAATCCTACAGCCATTTTCACCATTTCTTATAACTATAGATTGTCTAGCCTCTATTGTCTGATATAAGCAAACCAGTTGTTTAGACAATCTAACGACAACCCCTTCTAGCTTTCAAAGTGGTAATTTTCTTTTCCTTCCATTATCATGTGTATGTGCTATAGGAGTACCATTATCAATGTCACTCTCAATATTCTTTGGTCCATCAAAATTATTTACTTTCATATTGACATTCTTTTACTGAAAATATATATTATTATCTTTACCAGCACATTAATTAGATGGTCCTCCCTTACTGTCATTTGCCATAAAACCCATGGTTGGTGGCTATGATCCTTCCCCTATTGCAGCAACATCTTTAAACAAAATTTCTAGTTAGTCAACTTTCTTAAGCCTTCAAAATAAAATCTAGCATTATAAGTTAAAAATAATGCAAAAGAATTATACGTTAAAAATTTGTCTAAGTTGCTTCAAAAATCATTTCCTATTACACTGTAAAATAAAAAGGTTATAAATTTGCACCTTTAATTTTCTCTCCCACCATTCATTGCTAACAGTAATTGTTTGTTTTACAAAATTCCATCCTAGACCAGTTTCATTTCTTATCAAGTTGGTCCAAAGTTGCCAATCTTTTTTTAGATGTCCTACTTGTTTTTCAATTGTTTTTATTCATAATCTCCACTAGTCATTGAATAAAACTTATCAATAAGATTTTTCCACCCAATCTTATTAAAGTCAGCACTTGATTGATTCCCACATAATGTTTCGTTCCTACATATCTTAGCAAAAGCATCAGTGGTAATATCATCCGAATCCGCCTTTGGTTTTCTTTCCTTTTCTTGTATAATACTTGCCATTCTAGACAAAGGATATTTACTATTATTATATAAAATATTATGCACAAATAAAAAAAATATGACATTGTTTTGTGGTTTCTTTACATGCAATGACTCACATGGAAAATGTATATAGAAGGTAATGATCGACTAGTTACGAAATCCACTGCAAAGCTGCACCCACACATGAACTAATTAAAGCATTGACCAATAATTGTTAGGAGTTCATTTGGAAACAAAGACAAGATTTAAAAGAAACATAAAGTAGTACGAAGTGGTGGCAATAAAACATATTGAATCATATAATAAAAACAAAGATGAAGAAGTACCAAGAAGCATTACCTAGTATGCTTCTCACCAGAAGCGTTGGCTATGACTATAAGTTTTCTCTTAAGTGTTGGGTATGTATAGGGTTTTGCATAATTAAAGTGTCGGCTATTTTATTAAAAAAAAGGAAAAAAAATGAAGTGGCAGCAACAGTTTTTATTGTGTAAGATTTGTATATAATAGGGTATTATGTAGTTAATGAAATATTTTAAGGGTATTTTTTATATTACATGTTTTTTAGATAAGCTCTTTAATCTCTACTCTAAAAAGTCAAATTTTAGGATTTTTATAGTAGAGATAAATTAGCTTATTTAAGCTTAAAATACTCTACTAAAAAATAATCAAACACCAAAAATATGTTAAAATATGTTTATGGGATTAAGTAAGCACTTGTGGACACTAGATACTCCATACCAAAACAAGATAAAAAGTGCTTTAGGCACTTATCAGATGAATATTATTTTTGGTTGTTTTGTCGAGGTCGACTCTATACCCCATGAGTTGTAAACTCTTTGAATTTCATTAATCTTAGTTTCCTTGCTTCGGCAAAGGTTATCCTAAATACATAAATAAATACTTTTTTAAAAAAATTTAGAATAAAATCCGCCAATCAAGATTGATGCTCGTGTCAATATTCCATTTTGGCTTTTGATTTCTAAAAAATAGAACAAAATCAATACAAACACAAACGTATATAACAATAACTTGAACCAAATAAAAAGAAATAAAAATAAATATAAGTTAATTCGAGGAAACCTAGACATCCAAAATAACTGTTGGTTATTCAAAAGACCAATAAACTTTCAAATACAATTTACAAGTTGGTAAAATAATAATACTCATGATATTTTTTTATTAAATAACATAAAGCTTTAATAGAGCTTTAATTCAAAGTTACAAGTCTAAAAATAGCAAGCATTAGGCATATTCTCTATTATGCTCCATGAATCCACAAAATAAAGCACCAATTAACAGCTAAATTTTGACATATTAAAAATCAATAACACTTAAAATATAAATTAAATAATTAAAAATAAATTTTAAAATAGAAAGATCATAAAATTCCTTCTCCCTAAGAAATACCCTTGTCCTCAATTGTAGATTTTACTGAAATAATTTTCTTCTTCTTTGTTTCCAATTCATAATGAGATATAGTCTTGGTTTAAACATCTCTTGAAGATCCTCTCTTTAATCAGTAATATTCGTCATCTTTAATTTTGGTACTTGATTGATGAATGATTTATCCTGATGTTGCGTAGGCATTTCAGTTTTGTGGTTAAAACGAACCCTTTGCACCTTTGTTGCACTGAATAACACGATACATCAAGTTTTGCAATTGCCAAATTGCACTTTGTTGGAGACGTTGAGCTTCAACCAAAGACATAAAATTATCTTCCACATGTTTGACGTGTTGTCTCATCACTACAATAAAAGCGGCTATTGCCTGCCAATTATTTTCATGGGACGTGTAAATCCTTAGGTGAAAAGTGCTTTTCCAATTGCGTTTAATTCATTGTAGGTAAAACTAGAAAAATGTGTAGGTTATTCCCTAGGAAAAATTTGCCGTCTCTCGAAAGATAAAAATCCCTTGCTATTGTGAATTATTTATCGAGGGAAGGTTAGCGCCAAAATTTTAGAGTGACGGTGGTGATACATCCTCTGAAAAAAAGATTTTTTAAAAATAAATTTTATATTTGTTTTAGTACCAATGGAAATTATTGCAGAAAAAGATAAAAGTAACACTTGGTAATGGCTTGGTCAGTAAAACATAGCGACATGGCATTTTAAACCTTTTTACATCTTTTTCTCATTAACACCAACAAATATCTATAACCTCTACTCTAAAGAGAGAGAGAGAGAGAGAGAAGGGTTCTCTCTTCAATCCAAGGACACTCTGTTTACGCAACTAGATCAATTGTGGGTGGCTCCATGGGAGGAATCTCACAACCGAAACTCATTTCGTATGCAAATTCTTACTAAAAATATTAGGTGTGTTGTGCAAAATTTTAATACCGTTCCAAGGACATCAATCCAAAAATAAAATAATGGTAACGAGGTTGAACCAAAATGAATATCGATTGAAAAATCTAATTTAAATATAAAATTAATATTGATTCTAACTTAATTGAGTAAATTGAGTTTTAAGAGAAACTAAACGAATTAAACTAAGAAAATAATTAAAGCAAAGGAAAATTCAATAAGACAAAGGCCACTAAGGTTTTAAGAATCCACTACTATTTAACTAATAATTATTGAATTATCAATTAATCCTTAATTTTAGAGTGAAAAATCAAAATCAATCTATGTCATCTTATAGATATAACAACTGAGCCCAAGTAATTAAATCTAATTTAGGTTCTTTTTCTGCTTAATAGTATGAAATCTAAACATCCCACATAAACATATAAAATAACAAAGAGTCAAAGTTTTCCTAAGCACCGTGTAAATAATTTGATGAAAGACACAAAATCAAAGATAATCATATATGAACTTTATAAATTCAAGCATAGATTTAGTCAAATATTAATCCTAACAATCAACAATGCATGATAGAATTGGTGAAAAGATTCAATTATATTCAACTAAATATTTAAAACAAGAACCATAAACATAAACGAACATATGTAAGGAATTAATTAAAAAAATAATTATTTTATTAAATAAGGTTTCATCCTGAACCTCAAGATGAGAAAATTAGATAGACATACTTTAATACGAAGCAATAAAATAAATAAAACCAGCCATGAGAAAACTGAAATGCTTTTACTGCCGCTCCCCTTTTCTGTCTTCCAAATGCCGCTTTTGTCCCCTTAATTGTGTAATGTATCAGCTTTATATAACAATGCCCCATGACTATAAGTTATAATCGAATCCCGTAAACTTTATTGGCTGAATCCACTTTCGATTCTAATTTTCCAATTCTAAAATCAAGCTTCTTGATTAATGCCACCATTACTTGTCAACACCACAAGCCATCAATTTCTTTCCACTTCAATGCTAACTCACGAATTCTTTTAGTTTTGCTTTCCATAATATATAATGTTATGCACATGCAATTGCCATAACTGAATCCTTATTTTCTAAATTCATGTCCACCTTGCATTGTTTGGTCTTCAAATTCTTGTTGGCCATGGCTTCTATTAATTATTGTCTTTCAATTGATTTTGCAATTTAATCTTAATTGCTTCCCAAACTAAACTTCTTTAAGCCCATTTTATCCATAATCTCCATTTAATTTCCTAATCAATAAACTAATTTAGTTAATTAAAAATAAAAAATAATCATAATCAACAATTATATAATTAAGGGTAAAACAAGTATATATTCTATGTCTATCTAGTACCCCCAGACTTTGATTTCGCTAGTCCTCAAGCAAAACTATAACAAAAATAAAAGTAATGAAACAAAAAGCAAATCCTAGCTAAACCACTTTCACAGGTTACTGCAATTGCATTTAGCATATGCAACAAGCTTTTAAACCTTTAGGCGGCCCTAATGGACGAGCTATAGTCTCGTGAGGGATGATACCCACAAGCATTATTTTTTCAAAAATAAAATAACATAAAGAGAACAACAGCTTTTAAATAAAACATAAAAATAACCTCAAAGATTGTATAAATTATCTAGCTTAAAGAAAATTTTAAATATTGGCAAAGTTCTAACTTTTATTCAATAATCAATCACATCTCTAATTTGATTCTTGTAGCATGTGTGTGAATCAATTTAATTAAAATCCATTCTAAAAATCTTCAATATCAACAACCTTTGTCTCCAACAAACAAAATAGTAACTCAAACTAATCTTGTCATCTTGATCTCTAATTTTTGTTCTCACAAGCTTTTATGTGCATTTTCCTTTGATTTGTTTTTCATTTCAACACATGCACTTGATTTTATGTGCATTTGCTTTTTTTTTTTTTTTTAACACATGCACTTGATTTGATATATTTTTTTTAAATAACCATGGTCAATAGCTTTCACTCTACCCCCTTAAGGTAACCTCTCTTCTCATGGTAGATTATTCTCTACATACGTGTGGTACATAAGCCCAAATTACTCAAGGATAGTGTCGCTCTTAAGGGTTATAGGTAGCTATTTTTGACTTTGTTGCCTATGTATACTATTTTGTATTGTGGACATAAGAATTGAGCAAACAGTCATTTTCAATCTAAAATTCTTACTCATGCTGCATCAATCTGAAATTTCAAGTTAAAATTATGAAAGAATTGATATTAGTGCTCATGATGTTTAAAGAATCTCAATTAAGAAGAATTAACACAAGAACCAAGTACAAACTAAGACCATATTCATGTTAGCCTAGAGGGCTATACAAATTGTAATTTTGATGATAACAAACATTTGTTATTATATTTCATAAGTTCACTACTTTATGAATCAATACCTATTGAATGCAAAGATTGCAAAACTTTTTCATTTTAGTACACATCTTGAAAAACAACTAATTTCATAAAATACTTGGCTTATAATTGAAAACTGTTTGGTTTATGAAAATATGATGGTAAAATCTTGAGTTATTCCAAATGCTAAATCATACATATATTAAATCATACCGGCTTTACAAAATTTGTAGCAATGAAGTTCTTAGTTGTGCCTTTGTCCGTTGAGTGCCTTGAGCTCGATTTCACTTGATTCACTTGAATATAATTGTGTGAACATAAGTGTAGGAAACTGGGGAAAGGTATGTGTGAGTAAAACACCACTTGTAAAGGTTTATTGATGCCTTGGGAGTCAATTGTAACTATTTGAAGCCTTGGAGCCTTGGATAGTGAAATCCTCAAGCTTTGTTTGCTTGGAGGCGTGGACGTAGGTTGGATTTTCCAAACAATGTAAAAACTCACATGTTTGATCTCTCTTTTCTTGTCCTTTAATATTGTGCATTGTTAAATTTATTTTTTTTTATTTTATTAAGGCATTAGTTTAAATTATTGCGTGGTTTTATTTGCTTAATTTTTCAAAACCCAATTCACCCCCTTCTTGGGTTGCTTAGCTAGAATTTCATTTGGTATCAAAGGAAGGTACACTTGTTAGGACTTCACCATCCAGAGTAAAAGATCCATGGCAACCCAAAATGATTCCACATTTCGGGAAGGTAAGTCCACAACTAGCCCACCATCATTTGATAGAAATGACTACCTATATTGCAAAACTAGGATGAGAATTTATTTGCAAGCATTAGATTATGAAAAATGGGAGGCTGTTTGTGATAGTCCATTTATGCCTACCATTAAAAATGAAGAAGAGGAACATATTTAGAAACCTTCATGTGAATGGAATGAATTGGAAAAGAGAAAAGATTCTCTAAACTCCAAAGCTATGAATGCCCTATTTTGTACCTTAGATAAGAAAAAGTTTCATAGAGTTTCAGGTTGTTCTAATGCTTATGAGATTTGGAAGAAACTTGAAGTTGGGTATAAAGGTACAAATCAAGTCAAAGAATCTAAAATCAGTAGATATACTAGGCAATATGAGTTGTTCCAAATGGAACAGAATGAAAGTGTTTATTCCATGTATACTAGATATATGGACATTATAAACACTCTAGGTGCACTTGGTAAGACCTTTTCAAATAGTGAGAAGGTAAAGAAAAACATTAGGTCATTACGAAAGGAATGGAGACCTAAGAGAACTGTCATTGAGGAAGCCAAAAATTTAAATACTTTGTCTATTGATGATTTAATTGACTCACTTATTTCTTATGAAGAGGAGTGATAAAAAATCTCAATAGATGTTTGACTGACATATAGGTGTTGCTCTATGTTTGCTATAGCATTTTGTCTTAATTGTACTTGTTTTAATTCTCTATTTCAACTAACCACCCATTTAGTGGATACTAATTAAGAAAGAGCCTAAAAAATTTCTGTCTTAGTGGAACCAATTAAGACAATACTGGTTTTAAATTATGTTTCCCAAGTTGGGTAAATCTCAATTTGAAATGAGCCATGCTTGATCTAAAATTTGTGAAGAACTAGACATAGGGATTTACCTTGTAGGGTAAATAGAACTTAGAACGTTAATGCTATATTTATGTTGGCATAACAATTGGTCGCTGTTAGGTTGCATTAGATATAAGATATCCAATAGGCGACAACTGAGGATGCATAATTAATTCTACCTAGTGCTATAGTAGATGTTGTAGCAACAGTTTTATAATTGAGTAACAAGTCAATGCCATTGAGAGAGTTTATCTACTTAGTTACTCTATTCTCATTGATTTTATCCTTGCGTTTGACGTGATAGTTTTCTTTATTGCATTTTATTTGTTGTCATTTTAGTTATTTAATTCATTAGGTTTATAAATTGCTTTGTTTCAATTAGAATAAAACTGCATTGTTATAATTGTTGTGGCAAGTCTCGTAACATTAAACCCTATGAAGACGGTTTGAATACTCATCAATATATTACTTATTGTGTACACTTGAACACTAACATTCATAGTAGCAGAGTTAATAGTCTACAAGTTTTTGGTACCGCTATTAGGGATGGATTGTTCATTTTGATTTGTTAATTTAATCTTGACATTGCATCTTTTTATTTTATCTATTTTGTTGACAATAATGATCTAGCAACCCTTGCATGCACAGGAATAAACCAGTTGAATTTCAATTCGATCTAGAAATTAAAAGAACTATCAGGAGATTGAGAAAAAGGCAAAGAAATTTAATGGCTGCTGTAGCAATGGATGATTTAGGAAATTTAAATCCTTGATGAGAAATACAACCAGTGAATGCATAAGAAGGTCAGAATGGGCAACAAGTTTAGGGACAACTAGGGAACAATAATATTATCCATATAGCCGATGATAAAGAAAGAGCCATTCGAGATTATGCAGTGTTGACTTTCAAGTCATACATCCAGGAATAGTTAGACCTTAGATCCAAGCTGACAATTTTGAGCTCAAACCAGTTATGCTTCAAATGTTACAAACAGTAGGTGATGGGTGTCGAAGCCAGCAAATATAAATACCTACTCTAACAAAATTGTGTATAGTGATTGAGCAGGGTCGTGTCCACAGAGATTGGTAATTATTAAATCCTTTTTAAAATAAAAATGTAAAATTGGGGGATTGTTGATAATAATGAAAATCAATTTAAATTAATAAGAATGCAAATTAAAAGTGTAATTCAAAATGGAAAAACTCTGGTTGAAGGAATTAATTCAGCTTTGATTCGACTACTGATTATTGATGCAACTATAAATCATTACTGCTAATGAATAGACCGGTTATAGCTACTGAGACACTCTAATAGCCAATCTGTCCTTAATTAATCGATAACCAAGGTACGACCATTGGTTATTTCCCTAATCAATAGACAATCATAGATACGATCATAAGATTTAATCAATTGACAGTCTGAAAAATTAAAGAGACCCAAATCCTAATTAACAAACGCATACGATGGTTCATTTAAATTAGATTATTTATTCTCATAACACAACGTACTGCTATGTTATTTGCCACAAACATCAAAATCTTCATACAATGAATCTTTCAATTGGCAATAGATTAAATTGATAATTAAATAGTGGCCAATTATCTAATTAACAAAGATAATCATGACAATAATTCAGAGAATAAACAAATACCCAAAAAGCAATAAAACAATTAAAAGCACAAGAAAGATCTCACAGTAATGGTGAATCAAAGCTTCATTAACCTTCAACCAGAAAAATAAGTTTAGTTCCTCATGGAGAAAAAGAGAAAACCCTAAAAAAGATGAAAATAATTAATAATTCAATTCTAATTCTCCTTCTAATCCTTCTTTATCTCCTCTTTTTATAGTTCTCTTAAAAAGGATAAAGATAAAAATATCTAAAATCTTATCTAAACTTACAAGAGTCATAAAAATATAAAACACGTTTAAAAAGAAATAAAAACGTCAAGTCCGCAATTGATAGCACGCGCCCACGCCTTATCAACAAACTTTTTCTGAAATCGACTGTCACGCGCCCACGCCTTATCGACAAACTTCTTCTGAAATTAACAATTTCTCCAAGAAGCCATTTCATCCTCAATCATCATCTTGTAGCTCAATTTAGCACTAATCAATAGAATTGCACCTATAAAAATAAAACACACGTAAATCACAACTATTGAGTGCAAAACATTGATATTAAAGGGATTAAACAATGCAAAACTAGTGCATGAAATGCACTATAACAGTAGGACAATTCAATAGATTACCATCAAAAGACCCTCACTTTCACTTAAAGTTATTTTTGGAAGTGAATGATGCTTTCAAGATTGCAAAAGCATTGAGGCTTCAACTTTTTCTATTTTCTTTAAGAGATTGAGAACGAGCATAGCTGAATCATTTACCACCAAACTCTATCACTACGTGGAATAACTTGGCTGATAAATTTTTGATGAAATATTTCCTACCCATTAAGAATACAAAATTGAGGAATGAGATCACATCTTTCTATAGATCACATCTTGTATAATACATGGGAAAGGTTCAAGCAGTTGCTAAAGAGATGTCGTCATCACGGTATTCCTTGTTGTATACAATTGAAAATTTTTTACAATGGTCTTAACCTAAGTAAAAGATTGATGGTAGATGCTTCAGCAAATAGAGCCTTATTTTCTAAGTTTTACAATAAAGCATATGAAATCATGGAGAGGGTAGCTAATAACAACCATCAATTGCCATCAACTCGGTAAGTTGCAGTAAGAGGTGTAGTTGGAGAGCATAATGTAGATGCTCTAACAGCTCTATTAGCCCAAGTAACCTTGTTGATAAACATTGTAAAAGCTCTAACTACTGCTCCAACAACAGTTTAACAAGTTACAGAAGTGTCATGTGTCTATTGTGGAGAAGGGCATTTTTTTGATAATTGTCTCAGGAATCCAGCTTTAAACAATTATATGGGCAACTTTAACAGACAAAGCCATAATAATCCTTACTTAAACACATATAATCTAGGATGGAGGTAACATCCAAATTTTACATGGAGTAATCAGAATCAATCTGCTGCAACAATTGGTGGACATAATTGACCTACTCAACCATCTGGATTTCAGTAGCAAAATCAGAGGCAAAGAAGCAGCAATAATGATCAGCTTAATTCTCTTGAAGCACTAATTAAGGAATATTTTGTGAAGAATGAAGTAGTTATGCAAAGTCAAGCTGTATCCTTAAGAAACTTAGAGAATTGATTGGACAGCTTGCTTTAGCATTAAGCAACAGACCTTATGGGAGTTTACCCAGCAATACAGAGATCCCTAGAAAAGAAAGAAAAGAGAAGTTTAAGGTGATTAATTTGAAATCAAGAAAGGATGTTCTTATCCCAGTTGGAGTACCAAAAAGAAGAGTTAACCCCACTTTAATTACAGAGGAAACTCAAATTGAGGAAAATCCACAGCCTTCTATAATATAGCACACTGGTGAAAACAACAAAATTATGACGCTTGCAAGAAATGATAAACCAGATTACATGAGAGAAGATGCTACAATACCAACCACAGCAAACTAGAATGTAGGAAAAGCGAAGCAGTCCACACAATCTACTTTAGCACAGTAACTCAGACATCTACCACCTTTTCCATAAAGGTTTCAGAACCAAAAGGAAGACAAGCAATTCCTTTTATGAAAGCCTCGGAGCAAATGCCAAATTACATGAAATCTTTTAAAGACATTTTGGCAAGAAAAAAAAAAGACTTAGAAAATTTGAACAGTTGTTCTTACACAAAAGTGCAGCTATATGCTCTAGAATAAAATTCTTCAGAAATTGAAAGATCCAAGAAGTTTTACAATTCCCTATTCCATTGAAACTAAATATAGTTGTAAAGCACTTTATAATTTAGGACCTAGTATTAATCTCATGCCTTTATCAGTTCTCAAGCAGTTAGGAGTTAGAGAAGTAAGGCTAATAACCATGAAATTACAACTCGCTAACAGATCTTATGCCTATCAAGAGGGCAAGATAAAAAATGTATTGGTAAAAGTAGAAAAATTAATTTTTAAAGTCGACTTTATAGTCTTAGATTTTAAAGAAAACAAATAGGTGTCAATCATTCTAGGAAGACATTTCTTAACTACAGGAAAGATCTTGATTGATATGAAAAAAAAAGGAATTAACTATGTGAGTGAATGACGAGCAAGTTATATTCAATGTGCTTACAACAATGAAGAGCCCCGATGAAATTGAAGATTATAACTTTATAAATGTTGTGGACTACGCTGTAGCAGCAACAGTGAACAGTTACTACAACAATGTAGAATTTAAAACTATAACAGTTGAAGAACTTGAAGATGAAGAAAGTGATACAACTGACTTATAATGGCTAAGAGAGAGGTAACCTTTTAGATTAGACAAATACTTTGAACCTCTTGATCTTTTAAACAGAGAAGTCAACCATTTTGTCCCCTCTATTCAGTCATCACCTATGTTAGAATTGAAACTTTTACCTTCACATATGAAATATGCTTACCTTGGTGACAATGATGCACTTCCCATAATTATTTCACCTTGTTTGAATGCAGATCAAGAGAAGAGTTTGGTAAAAATATTAAGAAGGCATAAGAAAGCTATTGGATGGACCATGGTAGATATTCAAGAAATTAGCCCTTCCATATGCATGCACAAGATTTTGTTGGATGATTACTACAGCAATTTAGTTAAGAAACAGTGAAGACTTAATTCTATCATAGAAGAAGTTGTGAAGAAGGAGATCATCAAATGGCTAGAAATTTGAATCATATATCCAATATAAGATATCTCATGGGTAAGCGCCGTACAATGTGTTCCAAAGAAGGGGGGTGTGATTGTTGTAGCAAATGAAAAGAATGAGCTTAATCTTACGAGAACAGTCATGGGTTGGAGCGTTTGCTAAGATTACAGAAAGCTAAACAAAGTAACAAGGAATGATCACTTTCCATTACCCTTTATAGATCAGATGCTGGATAGACTCACTGAAAAGGAGTAACATTGCTTCTTGGACGGGAACTTAGGTTACAACTAGATTGCTATAGCATTAGAAGATCAAGAGAAGAGAACGTTTACTTGTCCTTATGGCACATTTACTTTCGAAAGCATGTCATTTAGCTTGTGCAATGCTCCAGCAACGTTTTAGAGAAGTATGATGGTAATTTTCTTAGATATGGTTGAGCAAACATTAGAGGTATTCATGGATGACTTTTTGGTCTTTAGAGAATGATGTGATGTTTGCTTGCATAATTTAGAAAATGTACTTAAAAGATGTTAAGAGACAAATTTGGTGCTTAATTCAGAAAAAGTGTCATTTTATGGTGCAAAAAGGAATACTTTTAGGCCATTAAGGTTCTAGGAAAAGCATTGAGGTGGATAAGGCAAAATAGAGGTAATTAACAAACGTCCACCACCCACTTTAATCAAAGGCGTAAGGATTCTTTTAGGACATAGCAGGTTTTATAGAATATTCATTAAGGATTTTTCCAAAGTAGCCAGACCCTTATACATGCTGCTACCGCATGACAGACCTCAATTTTGATGAAAATTATTTACAGGCATTTTTTGAATTGAAGAAAGCTCTTGTCACAACATTAGTTATGATACTACCATATTAAAGTAAGTCTTTCAAGTTGATGTGTGGTGCTAGTGACCATTCTGTTGGAGTGATGTTAGGATAAAGGAAAGGCAAGATTTTTCATTTTATTTATTATGATAATAAGACCTTATCCAATGCACAACTCAACTATACCACCACCGAGAAGAGCTTATTAGTAGTTGTTTTTACATTTGACAAGTTCAAGGCATATATAGTTGGCACAAATGTGACTATTTACGCAAACCACTTAGCCATCAAGTATTTGATCTTTAAGAAGGATGCTAAACCTAGTTTAATAAGGTGGATTCTCTTGTTACAAAAGTTTGACTTTGAGAATAAAGATAAAAGAGGGATGGAGAATCAAGTGGCAAACCATTTATCTCGATTAGAAGTAGATGCAAGCACTTTGCCTAAGCAAGATGTCACAGAAACATTTTTTGATGAGTAGTTGTTAATGCTACAACATGCACAGATACTGCAAGATACTACAGTTGTTTGGGTTCCCACGATATGCAAACCTTGCCAATTATTAGTAAGCAAACTACTACCACTTGATTTTACATACTAGTAGAGAAAGAGTAGAGAAAGAGATTTCTTCATGATGTCAAAAGCAATCAGTGGGATGAGCCTTACATGTACAAGTTGTGTTCAAATCATGTAATTTGAAGACGTATACGAGATGAAGAGATTTCAAGTATTTTACAATCTTGTCATGTTGTAGTATATGCTAGGCACTATAGTGGTCACAAAATTATCCCAAAACTTCTACAATGAGGTTACTACTGACCCTCTATTTTTAAATATGCTTATGAGTTTGTTAAATGTTTTGACAGGTATCAAAGGGTAGAGAACATCCCTTAAAAGCATGAGCTGCCCTCAAAAACATTTTGAAAGTAAAACTTTTTTATGTATCGGGTATAAATTTTATGGGACCATTCTCACCTTCTTTCGGTAGTTTATACATCCTGGTAGTAGTAGACTATGTCTCTAAATAGGTGAAAGCTATACCATTACCAACTTAAGTTGCCAAGGCAATAGTGAAGTTCCTTTAAAAAAAAATCTTCTTAAGATTTGGTTCTTCAAAAGCCATCATTAACAATGAAAAAATATATTTTTGTAATAAAATATTTGCTATAGAATTGGCCAAATATAGGATTAATCATAAAGTTGCTACAACATATCATTTAAAAATAAATAGACAAGTAGAAGTATCCAATAAGGAGATAAAGAAGATTTTAGAGAACGTTGTGAGTCCCAATAGAAATGATTAGTCATTTAGATTACATGATTCTTTATGGGCCTATAGAACTACCTATAAAACTCCACTTGGCACGTCTCTATATATGATTGTCCATGGTAAAGCATGTTATTTGTCATTAGAGCTAAAGCACAAAGCCTATTGGGTAGTCAAGCAATTGAATATAGATATGATTGCTGCAGCAGAGCAAAGAAAGTTATAACTTTCTATGCTAGAGGAATTCAGATTTATTCTCCTATGAAAATGAAAGAATTCATAAGGAAAAGACCAAACAATGGCATGACCAAAGAATCCAGCAAAGGGAACTCATTTTATGCAATCAAGTTTTTAGATATAACTCAAGATTAAAGCTTTTATAGGAAAATTGAAATCTAGATCATCAGGACCTTTCAAGCTTGTTAAAGTGTACCCACATGGGGTTGTTAAGCTGTTAGATGAAAAAATAGGTCAAGTATTCAAAGTTAATGGGCACAGAGTGAAGCATTATATAGGAATTATTATGACTCACCCAAGGGAGGACCTACTCCTAAGGGATCCAACATGAGCAATCAAGGATGGTCAGTCTGAAAGACTTAAAATCAAGCGTTAATTGGGAGACAACCCAATGAGGGAAGTTGTTTTAAATTTCTACTTTAGTCTTTCATGCTTTTAATTTATTGTGTTATTATGTTATTTTGTGCATCTAACTTCTTTTTATTTTATTTCTTCAAATTACAGCGAATATTGTATATAAAAAAAAGGGTAGTACATAGACGAGGAATTGCTATAATATAGACTCAGCATGATACAGTGAAAGTGGTTCTTAAACATGGGATATGTTATTCTTTATTGTTGCAGCAATAGAACCAATAATGCAACCTTAAAATTTTTACCATTGCAAACATAACCCTCTCAAGATTTTACCGTAAAAAGAAGTCCTAAATTTTTATCATTAGGTGGGCTGACATGCTAATGTTAGCAAGATATCCATTATAATAAAGGAAATCTACAGTCTCTACATTATCGTATTATATCTTTGATTGCTTTCCATTTTTCACTCCTCTCACATTATAAATTAGGGATTTCTTTTCTTATAATTTTACTTTCACTACAATTCTTTTCTTGTGCTTAACATTCTTGGCATCACTCCTCACACTTTACACAATTTGTTCAACTATTTCCAGCGGTAATCATTTTTGCGCGGTGTTGTAGCAATGGTCAATATCAAGTCATATGCCATGAGATTGGAAGAGCCAGTCCATTTTCACAGTTACAAGGCTAAGGATAAATTTGAAGAGTTTATTGAGCCACGCATGCTTCTAGAAGAAAAGGTTTTATATTCTCAAAACAGCCAACAGAAGTGATGAGAACTATATATACTGCTATAGTACAACATGGATGGTTCTGATTTTGTTATCACCAAAAGAACCCTGTTGTTCCAGTTCTTAAAGAGTTCTATACAAATATGCTGCAGCAAGAACAACAAAACATATTTGTAAGGAACGTACAAGTACCGCTAGACTCACACGCTATCAATGTTTTTTATGATTTACCTACTTCTATTAAATGCGAATACACAATGTTTGCTGAGAATATAACTATTAAAGGTAGGGGTAGGTCTTTAAAATGGTCACTGTACTAGGTAGCAAATGGGCAAATGAGGAAAGGATACTAGTTAATAGAATTGACCTGAAACCCATAGCCAAGGTTTTGGTTAAATTTTTAAAATCTAGGTTCATACCCACCACTCATACCACCACAGTTTCCCAAGACAAACTCATCCTTCAATGCACCATTGTCAAGGGGTTAACAATAAATGCAGAGAAAATAATCAAAAAGGAAATTAAAAAATGTGCCACCCAAAAATAAAAATCAACAGTCCTATTTTTTTTCCTTGATCACTCGTATATATGAGGCCTTAAGAGTAAGGTTTGTAAAAATGATAAAAGAATAAAAAATTAGGGGGCCATTATAGTGAAGACTGTAGATCGAATTACTGGAGAAGGAATTGCTGAATCAACCTCAAAGCATCATGCCGCAGTTGAAACAATAAAACCTACAGGCCTAGGCACTATACTATAGGAACTCAATATGATAGTTAAAAAATGTGTCCGGCCACAAATAAAGGATAATCAAATATTATGTCTTACTTACAGCACTGGGAAGCACAAAAGCATCAACTTGTTTTGTAACTGAGATGTAAAGATGCTAAATTCCCAGAGTCATTGCTGCAGCAGTTTAGCTTTAATATTGCTAAGGAAGCTGATCCAGCCAAAAGAAGAGAAGAAGCAGAAATTGAAGTAAAAGTTGAAGATAAATCTGAAGAAGACCAACATGAGTAAAGATAAGCAGAGAAAGAACAAGAAGAAGGATCAAAGAAAAGGAAAAAAAAACAGACGAAGAGGCACAAGAAGAGAAAGAGGAGGAAGATAAAGAAAAAGAAGAAGACAAATAGAAGAAACCACCATAGGTGCCTCTAGTAAGCAAAGGCAAGAAGAACGTGGTAGTTGAAGAATAATCAGAGGCTAAATGAAAGGAGGATGTACATACAGCCATTGAGGAAACCATTGGTAAAGTGACTACAATAGAGAAAGCCCGAAGCAGTTTATGGGAAATTATAGCTAGTATCACTACTCAGGAACCAGTAGTAAAACCTGCACTATTTACTCTTCAGTTAACACCAACTCAAATCACAACTCCCAAGGGCTTTAGCAAACGCAAAGGGCCGTAGTCGTCTTGAGGTATTGCAACACCAGGAGAGCCAAGCCGAAAAAAATGAAGATAAATTTAGCCGAAAGTAAATGAACCTGCTGGAACCCTTCCCATCAATCCAACATCCAACAAAAAAAAAGAAGCAACTAGCTACTACCCCAACGGGTTCACCTAAGGAATGATTGAAGAGCAGTTCTAAAAAGAAATGACTTTTTTCAACTTATGTTGTAGGAACAAAGCCAAAAATAAAAGAGTATCCCTATGCTAGCCAATTTCGTTTATCTGCTCTTAAAATTTTTCTTTTATTTAGTTATATTATTGTCTTTATTTTTCATGTCTTTTTATTTAATATTGTTAGTTCGGTATTCCATTATTGTATATCCATGTGAGGGCACAAGACCTCTCAAATTTGAAAGGGTTGTGTATAATGTGTTGAGATGGTGAGTGCTAGATGGTGAGTGCACTTATGTGTATGTTCATAGCTCTATCCTTCAAATGATTGTAGTAGGATTAGAAAACCCAATGAGGATAAATTAAATGTGGACAAAGAGAAGGGATAAAAGCCAAGTAGAACTAGTGTATAAATGAGGGTTGAAATTTTATCCTAACATTTAGGTTTTGATTGAGTTTCATGAGTTTACTGTAGAAGAACTAGGTCAAATATAGATGAGAATAGTAGCCTTACGAGGTTGAAAATTAACTCAAGTTTTGGAGAAAAGGCTGTAAAATTTTCATGATTGTTATGAACTGTGCTACGCATTAAATGAATTGTGCTCCAATGACATAGTTACTGAGTAACCAAGGCTGAGTATGTACCTCATATAAAGACTTGTGTAAAAAGGCAGTGAAAGTTATGAGCACTATTGCAACAAGTAAGAAAATATTATGAGCACTTTGTTCAGGAGCTTTATAGTCAGCCTTGAGTTAAAAGTGTTCAAAGATACGACTTAGACATATCATCCTAGGAATGATTGCTACAGCAACTCTGATACATAATTTAAGTGAGTAACTGGGTGCCATCCTTACAAGTGATAGTCATTCACTTGAAAGCTCAATGTTATAGTGAAGAGAAAGTGATAAAAAAACCAAAGAAAATATATATATAAATTTTGAGAAGGATTGCTATAGAAACGTTTAAATCTAATTGAGACCTTGGTCTTCCCCTACAAAATAAAAGTGTTTGTTATGCTTTTATAAAATCCAACCTATGCTTAAGTGATGTTGTAGCATATCTAAAACTTAATCAAAAGTACATTCACAAACTTTGGACAGAATAAGATTTAAATATAAAACTAGAATTGCTATGGTAATTTGGTGTGTTTAGGAGTATGATCTGAGGGTTAATGAATCCTAACAATGTTAAGGATAGAGTTAAGTTATTTATTGTATCATTGCATGGTTAAGCTGTTTGTATTATGACATTACTTGACGACAAGTAATGGTTTAAGTTTGAAAGTGTGATGACTTTATCAAATAAGAGTTATCATCGCACTTTTAGGCTTAAATCAAGATTACTTATAGAGTAAATGATGTGTTTTTGTTGTATTTTAGTTTTATTTTGCATGAACATCCAATCTAGTTTAATTTTCTAATAATTTGAGTTCTTTGAGATTAATTAGTACTTAAATTTTATGCTTAATTGTACATGACCAAAAGCTCAAGTTTTAGGGGAGCAGTGTTGCTGTAACAAACTGATAGAAACAATGAAAGAGTAAAGTTGCAGAAGAATTGAAACAAGTATGGAATAGGGCTGATGCTTTAGCCGTTGTTGTAGCAATTCTAAAGCATTGATAGAGAAGATTTCGTGGGAAATAATTAAGAGATTGCAATCTAGTGTTTCTAAAAATATAAGGTGCGCACCACATGTTTTCGGTTGCCTTAGTTTCACTTTATAAAAGGGAGCACGCACACAAAAGGAGAGAGAGCCGTCACTGAAGGAAAAACATAGAGGAAAAACAAAAAAAATAAAAGAGAGAAGATTTTAGGGCTGCAATAGAGGATTACAGTGAGCAAGAAGAAGATATCATAAGATCAAGCCAACTTTCATTCTTTCTTTTATTTTCTTGTCTTTGTATCTATTCATAGGATTGCATTAGATGGCTAAACTTATTTTGTTTATGGTTTTATTACAAATTATGAACTAAATTTAATTGTAGTTGAGTGATAAACAATCTCAATAGATGTTTGACTGACATATGTTTACTGCTCTGTGTTTACTATAGTATTTTGTCTTAATTGTACTTGTTTTAATTCCTTATTTCGGCTGACCACCCATTTAGCAGATACTAACTAAGAAAGAGACTCAAAAAGTTTTGTCTTAGTGGAACTGATTAAGGTAATACTTAGTTTTGGATTAGATTTTCTAAGTTGGGTAAATCTCAATTTGAAAAAGGATTCACCTTGTAGGGTAAATGGAACTTAGAACAGTAATGTTATATTCAATGTTGGCATAATAATTGGTCTCTATTTAGGTTGCATTAGATATAACATATCCAATAAGCGATAGCTGAGGATGCATATGTGATTCTAGCTAGTGTTTTCGTAGATATTGTAGCAACAGTTTTATAATTGAGTGACAAGTCAATGCCATTGAAAGAGTTTATCTACTCAACTACTTTACTCTCATTGATTTTATCCTTACGTTTGACATGATAATTTTCTTTATTGACTTTTCTTTATTATCAATTTAGTTATTTAATTC
Organism: Luvunga scandens; assembly: GCA_030449905.1. Lineage (NCBI taxonomy): Eukaryota > Viridiplantae > Streptophyta > Magnoliopsida > Sapindales > Rutaceae > Luvunga > Luvunga scandens. The sequence goes on along the minus strand of JASUUG010000463.1, from coordinate 757,197 downwards.
ATTAAGTTTATAAATTGTTTTGTTTCAATTAGAATAAAACTACATTGTTACTATTGTTGTAGCAAGTCTCGTAACATCAATCTCTGTGGAGACAATCTAAATACTTAACAATATATTATTTGTTGTGTACACTAGTACATTGACATTCATAGTAGTAGAGTTAATAATCAACATTTCTACTTTAAAACCACTTCAGCTTCTTCACAGGTATTTGTTTGGATCTTCTAGATATGCTAGTTTAAGTGGTAAATATTATGCATTTGTAATTGTGGTTGATTATTCTAGATATACGTGGGTATTGTTCTTAGCTAATAAGGATGATGCCTTTGATGCATTTAAAGTTTAACAAAAAGGTTCAAAATGAAAAAGGTTATTATATTACATGTATTAGAAGTGATAATAGTAGAGAATTTGAAAATCATTCATTTGAGAGTTTCTTTAATGATTTTGGTATCAAACATTATATTTCATCACCCAGGACTCCATAACAAAATGGAGTTGTTAAGAGAAAGAATTGGTCTGTTTAAAAGATGGCTAAGACCATGTTGAATGATAATGCATTACCAAAATACTTTTGGGCTGAAACTGTTAATACCGCATGCTATGTCTTGAATCTTGTTTTGATTGGACTGAATCTTAATAAAACTCCCTATGAACTTTGTAAAGATAGAAATCCCAACATTGATTATTTCAAAATTTTTGGATGCAAATACTTTATATTGAATACTAAAGACAATCTTAGTAAATTTGATCAAAAATCTGATGTTGGTATCTTTCTTGGATATTCAAACACTAGCAAAGCTTATAGAGTGTACAATAAAAGAACCTTGGTTGTTCAGGAATCCATGCATGTTACGTTTGATGAATTTAACCTCTCCTCTATAGAGAAAGTTGTTGCTGATAATGTTGCAGATGAAGAAGTACAACAAGAAGAATCTTCGAACATCAAACAAGCTGCTTCACCATGTGAGAATCAAGAGAAACAACAAGGAGAACAAACCAATATGGAGCAAAATAAAGATAATTCTCAAATACTCCCCAAGGAGTATAGGTATGTTTTTTCTCACCCTAAAAACATAATTTTAGGTGATTCCTCATGAGATGCAACCATTAGATCATCTCTTAGGAATACATGTGCACATACTACATTCATATCTCAAATTGAACCAAAATCCTTTGTGGATGAGGAAAATGATGAATCTTGTGTTATGACAATGCAAGAGGAGTTAAATTAATTTGAGAGAAGCAATGTGTGGAAATTAGTTCTTAAACTCGAACATTAATTCGTCATAGGTACTAAATGGGTATTTTGGAATAAGATAGATGAATCAGTTGTGGTTGTAAATAATAAAACTAGATTAGTAACTCAAGGTTACAACCAAGAAGAAGGAATTGATTTTGATAAAACTTTTGTACCTATAGCTACATTAGAATCTATTAAGATTCTCTTAGCATTTCCATGTCATAAGAATTTTATTTTGTATTAAATGGATGTCAAAGGTGCATTTCTAAATAGTTACATTATGCAAGAAGTTTATGTGAAACAATCCCCTGGTTTTGAAAATGAAAAATTTCAAAATCATGTTTATAAGTTGTCAAAAGCATTGTATGGATTAAAATAAGCACCTAGAACTTAGTATGATAGGCTGAGTAAATTTCTTTCGGAAAATGGTTTTTCAATAGGAAAAGCAAATACTACACTATTTATTTAACATAAAAATCAAGATATACTTATTGTTTAGATTGATGTTGATGATATTATTTTTTGTTCTACTAATGAGTCTTTGTGTGAGGAATTTTCATCTTGTATGAATAAAGAATTTGAGATGAGCATGATGGGAGAATTAAAGTACTTTCTTGGATTACAAATAAAACAAAATAAAGAAGGAATATTCATCAATCAAGCTAAATATTTAAGAGATTTACTCAAAAGATTTAGACTTGAAGATGAAAAGGTTAAAAGTAGTCCAATGAGCTCAACAATCAAACATGACAAAGATGAAAAAGGTAAAGAAATTGATGTCAAAACATATCGAAGTATGATCGGATCATTACTTTACTTAACTGCTAGTAGACCCAATATCATGTTTAGTGTATGTTTGTGTGCAGATTTCAATCATGTCCTAAGGAGTCGCATTTCCTTACTGTCAAAAGAATTTTTTGTTATTTGAGTGGAACCATAGATCTTAGCCTTTGGTATCCTAGAGGAACTCATATAGATTTAACTTGTTATTCGAATGTGGACTTTGCTAGTTATAAGGTTTATAGGAAAAGTACTAGTGGAACTTGTCACTTTCTAGATCACTCTCTTGTCTCTTAGTTTAGTAAGAAGAAAAACTTGGTTGCACTTTCAACCACCGAGGCTGAATATATTGCCACTAGTAGTTGTTGTGCACAAGCTCTTTAGATGAAACAAACTCTCAAAGGGTATGGCGTTAACCATGATCAAATTTCTATCTTGTGTAATAACACTTGTGCTATAAACCTATTAAAGAATCCCATTCAACATTATCGGATCAAGCATATAGAGATTAGACATCATTTCTTAAGGGATCATGTTCAAAAGAAAGATATTGCATTAGAATTATTTTCTAAGAAAAAACAACTTGCTGAAATTTTTGCAAAACCTATTTGCAAAGAACAATTTTCAAAAATTCGACAGGAATTTGGGATGATGAGATTTTCACAAGAATATCTATATTCATGATATTGAGACTATTAAAATTGATTAATTTTTTATTCTTGAAGATTATGTGTTGTATAAGATGCTTAAGTTATATAGGTGAAATTTCCTTCTTCGTATATTTATCTTGTCTTATGATTGTGTGACGTATATGCAAGATAAAAATGTTATATATTTTCATTTATAATTTTAAATGTTTTTTATCATGTCTCATGCGTGAAAAATGGCTTTTGAAATTTTTTAGAATCAAAAAATGCCTCGGAATTGATCAAAACTCAGCCAAACAGCAAAAAAGGTGCAAAAACACATATGAGAGTTGGTTAGCTGCCTAAAGAAAGCAGCTAGCCGCATGCAAACCGAAGAGGAAACGGCTAGCCGCATATTTTTGCTGGCTTGCCAGCTAGTGTCAGGTATATCATGTTTTCTTCTTTTTCCTCTCTTGTTCTTTTTCCATTCATCATTCTCTCTAAATCGTGACTTCTTCTCTGTTTTCTCTTTTAAATTTCTTTATTTTTCACTTTCTTAACAACAAAAAATTTCAAAATCATTACCCATCCATTAAACCTTCATCAATCATTCTCAAAACACCATTTCATCACCATTTTTCAAAATCTCAAAATCAAAACCTAAGCTTACCCATTCCCTCTCTTCCAATTTAAGCCCTTTTTAGTCAATTTTTAATCCAATTAACATCATACATTGTCTTAAATCATCTCAGAATCATTTTAATTGGTTCAAACATATCCATTTCACTCAATAGTTTCAAAATTCAAATTTGTTCGTTTAGGCGTTTTTGTGTTTTGGCATTTTTGCGTTCTCAACCATGGTTGGTGGTTAAAATTCAAGGGAAAACAAGTAGCCAAGAAGAGCAAAGAACAACATGGAGACAATTTGGAGTTCATATTAACCCATTTTCCTCATCCACCTCTTCGGAAATGGTTTCATGATAAATTTATGTCGAGGTCTGTTTTCACCCTCTATTTTGTCAATCTTCATAATTTGGAGGATTTAGGTATTTGTGATAAATCTCTTAGTGATTTACTTATTGATATGGGCTAGACAAATACTTTAGTTCTTAAGGAACGATATTATCTGAACCTAGTCAAAGTGTTTTATTCAAATATTCTTATTTTTTCACAAACTGCAAATAAGGTTGTTACAAGTGTTGTGCAAATTTTATTGAACTCGCAAGCGCACGAATCTATTGTAAAATAGATCAATGGTGACGAACGTCGATCCCACAAGGAGGTGGATTTTAATTGCTTGTAGAATTAATTTTCTAAGTGAGTGATTGGATTTATAATGACAATTATGTAGGCAATATTTTAATTTAAATTAAAGCTGTGGGAATAAACTATTAAAATGAAATGCTTGGATCTCCGGATCTGTACTCAACATGCACCATCGGTTTAACATTCATTATTAGTACCAATTAAATCATGAAGGGGATTTTCCACTCCTCATGAACCACACTCTAATAGATATGGAGCTAAGGGCTTCCCGTACCAAATAGTAATAACCTTACCTAGGGAAGCGGTTATTCCAGCCGATATCCAGACAAGATTATTACTATCTGTTTACGAAAAGTCAAAACAACCACATAAATTAAAGGGGAAGGAAGAGTAAATTTACCAAATTAAGCCCATGGAGCATGTCGAGACTTCACCTTTAACCCAAGCTTGAAAGGAAATTAGCCACTCATATTTGAACTAGGGGTAAAATGGAAATTTTATTAAAATATGTAGAAAATACAAGATACAGATGGAATTACAGAAATTTGAGCTTAAAAATGAATTCAGGGGTGTTAAATTAGGTGGGGAAGCCCCCTTTTTATAGATAAACTGAGTAAATCATGGCCATCGGATTAAAACAATTTAGACGCTCAGGATTGCGCCACGTGGCAAGTTCCTATTGGATGGAACACATCATCATGGCTGTCATTCCGTGTATATGCATGTACTGTACGCACGTTTTTTCAATCCACTAACATTCTGCCATGTCACCGTTCAACATTTTTTATCTAATAGGATCGTGACATGTCATCAGTCAACGCCACATCATCAGTCAATGCCACATAAGCGGATAACGCCACATCATTCGTCCAATCAAATGCCGCCACATCATCGTGCAAATAGGTGAGCGTGAACAAAAGATGAACAAGTGTCGCGATCATGACGTATGTGTGAACAAATCACATGTATGTGAATAGTACCATTTTTCTTTTTATGCTCCTCCTAGGGTTTTCGACTGTCCCGAGTTCAAAAGTGATGTCCGTTTCTTCATCTGATCTCTCGTTTATTGTGAAATGACCATGATATCGCCTAAAATACATAAAATACTTAATTAAAATAAAACATAATAATTAAATTACAAGAGACTTAAAGACATAAAAGCAGGGATATTAGTGAGACTTGGAGTGTAAAATAATGATTTTCTCCATTATAAATACACACTTTCTAGTACTTAAAAACAAGTGTTGGGGGAACTCCAATTGTGTTTGATGTTGAAGATTTAAATGACATTCTTAGAACACCAAATGAAGGGCTGGAACTCTATACCGTTAGAGGCAAAATAGATTCTCCATGATATTCTATTAAGGATGTTGTTTGAAATATTTGTGAGCATTCCGATTTGTCCTCTGAGTTTTATAACTTTCAAATCTCAAGTCTTACCCCTTCAACTTAGAATTCCAAATAGTGTCCTTCAACATGTTATTAGTCCTTGATTTGGACATGGGGACAAAGTTACCAATGAAATTCTAGCTAAACAACCCAAGGGGGGTGAATTGGGTTTTTAAAAAATTAAACAAATAAAACCACATAATAATTTAAACTAATGCCTTAATAAAATAAAAACAATAAATTTAACAATGCACAATATTAAAAGGATAAGGAAAGAAAGATCAAAAAGTGAGTTTTACATGGTTTAGGAAAACCTGCCTATGTCCACGCCTCTAAGCAAACCAACCTTAAGAATTTTACTATCCAAGCCTCCAAGGCTTCATGTTCGTACAATTGACTTCCAATGTGTCAATAAACCTTTACAAGTGATGTTTCACTCACACACACCTTTCCCCAAATGTTCCCACACTTATGCTCACACAAATTTGATAATGAATTTAAAGATTACAATAAGAACTCTTTTCTAGAGTGAATGTATAAGTGATAGTTTAATGATAACTCAATATATGAAGATTTGCAAAATGGAAGCTCAAGAGATGTTGTATAAATTGATTTTTGCTTGAAAAATTTGTTAGATTTGATTTTGATTTGAGTTTATATAGTTTAGACAAGCAAACTAGCCATTATTGACCTTCAGAGAATAGCCGAATTGCTGTTTAAATCGGCGGTTAGCCATTTAGATTTTTGTGGCAAGTTATCATTATAAATTTAGTTTTCAAAATTTAAAAATTTGCCCCAGGCGGTTAGCCGCTAACTTTTAGTCTTCCAAGTATATTTTTAATTTTTGTAGTTTGGCCCTAAAACTTTTAGAAATTAAAAGATCATCTAATCTTTTGAAAATTACAGTTTGGCCTAAAATGTTTATATTTTTGCAAACAAGTCTAAATAAAAAAATTAAAATAATACTTGTTGAAATCAAAGATTATAAAACTTTTTCACTGTAGCCTATATCTTGAAAAATAACCAACTTCATAAAAATACTTAACTTACGATTATAAAACCTTTGGTTTATGAAAAATAATGATTTATTAAACAAAATCTTGAGCCATTCCAAATGCTAAATCATGCATACATTGAATCATACCGGCTTTACAAGATTTATAATAATGAAGTTCTTGGTTGTGCCGTTGTCTGTTGAGTGTCTTGAGATCGATTTCACTTGAATAAATTTTTCCTTTCAAAAATAGTGAAATTATGAAATATAATAATACATGCTTGTTATCATCAAAATTATAATTTGTATAGCCCTCTTGGCTAACAATCTCCCTCGTTTTTATAATAACAAACAGCACATGTATTTTCACATTTCTACTCCCTTTTAATATGTGATATATATGATTTAACAATTAAATAACATAAAACATATATGAGGGCCCCCTCAGTATATGATCTATAGTATTTACAAACTCCCCCTGAACATGTGAAAGAACTTCAAATTTTTAAAGCCAAATTTGTAATGGTAACTTGCCACAAAAGTTTGAGCGGCTAACCGCCGATTTAAATGGCGATACAGCTATTTTCTGGAGGTCAATAACAGCTAGTTTACTTGTCTAAACTATATAAACTCAAGTCCAAATCAAATCTAACAAGTTTTTCAAGCAAAAATTAGTTCATACAACATCTCTTGAGCTTCCATTTTGTAAATCTTCATACATTGAGTTATCACTGAGCTATACTTGTACATCCACTTTAAAAGAGAGTTCTTATTGTAATCTTTAAATTCATTATCAAATTTGTGTGAGCATAAGTGTGGAAAACACTTAGGGAAAGGTGTGAGTGAGTGAAATACTTCTAAAGGTTTATTGACACCTTGGAAGTCAATTGTAACTACTTGAATCCTTGGAGGGGTGGATAGTGAAATCCTTAAACTTGGTTTGCTTGGAGGTGTGGACGTAGGCCAAATTTGCTCAACCACGTACAAATTCACGTGTTTGATCTCTCTTTCCTTATTCTTTTAATATTGTGCATTGTTAAATTTATTTTTTTTTATTTTATTAAGGCATTAGTTTGAATTGTTGTGTAGTTTTATTTGCTTAATTTTTAAAAACCTAATTCACCCCTCTCTTAGGTTGCTTAACTAGAATTTCAATTTATTGTCAATCAAGTTCTTATCATTGGCTTTTCAATAAAATCAACAACAATTTACATCTTTTGAGGATTTTTTTTAAAGAATAAACATTAAATAATAAACAAAACAACGTACTACTCCCACCCCGAACTTGTTCTAAACATTGCCGTCAATGTGTCTAATGTTCACTCATGGATGCCGAGGCACAAGATATATAAAGGAATAAAGAGTAATACAAATAAGAAAATAAGTTGGAAGGAGCACACTTGGATGACTTTTGTAAGAAAGCTAGTGACTAGAAACAAAACAAAAGGAAATAAATATATTAATAATAAAAAAATCTAAACATGAAACAAATACTAAAAACAATAAAATAAATGACATAAGAAAGACTTAGTTAAAACATATAGGATTACTCAAATCTATGACCTCCTCTTGTTTCTATGGCAAATCCAAATAGGGCTTTAGTCTTTATCTATGGACTTTAAATATGTCACCATTCTTTGAATTTTCTATCTTAATAGCTCCATAAGAGAATACAATACAAATTATTAAAAGACAAGACCATAATACAAATTATTAAAAGACAAGACCATCAAGAACATAACTTACCTTGAAAGAGATGCAATTAGGAATTATATAAAAGCACTTTTTAACTTGGTATAAAGGATTTTCTCAAAATGTGCTTGTCATGAAAAACTTTCATTCGCTACTTGTAAATATTGGCATTCTCATAAGCATCATTTCTTATCTTTTAAAATTGTACTAGTTGTAATCTTCTCTTGGAACTAGCTTGCTGCATGTTAAAACTGAGTTTCTTGGTAACCCAATATGCACGATGCTCCAGCTCTACTGATAGATGACATGCTTTTCAATGCACAAGTCTAAGCGGTGACATCCTAATTGGCATTTTAAAATGCAATATTTGTCTAAAAGAGTTTTCAAAGTTTTATTGCAAAAATGGGCACCACCATCACTAATTATAGTTCTAGGAAAACTAAAACAACATAGAATATTACTCTTCAAGAATTTGACTACAACCCTATAATCATTGGTTTTGCATGGAACAGCTTCAACTTAATTCGACACATAATCAACTGCAGCCAATACGTATTGATAACCAAAAGATAGGGGAAAAGGCCCCATGAAATCAATACCCCACACATCGAAGATCTCAACAACAAGAATATGATTTTTAGTGGAATCATATTCTTTGTTGAAATGCTACCCATGCATTGGCAACTGTCACACAAAGAACAGAAAACATAAGTGTCATGAAAAAGAGTAGGCTAATAAAACCCATACTACAAAATTTTTATAGTTTTTTTTGGTACTAAAATGGCCTCCATAAGCTTGTTCATGGCAAAAAGAGATAACACTTTGAAATTTTCTCTTTGGAACACATCTTCTAATAATCTGATTAGCATAAAATTTGAATAAATAAGAATCATCTCAAAAGAAATTCTTCACTTCAGGTAAGAACTTTGTTCTACCTTGCTTGGTCCAGTGTTATGGGATTTGACCTGCAGCTAGGTAATTAAGTAGATCAACAAATCATGGTAAAATATTTAAACTTATAAGTTGTTCATCTAGGAAAAACTCATTCAAAGGTAAGGATTATAGAATAAATTTAAGATCAAGGCAAGACAAGTGATCTGCCACAACATTTTCAAAACCCTTTCTATCTATAAATTCAATGTCCAATTCTTGTAAAAGTAAAATCTAATGAATCAATCTTCCCTTAACATCTTTCTTAGTAAGTAAATATTTCAAAGTAGCATTATCAATAAAAATAATCACTTTGTAGCCTATAAGATAAGTCTGAATTTATCTAATATAACACCACAGCTAGCATTTCTTTTTCTGTCGTTGAATAGTTCAATTGTGCATCATTGAGTCTCATACTGGCATAATAAATAACATATGGCAAACAATCCAATGTTTTTCCTAAAACTGCTCCTACAGTATAACCAAACACACCACACATAATTTCAAAAGACAAATCCCAATTAGGTGGTTGAATGATAGGGGAAAAGTTTAACAATTTCTCAAGTTTTTCAAAAGCATCAAGACAAGAATCATCAAAGATAAAAGGTACATCTTGAACAAGTAAATTGCATCAAGTCTATAAATTGAACTAAAATCTTTAATTAATCGTCTATAAAAATTAGCATGTCCAATTTTTTTTCTTTTACGAGTTTTTGGAAGGTAAAAGTTTAGAAATTAATTCCGCCTTGGCTTTTTCAACTTTTATACCTCTGCTAGAAATTATATGACCAAAAACAATACCCTGTTTTACCATGAAATGACAATTTCCCAATTTAGAACCAATTTCTTTTCTTTAGATCTTTGCAAAACTAATGTTAGATGATGCAAACATTCATCAAAAGAATCTCCATAATAGAAAAATCATCCATGAACACTTTAAGAAATCTCTCAACCATATCAGAAAAAATAATAAGCATGTATATTTGAAAGGTAGTAGGTGCACTCCATAAACTAAATGGCATTTTCCTACACACAAAAGTTTCAAAAGGACAAGTAAAAGTAGTTTTCTCTTAGTCCTCTGGAGTTATACAGATCTGATTATAACCTGAGTATCCATCTAGAAAACAATAAAAGTCACGACCTGCAAGTCTATCAAGCATTTGATCAATAAATAGAAGAGGAAAATGATCTTTTCTTGTGACTAAATTCAATTTTCTACAATCAATACAAACACACCAACCTGTAATTACTCTAGTAGGAATTAATTCATTATTAGCATTAGTGACTACTATAACACCAGATTTCTTAGGAATAACTTGCATAAGGATAACCAAAGAGCTATTTGAATTTGGATAAATAATCCATGCATTTGATAATTTTATTACTTCAGCTCATACCACTTCTTTTATATTAGGATTTAACTTTTGTTGCATCTCTTTAATAGACTTAGCATTTTTTTAAGATGAATACGTTGCACACAATCTGTTGAATTAATACCCTTAATATTAGCAATGGTCCATCCTATTACCTCTTTTTGCTCTTTTAGAACATCCAACAACTTACCTTTTCACTCAAGATTGAGGGAAAAAGAAATAATAATAAGTAGAGTGTCAGATTCTCCTAAGAATGCATATTCCAAAGTATCAGGCAATGCTTCGAGTTCTAATTTTGGTAGTGTCTCTGTGGATGGGCTAATCTTCTTCTTAGAATGAGACAATGGTTCTAGCTTTGTATTCTATTTATTTATGTCCATAATTAAAGCTGCGTCAAGTAAAGTGTTGACATTTACAATTACACTATCATTATTAAAAGGTAAACCAAAATGAGTTAAACATGTCTCTAATGGATCATCACTACAGTTAAAAATGAATAAATCTTCTACTAATTCTTCTATCATGTTTGCTTCAATAAATTCATCTTCCTCTTATGGCTACTTAGTAACATAAAAAATATTTAAATCCGTGGTCATTGTTGAGTATTAGAAAGTGTATATTTATAATGGAGAAAATCATCATTTTACACTCCAAGTCTCACTAACATCCCTATTTTTATGTCTTTAAGTCATTTGTAATTTAATTATGTATGTTTTATTTTAATTAAGTATTTTATGTATTTTAGGGGATATCATGGTCATTTCACAATAAACGAGAGATCAGATGGAAAAACGGACAACACTTTTGAACTCAGGACAGTCGAAAACCTTAGGAGGAGCATAAAAAGAAAAATGGTGCTCGCTCACATATACTGATCGTTCACACATACTGATGCGGTTGATAAATACTGATGCATACACACATTGTTCATTCACGACGACTGCTCACATGTATCTGTATCTGACGCGGCATGCACGATGACGATGGCGTGGCACTATACGATGACGTGGCGGCATTTGATTGGATGAATGATGTGGCATTGCCGCTTATGTGGCGTTTGATGATGATGTGGCGTTGATTGATGACGTGTCATGATCCTATTGAACCAAAAATGTTAACCGGTGACGTGGCAGAATATTAGTGGATCGAAAAACGCGTGTATACGGTACATGCATATACACAGAATAAGAGCCCTGATGATGTGTTCCATCCAATAGGAACTTGCCACGTGGCGCAATCCTGAGCGTCCAAATTGTTTTAATCCGATGGCCATGATTTACTCAGTGTATCTATAAAAAGGGGGCTCCCCCCCCTAATTTGACACCCCAGAATCCATTTTTGGACTCCATTTTCTGTAATTCCATCTCCATCTTGTATTTTCTACGTATTTTAATAAAATTCCCATTTTACCCTAGTTCAAATATGAGTGGCTAATTTCCTTTCAAGCTTGGGTTGAAGGTGAAGTCTCAACATGCTCCATGGGCTTAATTTGGTAAATTTACTTTTTCTTCCCCTTTAATTTATGTGGTTGTTTTGACTTTTCGTGAGACAGGATAGTAATAATCTTGTCGGATATCTACTGGAATAACCGCCTCCCTGCGCAAGGTTATTACTATTTGGCACGGGAAGCCCTTAGCACCATATCTATTAAAGTGTGGTTCATGATGAGTGGAAGTTCCCCTTCATGATTTAATTGGTACTAATAATGAATATTAAGCCGATGGTACATGTTGAGACAGATCCTGGAGATCCAAGCATTTTATTTTAATAGTTTATTCCAATAGCTTTAATTCAAATTAATACATTGCCTACATAATTGTCATTATAAATCCAACCACCAACTCGAGAAAATTAACTTCTACACATAATTAAAATCCACCTCCTCGTGGGATCGACACTCCACCATTAATCTATTCTACAATAGATTCGTGCACTTGCGAGTTCAATAAAATTTGCACAACAAGTTTTTGGCGCCGTTCTTTTGAGTAAGTATTTTAATTTGTAGAATTTTTTTTTTCTTCTTTATTTATTTATTTTATTTGTTTCCTTGTAATATTTGTTTTATTATTATTAAAGAAAAAAGAGAGAAAAAAAAAAGTGAAATTACATTCTGAAGTAGGTATTATTTTCTTTTCTTCTCTTCTTTAAATTTCTGTAATTTAATTTTCATGTTATTTTTTTTTTATTTTGTGAAATCGGCAGGTTCAACCGCCTAATAATTTATTTTAATTTGTTTCACGTATTTTGTTTTTTTTATATATAGCACTTGAGTTATTTTTATAGCAAATTGTAACAGCGTGATAAGGTTAGTATTGTAATTTCTCCCTCTTATTTATCTTTATTAATTTTGTTATCATTTTTTTTTCATTTGCATGCATGGTCGTAGGTCACAATTACCGAATCTTGAGCATATAGACTTTGAATTAGAAAAAACACTTCGCACACACAAGCACGTTATAAATAAAAATAAATTTGAAATGGATTTGCAACCAGCACCACAAGAGAGGCCATTTAAGGACTACTTTAGTCCCTTAGCTAACTTGAGCACATCATGCATAAGATACCCAAATGTAGCTGCTAGGAGTTTTGAATTAAAACCTAGTGTGCTAAATTGTCTCCCAACATTCTATGGACTAGAAAATGAAGATCCATATAATCATCTGAATGATTTCCATGCTATTTGTCAAACTTTTAAATATGAGAATTTTTCAGATGATGATGTTAAACTTAGATTATTCCCATTTTCTTTAAAGGATAGAGCTCGTTCATGGTTCAATGCATTGNCTTAATAAGATTACATCATGGGAACAAATGGTAACAAAATTTTTGAATAAATATTTCCCAAGACATAAAAAACAATGCTATTCGCAGGAAATTTGAGTTTACCCAAAGAGAAGACGAGCAATTTTTCGAAGCATGGGAGCGATTCAATGGGCTACTCCTAAAGTGTCCACATCATGGATATGAAAAATGGCACCAATGCCAATACTTTTTGGAGGGATTATTGCCAAATGTGCAAGAATGGCTAATGGCAACAAGTGGAGGAGAGTTAATGTCAAAAAGTGCATCAGAGATTTGGGATTTCTTCCAGCGACAAGCGGATAATTCCCAACAACGAGTCGTTCACTCGGAGTACTAGAAGAGTTAAGGGAGTGAATGAGGTTCACATTATGCGAGTCAAGTTCGGAAATTAAAGAAGTCAAAGACATAGTTGAAGGTCTTTCCACAAATCAAATAGATCGTTAACAATTTCTAAATTAACGGAACCACATGACCAGGACTCATACTCGGATCAAGCCAATGCCATAGATGTAATGAAAAGCCATCAAACTATAACCCTTACTCCAACACATATAATCCTGGATGGAGAGACCACCCCAATTTTTCATGGTCTCAAGGATTCCAACAAATGGACCCGGACCAAGACTCCACTCCACCCACCAATGCAACCAATTCCTCAAAATCCTCAAGCCTCTCAACCACCATTTTAGACCATATAATCGAACCCAAACCATTCTCACTGACCATGGGAGGATGCATTTCAAATTTCAAGAATTTTATTCACTCCAAAATCGAGCAACAAAAAACCGCACCATTGATGAACTACGAAATGAGATGAGAGCGGGCTTCAACTCACAAACCCAATCAATTTCAAACCTTGAGAAAATGGTGGGACAACTTGCTTCGTCGATTCGGACCTTGGCAATGACTGTTGAGAAAGGTAAATTCCCAAGTCAACCAAAGTGCCTAATCCTAAAGGAGTGCATGTAAGTAAGTACCATTCACCTCACCTCAAAGATGGAGAGAGGTCAAAAGCCGTCGTGACCTTGCGAAAAGAAAAAAAAAGTCGACAACAAAGTGGAGATGCTTGGTACCAAAAACAACTCAAATTGTACCAGTAAATGAAGAAGACTCATCATCGGAGGAGAAAGAAGAAACCAACCCACGAGAATACGTTCCAAAAGCTCCATTTCCCGGAGGTTAGCTAAAGCGAAAAGGAAAATCTACAAGTGAGATTTTTGAAATCTTTAAACAGGTAAGTGTTAACATCCCTTTGCTGATGCTTTATAAAACAAGTGCCATCTTATGCCAAGTTTCTTAAAGACCTTTGTACTAAAAAGAGAAACATTCATGTTCAAAAGAAGGCATTTTTAACAGAAAATGTGAGTTCTATACTCCAACACAAACTTCCTCTAAAATACAAAGATCCGGGCTCCCCACTATCTCATGTAGTATAGGGAACCACACAATTGAGAATGCTTTGTTGGACTTAGGAGCTAGTGTAAATCTGTTGCCTTACTCGATTTTTGTGAAACTTGGGTGGGAGAATTACACCCAACTCCAGGTGGTGTTACGAACAGAGATCGGTCCATGAAAAACCTCGTGGTATTGTGGAGGGCGTCTTATACGGTAGATAAGTTTTATTTTCCTGTTGATTTCATTGTAATTGACACTCAACCAGTCCGAGATTCAGGAAGCGATCCCTATTATCCTGGGGCGACCTTTCTTGGCAAATCGCCGATGCTCACATTCAATGCAGACGAAATATGCGCAGTTGTCTTTTGGCAATATGACGATGGAACTAAATATCTTCAACATCGCCAAACAACCTCCCAACGCAGATGATGAAATTGTTGATGTGGATTTAATCGAAGAATTAGTTGATAATACTTTTCTTTCAAATCTTAGTGATGACCCTTTACAAACATGTTTAACTCACTTTGGTTTGAATTTTGATATTGACAGATCAATAGATGAGGTTAACGCCTTACTTGATTCAAGACCATCCATGGACATTAACAAATGGAAGTCAAGAGTGGAACAACTAGCACCATCGAGAGAAAAAATCGAGTCCATCATTACAATCACCACCAAAACTTGAGCATTGTGCATCTTGGGCCAGCGTGAAATTCAACTTTGACATGCGCAAAGCAAGCTAACTTAGAAAGAAAATCACAACCGCGTAACTTGAAGAAAGTCGTAATGATGTATACAAAAATGCCAAGATTTACAAACAAATAATGAAAGTCTTTCATGACAAGCAAATTATGAGAAAATCTTTCACACCAGGTCGAAAAGTACTTTTATTCAATTCTCACTTCGCGCTATTCCTGGTAAGTTCTGCTTATCGATGGATCGGTCCCTTTATAGTCCACACTGTTTTTTCATATGGAGCGATTAAAATTAAGGATCTAAAGAACGGTGTAATTTTTAAAGTTAATGGTCAAAGATCAAGCCATATCTAGAGTACCAACCACGTGAAAAAAGGCACCAAATAGATTTGAGTGACCCACCAAATTTAAATTAAGAATTTTTCTTATTTATTTCTTCTTTTCGGTGATTTAAATTTGTGAAAGTGTGTTTATTTAATCATTCAGTTTTCTTTTATCACTTCTAATTATGTGTTCCTCAACTAGACATTCTCTTGAACATTCTCGGACAACTTCAACGTGTACAATCTCATCCGAGAAGCCGGATACGATTTTGTAAAACGCATCGTATTTGGAAGCTACAACCTCCGAGTTGGTATCCCACGTTGAAGATCTAGAAAGACAACTCAAAGAAATTGAGGGAGGTATCAACGAAACCCAAATCGAACTTGAGGAAAACTCAAAGAGGACAATTGTGAGATTATTATTTTTCTTTTCTTTTCTTTTCTTTTCTTTTTTTGTGTGTTCTCTAGTTTGTTACCCCTGTTAAGTGGCGGATAACGGTACTCCGTGACAATCAAAGTCGGTTACTTTAGTTTCCCATAATAACTAATTTACTGAGAAGAAGGTATGGACAAAACGCGATTCTAGCAAAGCTTCACAAGCGATTTCCTTCACTTCCTCGTAATGCCCTCCTTACGATCTATAAAGCTCGGTCCGAACGCATGCGATTGCTTATGAGAAATAACGTCCCTGCGACATCCGTTGGTTAATCGAGGCCAAGGTACGTTTGGCGGTGAGTTACCTCCTAATTTTATTGCATACATGCCTGGTTGTGGTAAATGAAATTACTCGAGAAAACGAAGAGCTGAAAAACTTCATGTTAATTGTCATAAGTGTGCCAGGATGAAATGCAATAAAAATCCTTGTTCTTTCGGAATGATGTCGATAACAGGAAGATAAGATTCAATTCATTAGGGATGGCTTGAATAAAGAGTCATTGGATGATATCCTTTTGTCTCTTGAAACGCATCCCAGGTGGATACGCTACAAAGAGCAATTCTCCGGTTATGGCCATTATTTCAAAAAGAGCATGCGATATAGTCTTGGGAATCGACTATAAACGACCTGCTTGCCGCTTTATAAGAAAACTGGATGGGAAGCCTATCCTCGACCCATAGAGGCGTTCAAGCCGTTTACGGACGTAAAACCGAGGAAGATGTGAGCCACAATCACAACTACCCGTAAATATCCTTTTACTGTTGTTTTATTTTACTGTTGTTTTATCTCACTGTTGTTTTATCAATTGCATTATTGTCTTTAATAATTGAGTGCTTTTTCTTTTACTATTTTCTTTTTGACTCTCGAGCCATGTGCTTTACGCGTTAATTGACATAGACATGCTACCTCCTATACAACAGAAATCATTGTCACCAAGATCCTTGAAATATGATCATTTTCTTTTAGACTCACAAATTGTTTTTGAGAAGCATCCCAATGGCAGCTACTCCCCAATAAACAATTCAAGAACATTTGTGTGCTCTCTGGATTTAACTATGGCAAACATAAAGAGTTCGTTGAGGCAGCCATCGATCTTGGTCAACGCATAGCAGAAAGAAATTTGCATCTGGTTTATGGAGGAGGTGACCGAGGGTTATCAAAACTAGTCTCGGAAGTTTTTTATCTTAGAGGAGCCAAGTGTTAGGCATCATCCCAAGAAGCCTCAAACCGTTGGCTTTGTATGTCCGACTCACCAACCTGGAGAAGAGTTAGTTGTCTCGGTATGCAAGAAAGAATAATCGAAATGCTAAATCATCTTGATGCTTTTATTTTCCTACCAGGAGATCTTGCAACTCTGTAGAGGCACTAATCACATTAGCATCTTGGGCCCATCCAACATTCATCGAAAACCCATTGGTTTGTTAAATGTCAATAACTTTTATGATGGCTTCATCGCATTTCTTAACCATGCAATAAAAAACCATTTCATCCCTTTCACAAATAAAAAAATTTTATTTGTGCTCATCATCGCTAACGAGTTAATTGATCTCATTCAAACTTATGACTGAGCCGGATCCCAAGACCCTCGTGTTGGAATGGCCAACTAATGATGGTAACAGATGAAATGTAGTAAAAGTGCAAATTAGATTTAACTCTCCGCTTGTAAATATTTTCTTCTCGTGATCCAAAGACTCGGGTGATGTCTTCTAAACCCTATTTTCTTTCAACATCGAGGACAATGTTTCGTTCGAGTTGGGGGAGGGAATAGTTGACAATTGTGGAATATCTTAATCTTGGTGTAATTTTTACTATTTTTTATTGTAGAAACTAACTGTGGCTAAATTTTTTTTGAGTCGAAGATGGCTGAATATGGAGTGCAGTGACTCTAGAAACGCATCTTCTTATTAAAAAAAAAATGGCGCCGTTGCCTGTGATCTTTTCATAATTAGATGACATGATAACTTTCAAATTTTAGTATTTGTATTATCTTTGGTCTTTAGTTATGTTACACCATGTTTTTATTCTCTACATGTTGATGTTGGAGACAAATATAAGTTCTTGAAAGAATGCACATGTCATAATAATTTCCAAGTGAGTTTTTGAGCACATTATTTTTCTTGGAGAAAACCCTTTTTGCCCATTCTTCATTCAAATTTAGTAGTTTATTGCTTTACACATTATCTTTTTAAAAAAAAAAAAAAAAAAAAAAAAAAAAAAAAAACTACGATGTTTTTCCACATCTGAAGATCTATCTAACTAGTAGATATGGAAGATTATTTAGAACCCTAAAAGATGACAGAAAGGCCATCTTTGGTCCGTTTGAGCCTTTCTAGCCAACCCTATTAATATGTATCCATAGTTAACCCCTTTGAGCCTTAAAAAATAATAATAATAATAATAAAATAATAAAAATAAAGACTTTTTCTTTGGCAACCTATTATCTTGTCCCACTCCAATGTGGAGTATCACCTTATATTTTGTATTTCTCACCACCCATTTATGTTTGAAAATAGAGATAATTTTGTATAAAAAAAAGGTGCTAAAAAAAAAAGAGAAAAAGAAACAAAAGAAAAAAAATGTTTACAAAAAAAAAAAATAAATAAATAAATAAAAAATTAAAAAAAAAAAAGAAAAAAATCAAGTGAAAAGCACCTTACAATCTCCAAAGTTCTCTATTTTTCAAACATATATTTTATTTTTCCTATTATCCTTTCTTTGTTAGCCACGTCCCTAGCCTACGTTACGTCCTAATAAAAGTCCTTCTTGATTTTAGGGAACTATAGTCAAATAAAACTAGTTATATTGGTTGAAAAGATGTGGCAATGCATACTTAGAAAAAAAAAAAAAAAAAAAAAAAAAAAGATGATGAAGGTATTGGTTTGATTAGCATTTAAATGGTACAATTTCTAACCTGGGGGCATATTTTTGTCACCTTGGTGAGAGTGTGTGATATTATTTATTTATTATTTTCACACAAGCTACCATTCACCTGGAGTGATTATTTTTGGGTTTAATTTCTTTGTGAGCGTATTACTACTACCAGTGAGATTTTGGGGTTTGCATGTCATTCTTAAAAGTGACTCGATTACTAAAGTTGTGACAAAGTTTTCTAAACTGATTCATGTGGAGAGTTGATGTGGGAATGATATTTCTTTAGATCGTAGATAATCTTTATACTTTTATTTGATTGTTATCATTAATCGATTGAATAAATACCACAAGAAAAAAAAAAAAAAAAAAAATTTCAGCTTTGTTTTCGCTCAAATTGCTAGGGACTAGCAACAAGTTCTGGTTGGGGGTGTGTTGAATATTAGAAAGTGTATATTTATAATGGAGAAAATTATCATTTTACACTCCAAGTCTCACTAACATCCCTATTTTTATGTCTTTAAGTCATTTGTAATTTAATTATGTATGTTTTATTTTAATTAAGTATTTTATGTATTTTAGGGGATATCATGGTCATTTCACAATAAACGAGAGATCAGATGATGGAAAAACGGACAACACTTTTGAACTCGGGATACTTCGAAAACCTTAGGAGGAGCATAAAAAGAAAAATGGTGCGCTCACATATACTATCTGATCGTTCACACATACGGTGATGCGGTTGATAAATACGATCGCATACACAATCGCTCACTTCAGACTTTTCACCTGCATCTTGTATCTTTGACGTGGCACTCGCGATGACGTGGCACTATACGATGACGTGGCGGCATTTGATTGGGCGAATGATGTGGCATTGCCGCTTATGTGGCGTTGATCGATGATGTGGCGTTGATCGATGACGTGTCATGATCCTATCCTATGAACCAAAAATGTTGACCGGTGACGTGGCGGGAATATTAGTGGATCGAAAAAACGTGTACGGTACATGCATATACACGAGAATAACAGCCCCTGATGATGTGTTCCATCCAATAGAACTTGCCACGTGGCGCAATCCCGAGCGTCAAATTGTTTTAATCCGATGGCCATGATTTACTTAGTGTATCTATAAAAAGGGGCTCCCCACAATTTGACACCCCTGAATCCATTTTTGGACTCCATTTTCTGTAATTCCATCTCCATCTTGTATTTTCTACGTATTTTAATAAAATTCCCATTTTACCCCTAGTTCAAATATGAGTGGCTAATTTCCTTTCAAGCTTGGGTTGAAGGTGAAGTCTCAACATGCTCCATGGGCTTAATTTGGTAAATTTACTTTTCCTTCCCCTTTAATTTATGTGGTTGTTTTGACTTTTCGTGAGACGGATAGTAATAATCTTGTCGGATATCTACTGGAATAACCGCCTCCCTAGGCAAGGTTATTACTATTTGGCACGGGAAGCCCTTAGCACCATATCTATTAAAGTGTGGTTCATGATGAGTGGAAGTTCCCCCTTCATGATTTAATTGGTACTAATAATGAATATTAAGCCGATGGTACATGTTGAGACAGATCCGGAGATCCAAGCATTTTATTTTAATAGTTTATTCCAATAGCTTTAATTCAAATTAATACATTGCCTACATAATTGTCATTATAAATCCAACCACCAACTCAGAAAATTAATTCTACACATAATTAAAATCCACCTCCTCGTGGGATCGACACTCGTCACCATTAATCTATTCTACAATAGATTCGTGCACTTGCGAGTTCAATAAAATTTGCACAACAGTCATATTACCAAAGGATAGCTGCATGTTTCCATCATTATAATTAATAAAAGCATCAACTGTAGCTAAGAAGGGATGTCCGAGAATAATTGGGGTGTGTTTCTTAGGATCCTACACATGCTGAGTATCAATAACAATAAAATCAATAGGGTAATAAAATTTGTCAATCTGTATCAACGCATCCTTTATAATACCACAAGGTATTTTCATTGACCTATCAGCAAGTTGCAAAATAATAGAAGTTGACTTTAATTCACTTAGTTCAAGCTATATGTAAATAGAATAAGGAAATAGATTAACACTAGCCCCTAAATGCAATAATGCTTTATCAAACAATTGGTTCTCTATAACACACGAGATAGTAGGGGAAACTAGATACTTAAATTTTGGCGGCATTTTACGTTAAAGTAAATTGCTACATTGTTATGTTAAAAATGCCTTTTTGGTGACATGCAAATTTCTGTTTTTAGTGCATAAATCTTTTAAAACTTAGCATAAAAGGGAACTTGTTTAATAGCATCAAATAAAAGGATGTTTATACATACCTACTTGAAGATTTCCATAATCTCACCTGTTGAAGTCCTTTTCTTTACTTTTCTTAACCTTTGAGGAAAATGAGCCTTAAGAAAGTAAGCCAGTGGGCCATTTTCTGTTGGATCATTCGATGATGAGTCTTGTGTTGGAATTGGATCGAAAGAACTAGGTTCAAATGTCTTTCTTATTGAAACCTCCATTTTGTTGTCAAATAATTCTCCTCTTCTTAAGGTCATAATAGATTTTCTTTTTTCATGCTAATGGCTTGAACTCGATCCAACTTCACGCACTTTTAAGGATTAAGAATTGGTTGACTTAGCAATTTTCCCTTTTTCCTCTTAGCTACAGTAGTTGCTTTTTGACCCAATTGATGTTCAAGTTTTAGAATAGCTTGAGTGCTTGACTGAAAAGTTTAATAGGTTGACTGGATGAAATTTTGAAGTGTATCCTCTAAAGAAGGTTTTCTTTATTATGGTGCAATAAATTGAGACATAAGTTGTTTGGCAGGGGGATATACTTGGTTATGAAGGAAAAATTGTAGATTGGGCATGCTAAATTGTTGTCCTCCTTGGTTTAATCAAGGTTGATTTTGTTTCTAGGAAATATTAGGGCGATTCCTCTAATTAGGATTATATGTGGGTGAATATGGACTATTGGTGGTTTTCTCATATGATTGTAAGGCATGTGAAAGAAAATTAAAAGGAATTTAAGAAGTCATTCCTTTTTCAAGTAGTAGAATAATTATGTGTTAGATTACGTCAATGGTTGAAAGAAATCACGATTGGAAATCTTCCTCTAATCACAGTATAAATGCTCGTTTTTATGAATTGTTCTATGTTTTTAATTTAATCTTCACGAATAAGAGAAGAAGATGAAGTACCAATTTTTTTACGTATCTCTCTCTGAGTTCTTATCATTAGATGGAGTTAAGCCAAAGTGGAGCAAGTTGATTTAAAATCAACTTCCGACTCAATCTCTATAAACCATACATGTAACTACATAGTAGTTACCATGTATTGGTTGAGTTGCACCAGGTCAGTCCATTTTAGCATCCTAAAGATATTATACAATTGCTCAACCAGTGAATCACATGAAAAAAAAATTAAATCTTCCCATCACACTCATGTTTATCAATTCAGAATAGTCACTTTCCTAGTCATGTTTCATAGACCGAATCATATCAAGGTCATAGATAACATGCTAAAGTAGTAGAAACTAGTTTGAGATATTAAAAACATAGTTGATAGTCATAAGGATACCAAGATTGACTTACAAAACGTTTTATGGAAATTACACAATGATAAAGAACGGAGAGTCTCTCATTTTCAATTTTGGTCACAAAACATGCGTAGTATGATACACTCGTTACGATGAATTTTTCATTTTAGGGCGGATGTCTCATTATTCTAATTCACTATACAAATCTTAGTCAAGTTGCTCTTCTACAGCGCCTAATCTGAGTTTTTAAAATGAACGCCCTTCTTTAACGTCAAAATAAGATCTCACATCTAGCTTCAATCAGGTCTTTATGATGGTGGGATACTTTATAATCACATCATAGTCGATCTATGATAAATATCTATAAGACCTCTTTTTCATTATAATCAAGGCAACAAAACTTGTAGACTAACTCCTTTTATTTGGCTCTTAAACAGAAACATTATTTTATTATTCTACTTGTCTTATCTTAGCTTCCTCCTAGAGCAATTAAGGCGACCGCTCATATAAGAAAGCCAATCTTGACCTAACGACATACTTTCATATGTGTGTAATTATGTCTTTCATAGAATAAATTAAAATAAAAAGAACCATTACATTTCAAAAAATAACTCATGTGATAAACATGTTTATAACAAATAAGTACATCTTAATCATGCGATCTAATAATTGAAATTGTAGTAGAAAATTAATTCTTTAATATATAAAAATGGCCTTGTTGAGTGATTCAAATGCTATGGGCATCAATGTGCAAGTGTACACAACAAGCAATATAATGATAAGTATTCAAGATCATCTCTACAGGGATTGAAGTTATTAGATTCGCTACAGCAATCATAACAGTGTAGTTTACTTTAATTGAAAATAAAACAAATAATAAATAAACTAATAAATTGCTTAAACTACAAATGCAATAAATAAAAATGCAGGAAAGAAAAATATCACAACACACTCAAGGATGAAACCAATAGGAAACGAGTAGTTGAGTGATCAAACTCCCCTAATGGTTTTGACTACTTCTTCAATTTTTAAGTTCAATTGCTACAGCATCTCCTACAGCACTGAATAAAATCCTTAAGTATCCTCAACTGTCACTTGTTGGATATCTTATATTTTAATGCAACTTAATAATAACCAATTACTATGCTGACATAAGATATAGCATTACATGCTTAGGTTCTAATTTCCCTATAAGGTGAATCTTTATATCTAGTTCATCACTAATTTTAGATTAAGCATGGCCCTTTTGGAATCAAGTTAAACTCAACTCAGGAAACCCAATGTAAAATCAAGTATTGCTCTAATATGTTCCACTAAGACAGGCCTTTATGAAGCTCTTTCTTAGCTAGTATCACTAAATGGGTGGTCAATCAAAATAGTAAATTGAAATAAATATTATTAAAATAAAGTGCTATAGCAAACATGCAACAACACATAAAATCAGTCAATTAATCATCATGATTATTTGTCACTTAACCACAAATAATTTTAGTTCATAACTTGCAAAAGAAAAAAACAAAAAAACACGGCCATCAAATACATCCCCTTGTTTAAAGAGTAAACAAGAGAACAAGGAAACAATAACAAGGACTGATTTTCTAATTGATCTTGCAATTATTCCTCTGATTCAGCTCTAAATCTTGCTTTTGAATTCTCTTATTCTATTGTTTTGTTTTGGTTTTTCTTTTTGGATTGACGACTCTCTTTTTCCTTGTGTGTGTGTTGCTTTTATAGTCGAAAATTAGGGCAACTGAAAGTCTATAGTGTGTATCTTCCAGATTTGGAAACTCTTGATCGCAATCTTCTTAAGTGTCTCACACAAAATCTTCTTAGTCAATGCTATGGGATTACTATAGCAATGGTTGCTACAACAATAGCTGCAACATTTGCACTATTCCAGAATGATTTCAATTCTTCTGTAGCCATGTTTGTTCCTTAATTTTGCAATCCTATCACCACAGCATTCCTTCCTTGAAAATTAAGCTTTCAGTTACCTATAATTAAGCATGTGATCTAAGCACAAAAATTATTGTAAAACAACACAATTTATTAAAAATAAACTAAAATGGATATCCATGCAAAGTACAACTAAAATGCAATAAAATGATGTCATTTACTTTGTAAGTAATCTTGGTTTAAGTCTAAAAGTGTCATGATAACTCTGATTTCATAGAATTATCAAGCCTTTACTATAAACACATAACAACCTCTATGCCTCATTCGAAAAAATATATATTCCAAACTTGCACAATTCATGGCTCATTATAGATACTTACACTACAAATATATACATAAATACATAAGCAACATAAACATGCTCAAAATGAAAGTCATGCTGCAATGCGTATGGTGGCCCAACCTCAATTGACTAGAGCTGATATGCACGAAATCCTAAGTAAACCTAGGAAAAATGGGCTAAATAAGAAAATAGTAAGCCTAGGGCTCAATGAGTGGATATAATTTATATATATATATATATATATATATACATACATACACACACACATATATATATATATATATATATACATATGTATATATGTATATATGTATGTATATATGTATGTATACATATATACATATGTAGATATGTATATATGTATGTATATATGTATGTATATACATACATATATACATATATACATATGTATATATATATATATATATATATATGTATATATGTATGTATATATATATGTATATATGTATATATGTATGTATATATATATGTATATATGTATGTATATATATATGTATATATGTATATATGTATGTATATATATATGTATATATATATAACAAAATAGCATACTAGTGCTTATACATAATCATGTGACATAACTCCACACTAAATGTGATTCATCAACAAACATTGAAATCATACATATATGACAAAACTGCACCAACTAGTACCCAGGGGAAATAACTGTCAGTACTTGCTGGGATCATCATTGCATGAGCAGAATGGGGGAAAAACCTTTCAATATCCGACGGAATTTAATTACAATGCACTAGTAGAGTAACCTAACTCTCAATACGCATGTGCAGAGCCTATAGGAAAGGATATATATAGTGACTGGCAATCACATCGCATGACTCAATCAAACATATAATATGTGTACATGTAATCATAACATGATATTAAATCATATTATCAAACATAAATGCTTCACGGAATACATAATAGTAATAATAGTATCCACTCACAACTCCTGTTTCACTTTGGGGTTCTTTGGTGCTTTTGTGGGTTTTTGAATTCTTAGATTTCTCCTAAAATACACAGTTAAAAAATTAGTTGTTAGAACTAATGTAAAAACTTATATGTATGATGTAAATAAATCATAATTACTTAAATTTCATAAATGTGTTACCCACTAATCCAATGGATATAATTCTAAATATCCAATTTCAATTCCCACAACTTTGTTATTTATTTTTCTTTTCCTTCAGCCTCTCCTTCTTTCTTCTTATTTTCCTTTTTATCTTCTCTTTCCCTTTTCGTTTCTTTCTTTCTCTCCTTTTCTTTCTTTTCATTTTCCTCTCTATCTCTGTTTTTGTCCTCGGTTGCAATTGAATTCATTAGTAAGCAGCTCTCAATATATATAAAAATATAATCACCGCCTCAAGGAAGCAGGTAGAAAATGCATGCGGTAAGCAAAGAGGTGAAGCAAGCATGCGAAGAAGAGGTGAAGCAAGCAACTCCTATTACATGAAACAGGCAGCTAGACACTTAATTTACAAAGGCACGTGCGGCTTCTCTTGTTTTTTTTTTTTTTTTCCAAGGCGGTGCATGATTAGTGTTGAAAATTATATGTTCATTAAAGGATAAAAATATCATTTTGTGCTTATACTATAATTTATGTTTATAATTATGTAACATATTGTAAATTTCTAATTATTTTTCTAAATATTTGATTTTACGTATTCTTTTGTGTTTATTATGTAAAAATAATAATTTCACACAATTCAAGGCTGCAAACAAATGTACGGATATTAAATTTGGATTCTGAAGGTCAGAGAAGTTATTTCATTGTCAAGGAGGATCTGCGACTTTTGCTGTGAATTTATAAGGTTTTACTATGTTAAGTGTGGTAATTGTGAAATTATAAGTTTTTACTATGTTAGGTGTGGTAATTGTTAGTGGAATGAGTTAGATATGTTTGAGTGGATTAAGTTAGGTTTATGTCTTGTTAGTGGGACAAATATATGGTCATGATATAATTAGCTTTATTTATGTGTGTGGTGTGGATTAATCATGTATTAGTGTAAATAGAGAGGGGAGAACACACCTCTCTACACTTTTTCTTTATTTTTTTCCCCTCAAATTCTTCTTCTCATCTCTCTTTGTAATATATTTTCAATAAATAAAATTAGCTTTATTTTCAAATTTCAAATATCATTTTTAAATTATGCATAATTTAATTTTAATTATTATTTTTTCAATTATGCTTAGCTAAATATTAATAGTTAGGGGAAGGTGAAACTCTTAGTAAAAAGAGAATATGATTTAATCAAATTCTATTTTTAAATGTAAAAGTTAAATTATTTTCTATTTAATTTTATACATATTTTATATTTTGAAATTTTGATTTATTCTAGATAAACAAGGGAGTTTGGCACAATAAATTCTTAATATCTTAATATAAGGTATGGTAAAATAGGATTTTAATTTATTATAGATGAATTAAATTTTGGCACAATAAATACTTAATGCATGATAAAATTAATGGGAAAACAATGATAATTTATACAATTAATCTTTTTGGCAATAAATCTAAATAAAAATGGCAAAGAGAATTTATTACATTTTATTTACTACTAAGAATGGATCCATGACTCTAACTAATTTAATTTCATAGTTTCACTCAAATTAAGTTGCATATATTCAAATTTTATTTTTATTCTAGATAAAATAACATAAAAAAATTAAATCTTTTCCCTATAGATAAATCTTGGACTCACCGAGCTATAATATAATAAGATACTTTTATACTTGAGAGTTAAAAATCACTTTTAACTTATGTCAGTGCATAACAATAAGTTGTTCCTTAGGGACAGTTGTAAAATATATGTCCTATGCTTGTTTCGTTTTTGGTGTATGCTAAAAGAGAGCTATTATTTTATTAATATGGTTTTGAAATAATGCAAGACCTTGTTCTTGAAGATGAAGATAAGGAACAGATTCAAAGCAATGAGTAGAATATTTGATGGAATATATAAGTAAGAATGTACAATCCATCTTCTTGTAGTTTAAAAACAAATGAAGATGAATCATTTTGTACATATGAAGTTGAACAATGAACGAACCATAGTTATCTTTTGTTATATGTATTGTTAAAAGTATGGGATTATTATTTTAATATAATGAACTTAATTATGCTTTTTTAGTAATTGTTTTAATTTTATTACACTTTCATTATATCATTCTTGTAAAATTTGATCGACACAATGAAAAACAGTTTCTCATTTTCGAGGGACTATTTAGTATTTTCAAGGGTTTAAAATGTGGTTTGAATTTCATTTTTCCAAAGGTTACACATTTTTACTGACTGATATATTTTGTTGGAAATATATTATTACCAAGAAAATGTGTCCTTAGGAAATGTTTTTATTCGTCGTTTGAATGCATTTTCCGATGGATGTGCTTTATTTTTACTAAGGAAAATGTTCGTTGATAATAACCCATTTTCCTGAGGGACCATCGAAATTATAAAATTAACTACAAGCATTTTCACAATGGATTCCAACGGTCAGGGATTTGTAGAATTATTGAGGAAAATTGTCCCTCAGTAATTTATGTTTTTGTTGTGGTGGATGTTCTTGATATCTCATCCATTTTACACAATACTTTCTTGGTAAGTTCCTTTTGTTCAAGAATCATAGCCTTCATCATCTTCTGTATCCTCTCTAACCTCTGCTCCATTATATGGATTTGCTCCTTATTTGCTACCTAACTCTGATACCAAATGATATAAAACGCCAACGTTTGTAGCAGTAACTTGAACCAAATAAAAGGAAATCAAAGAAGTATAAGTTAATTTGAGAAAACCTGAACCTCTAATATAAGTATTGATTATTCAAGAAACCAATAAACTCTCAAATACAACTTATAATTTACCAAAATTATAATACTCATGACATTTTTTTTAATGAATAACATCAAACTTCAAATAGCATTTTAGTTCAAAGTTACAACCCTAAAAGATCAAGCATTAAGTATGCTCTCCATCATGCTCCATGATTACACAAAATAAGATACCAACTGTCAACCTAGTTTTGACTTATTAGAAACTAACTACACTTAAAATATAAAGTAACTAATTGAAAAAAAATATTAAAATAGAAAGATTATAACAGGAATCTGTCCGATAGAATATGATTCTAAAAGGAATAGTTTGTACGGCCATTTAGCTGTAGGTCAACAACAAAATATGATTCAGCACACATTATTAAAATAACAATCCACTCAATACGTTAAGAAATTAATGCTTCATCTATTTTATTAATAAGAAACTTTATTTATTACAAAATACTAAAATGAGTTTTGTTTTAAAGAGCATACATATACTCCAAACATAATTTATTAGCCTGATCAACATCCACTGTAGAGATCAACTTCCACGGTAGAGATTTATTGCCTTGACGATCCCGTTAGATATTTAGCCAGCTAGCTGTGGTTAACTTTATTTGATAATAAATGAAAAACTATCCAAAAGATCAGCCAGACAATAACTTAGTGAAAAGGAAGTCTAATCACAACGAGTATAGATCAAGAGGAAGTCGAGGCTTAGGAACAACAAGAAGTGGATGTTTTCTGGACGTTGTGACACCAAATCTTTCCTCCATATCTAAATCTTCTTTCCTCATATTACCAGGCAATTTCCATTCAAAACCATGCAAAATATTTGCCAACGTTGACTGAACCGTTAGTAGCCCTAGAGCATAACCAACGCACATCCTTCTCCCAGATCCAAATGGCAGTAGCTCAAAATTGTGGCCTACAACATCGATCTCTTTTCCGATGAATCTCTCTGGACAAAACTCATTAGGTTTCTCCCATAGGGTCGGATCTCTCCCTATTGCCCATACATTAACAATTATACGAGAGTTTTTGAGAATGTCATAGCCAGCTACTTTGCAATTTTCTCTAGTGACTCGAGGAAGAAGCAATGTTGCCGGAGGATGAAGACGCATCACTTCTTTAACAATTGCTTGTATGTATGGAAGGTTAACAATGTCTTTCTCTTCTACCCATTTGTTTCTTCCAATTACTCTATCTAGCTCTTCGGTTGCCTTTTGGATAACTTTTGGATTTTTCAAGAGCTCTGACATTGTCCATTCGATAGTGACCGCCGAGGTTTCAGTTCCACCAAGTAAAAGATCCTAAAAATCACCAAAATAATAAAAAGAATAATATGATTCAGATTTTTAATGCTAGAGACACTTGGATAGTTGTATTCATGGTGTTTAATTTTGTAGAACAATAAAGTATTACTAAAAGGTTAAAATCATTATAAACAAAATTACATTTAATTTCGATGTACCTATATATGAAATTAGTATTAGTAGCATTAGTACTAGTATAACATGTCCTAAATTACTACTCGGAATTTTATTTTTTTATTTTTTTCTTAAGAAAACAAAATATTTAATGAATGAAAATCAGACCCCTCTACTTTATCTATCGCATGTAAGTAGGGTTCCAACCCAAACATAACTATTTCAAATTGGATTCGCTGAAACAAAGATGAAATTAAGTATTTGCACATAAAATTTCATTACCTGCATTGCTGCCTTAATGTGATCTCTTTCAAGCTTAACTCCGAGAGTAGGATCACTAGCATGCTGCAACAAAACATCGACCATATCATTAGTCTCATGATCCTTAAACGACTTTCTCTTAGCACGGCGCTCGTGCTCAACCAAAACATGCTCATAAAATTTATCAGCCTTCTTCTGCACAGCCTTCATTCTCTTAACATTTCCTTGTAAATCTAAGAAAGCAAGCGATGGAATTGCATCCCCTATATCTAAAACACCAGAAATCAAGAATACTTCATCTACTATCTCCGTGAACTCTTTTGCAGTTACAATATTGCTTTCATCATCCTCAGTATACCTTTTTCCTAACAGCATCCGGCTCATAGTGGCAAGATTGAACATGTAAAGACGATCTTTCAAATGAACAGGGGTGGAAGAAGAAGAAGAAGATGATGATGATTTGTACAGTTTAAACAATAACGTTTTTCTTTCCTCTTCCCTTATGTACTCAAATTGTGCTAAACGTTTTGGGCTAAGAATTTGCGTTTTGTAGATTTTACGAGTTTCCCGCCAATGTGGACCATAAGGTGCAGTGGCCATAACCAAATGATTGTAGTTTGCGTGTTTCCCTGCAAGAAGTGCTGGCCTGCTAGCAAAAGTAAGATCATGAGTTTTTAGTATAAGCTCTGCTACTTCAGCTGATGAGCCTACCACCACGGTGTCTAAACCGAATTTGAGTTGCATAAGGGGGCCATATTTTTGGGAGAGAGAATGGAGGGAGACGTGAGGGAGCTGGTCGATAAGGTTGAGGTTTCCGATGAGGGGCCATGGCTTTGGACCAGGTGGTGGCAACAAGTTAAGCTTATTACGAGAAATATGGCGGTGATATAACAAGAGGACAGGCAAGAAGCCAAGAATTATTGAGAACCACATAACCGAGTTTGAAGGGCTAGATGTAGTAGGATCCTCCGTTGTTAAGGACACAAAAACCCAAAACATAAAAAAAAGATTAGCACTGGATTCAAATTCTTATTGTATGTAGGTGATGCTGATTGGATTATAGTTATGAAATGAAAGTAAGAGGGCTATTTATAATGATAGAAGAATAGCCAACCAACTTAATAAAATTAGGGCAAATGTTTTTTTAATTCTTATATTTTAAATTAGGTGTCTATTTATTTCTCACATTTAAAAAAATATTTTCAAACACTTTTATTATTAAAATATTACATTCATATTTTTACTTTTTGTTTCTTTCTATAATAATACCCTTAAAATAATTTTACGAGTGAGTGGTACTTTTGTTGTCCAAGAAAATATCGAAATAAAATTAAAAGAATTGATTATCATAAATTCAATTGAATAATAGAATTTACTTGATATTGATTTGATTTGAAAAATCTGCTACGATTTATCTTGGGGAAAGTTGACAGGCCATTGATTATAATGTGAATGATGCCAAGATTATTTTTTTCGTTTAGAGAAGGAAAAGAGATATTTTTTAATATTGACAGTGCAGGAAAAATGCAAAGTTTCCAAAATTGTCGACAAGTCGAAAGCAATAGTATTGTAGTTGATTGATGTTACAGAAAGAGAGTCCAAAGATGCTACTTATATAATAATAGGTCTTGCTATCTTACAGCATTTGTAAGGTACAGTTCCTAACAAAATAGAGTAATTGATCCATCTAAATCTACCTCCAGTCACTTAATTTACTAGGCCTGTAACCGATAATCCGTGTCGATTTTATCATTTAACACTGACCAAAAGAACAAAGAACTAAAAAATAAAGCAAAGACAAGGTGAATGAAAGGGTAAGAGGGTTAACATATTTTACTATTCAGCCTATTTGACTTCTGCAACTCATATCGTCAAAATGCTTGAGAGCGTGAGTTCAAGGATTAGAGGCCTCACTTTAATCTCATAGTCTAAAATATGTGGATTACTAATAAATTTTATTCTGATTAATTTTATGTATTTAACATCTCAATAAATTTTATATTTTAATTTATCTATCGAATAGTAACAAAGATTAAAAAGTGATAATAATATAAGTGAGAATTAAAAAAAAAAATTAAAGGTAAATACAAGTTAAGTCTCTATATTTCAAGTTAAGTATCCATTTAATCACTATATGTAAAAAAAATATCTCAAGAAACACCCTTACTGTAAAGTATGTTACACTCTTACCCTTACTTTTTCTTTTCTTTTACAATAATACTCTTGTAATAATATTCTTAGGGACATTAAAAAATATTTTATCAAATTAACCTTAAAAGTAACATAGAAATTTACACAAACTTTTATACTATCATTTTATTTTTTAGGATTAATTTGGTAAAAAAATTTTAAAAAATAAAAATAATTATTAATAAGATTGTTGAAGAATATTAAAAAATACTTTAAATTGAGTGATATTAATTTATTTATAAATAATTATTAGTTTAAAGAAAAAAAAGTCTCCTCACGACCTTCTGTCCTTATCAGTGGATAGTAGTGTGGGAGTGTTCGAGTAAGCCTTCATGCTCTTTTTCTAGTTTCTGGTATTTCTCTTCTTTTGTTTACTTTTTATTTCTAGTTAGCGATTATGGACACTTCAGAACCAGTCCATCTCTGTATCACTTTCTTTGAATGAAGTTGCTGCTACAGTGGTGGTATCCGATGAGGTACAATGACAGAGAGATGCAATGGCGGATTCGTGTTTGCTTGAAAGGTCTTAACATCGAAATCATTCAATATCGATGTTTTTGTGCGGGGTATTCCATGGGGTGAAAGTTACATGGGGTGAAAGTTGAGCATATTGAACAGAACATCTTCTTGTTTTGTTTCTCTTCGGAACAAGACTATCATAGAATATCAGCTATGGGACCTTCGCATTTTAATCGATCTTTATTGGCCCTGTCTCCTTTCGCAGGTGATGGAGTTTTGGTTGAGCAAAGTTTTAACTTAGTTGCTTTTTGGGTGCGTATTCTTAATTGCCTAGGAAGTATATAGTCAAGGAAGATGGCGGAATTTATTGGTGTTATGCTTGGTGATGTGGAACATATGGAGGCTGGACCGTATAGTGATCATATTGGGCAGTATCTTTCTATATGAGTGTAACATATGCACCAAAATTTATTTAAGCAAGAGTATGATGTTATTTTTTTAATTTCGTTGCAAACTTTTAAAGTCGTCAAAATTGTTACAAATTGTTGCGGGTGAATTAGATGCGGTTAATAAATTGATCATGCTCAAATAATTTAAATTTGTCACGACACAAAATTGAGACAATTTCGACGTGATTTAATGGCCGCATAGTCAGATTTTATTTCAGCACTCGGGTCCGGTATTAGCTTAATTTGTATTAAGCTTAAAAAAAACAGAGAGAAAGGGTGCCGATTACTATAAATGGAAAGGGAGAGAGATTTTTATTTCTAAAAATATAAAGGAGCGAGAGAGAGAGAAAGAAAGAGAGAGAGTTGACCCGTTGATTGACCTATTGATCGGCGACCTCACCTGAAAACTTGCCAGCTTCACTCGACCGTATCTGTCAATTCCTGTCACCTCACTGACCGAGCTTGTCACTGATATGAAGCTTGAGAGCCAACCGTCACATCCCTACCATCCTCGTCATCGGAAACCGACCAAAATGCCCGCGATCAAGTTTGAAACTCGTCGCTCAACCTGTTTTCCTTACCTTCGATTTCACTAGTTTAAGACCACGCCACCACTTCGATTTGGTTCCTTAGCTTACCCTTATCATTTTTTGACCAACATTGTCACTTGACATGGCTGGATTACCGTTGATCGACCGCCAGAAAGCTCACGATTCTGGGGAGCTCGATCCGTCGTTATTGCCCTTTGTGGAAGGTCACCAGTGGCACCATTGGACTCGTCGAGGTCAGAACTACCAGACTGGAGCTTCCTGTCGCCGTTGACTAAGCTCTAGTGACCGTTGGCCTGCAATTCGGTAATTTCACAAACTTTAGGGGTAATTCTGAAATTTTAAAATTAGTGGATATTTTAGTAATTTTAGATAATGGCAGTTAGGTAATTTGAGAATTCATGGTAATTCAGTAATTTACGTTGTTAGGGACATTTTGATAATTTCATATTTGTTAAGGGTAATTTCATAAATTCAAAACTTGTGGACATTTTTGTAATCAGAATTAAGGGTCGTTTGGTAATCTATGATTCTGAGTATAATTTGATGAATTTTGATGTTGAGGGTATTTTTTGTAATTTTATGGATCTGGGAATAATTTGTTGTAAATAAATGTCTTTTCGAGTTTATTAGTTTTGATTCACATTTACGGATAATAATTATGTTATTTCCCTGAATTAGGAGGATCCGCGAACAAAATCAACCTGAGGACATTGTCGATACCAAGTTCAGACATTGTCACTATGAGTGGAATATACAAAACTTATTTTCATTACGGTTTATTATGATTTAAAAATATGATAAAACACATCTATGAAATTAGTTTTAAAGGCTCCAATTTAATAATTTCGTAGAAATGGATTTTATATGTGTTGGTACTTATTACAAAAAATGTGTCTAATTAATGATTTTGGTTACCAATTTTGAATATACATAGTAATATTTTAAAGAAAAGAAAGGCAGATTTAAGGCATGATAAATGAAAAAGGAAATGAGATTTCGGATGAGATTATATCTTTATATATATGTGTATAATGATTATTTTTAAAATCATTAGACAGTACCGTTCCCCTCCAGATACAGTAATACCAATGATATGATGAGATGTGAGGCTTATGGGGCCCGTTTGAACACATATAGAGGTTTTGGGTGGTGTCTTTGGGTGTACTCGCCTTTTGGGGGCATATGCATGATGTATGATAAATAAAGAGATACAGATATTAAGATACAGATGATACAGGTGATACAAATGAGATACGGACTTTTGGGGTCCGTCTGAGTACACACGAAGGCTTTGGGTTGTGTAATCGGGCGACTTTGTCTTTTGGGGACTAGATTATGCATGCACAAATATGATGAGATATGAGATGGTACTTCTCGATCTATCCATATAGCTCCAGGCGTGATTGTACACAGATAGTACATCATTGCTCATCCATCGAGATCCTGGATATGATCGAGATACGAGATGGTACTTCCTGTCTATTCGTATGGCTCCGAGGAGTGATTGTACCTAGATAGTACGCCATTGTCTGTCCGTCAAAATTCGGATATGATGAGATTATTTATTGAGATATTTTGGGATTGTTTAATTTGATACATTTTGGTGATTGTGGAAAAATCTATATATTTTATCTGATATTGGATATTTGAGTGATTTGATATGTTTGTTAAGGAGATTAATGAATGAAGTTGGTTGTATTTGAAATTATTTTGAAAGTGTTTATTTTATTAATTGTAGGTTTGGTTATGTGATATTTATAGGGGAGACTTTGCTGAATTTTTCAGTCAAATCCTTATTAATTAGATTATGTCAAAATGATTAAATAGAATTAGGCAGATTCACCCTGAGGATTCAAGGTGGGTCATGTCAAGTTAGTATCAGAGCGTGGTTTTAGATTCTGTAGACTTTACTCTCGTAATTAGAATACGTTTTATAGTTATTAAAGTGATTTGATATGTTTGTTAAAGAGATTGATGAATGAAGTTGGTTGCACAGTAGGCACCAGAGAATGTGTCGAACATTGAGCAGTCATTTGATAAACTAATGCAGATTATGACTACAGTGGTATAAAATTAGATTCATGCATATATCGGTCATGCTAATACTATTGAACACGTGAGAAACTTGAGGGCCAAAAGCTTTGATGGTTCTGGAGATCCACTCGAGACAGAGTAGTGGTTCATTAAGTTAGAACTTATTTTCGATGTAATGAAATGCTTAGAAGATGATAGACTTTCATTTGCCACTTTTCTACTTGAGGATAAAGCCTATCATTGGTGGCAGACAGTGGAGCGTCAATATCAAAGGCATGATGAAATTACTTGGGCTATATTTCGTAAGGAATTCTACGATCATTATTTTCCATTCGTGTACCAAGATATTAAATAAAGTGAATTCCTTCGGTTGGTTCAAGGATCCATGAAAGTTGAGTATGAGAAGAAATTTATTGACCTCTCTAGATTTATTACGTCTGTAGTGGGTGATGAGAGGGAGAGATGCAGATGATTTAAGAAGGGTCTTTAATTTAAGATACGTATAACCGTGACTGCATCACGATATACTAAGTTTACCGAGGTGGTTGAGGCAGCAAAGAGAGTTGAACATGGATCTCGGAAGGTCGCGAGAATTGACTCCTTGAAACAAAAGCGTAATCAAAGTTGGATAAACGGGGGCTTTAATAGTAGACCATCTAAGAAAGAAGGCACTCATGCCAGCTACTCTAATAAGATTCAAAGGAGTCAGGGTATAGGTTTCAGGGGAGATTCGAGATAGACTGTCAGTTAGAGTTCAGTGCAGCAGTTAGTAGGGAGTAATGCCAGGACTTAGGGACTATATGACAAGAATAGCAGAGGATACCGTGGTTGTTATTCGAGGAATATACAATAGATTTCTTGCCCTTCGTGTAGCAAGAATCATCGTGGTCGATGTCGTCGCGGCGTAACAAGGTGTGTTATTTATATGGAAAACCTATGTTATAGTGCATTTCATGCACTAGTTTTGCATTGTTTACCTCCTTTAATATAAATGTTTTGCACTTAATAATTGTGATTTACTTGTGCTTTATTTTTTAAGGTGCAATTCTATTAATTGGTGCTAAATTGAGCTACAAGATGATGTTTGAGGATGAATTAACTTTCACTTTATCCTGTAATTGATAAGACAGCTCGTTAGTTGAGACAATAGGCAAAGTGATTTAAGCAACAATCCTCGTTGCCGTTGCTTTTTAAAACAGATACAGTGCTTGATTTGGTTGAATCATCTAGCGATTTAGAAGAACAAGTGATGGATAGAGCTGCACTTGCAGAAAGAACTCTTAGAGAGTTAGCTGAACCAGACTTGAATCAGCAACCACTTTGCATTCAATATGTAGACCTGAAAGTAAATTTTGAATTAAAATATAGTTTTATTCATTTATTACCCAAGTTTCACGATTTTGTAGGTGAAGATCCTCATAAACATCTCAAGGAGTTTTATGTTGTGTGTTTAAGCAAGAGGCCTTAAGGTGTAATTGAAGAGCAGGTTAAGTTGCGAGCTTTTCCTTTCTCTTTAGACAGGCTAGATAAAGATTGGTTGTACTATTTACCTCATAGATCAATTACAACATGGAATGGTTTGAAGAAGCAGTTCCTTGAGAAGTACTTTCCTGCTTCAAGAGCTGTTAACATCAGAAAAGACATTTATGGGATCAGACAACTTTCTGGGGAGACTTTGTATGAGTATTAGGAGCGATTCAAACAATTATGTGGCAGTTGTCCTCAACATCAGATTTCTAATTAACTTCTTATTCAATACTTTTATGAAAGATTGTCATTAATAGATAGGAGTACGATAGATGCTGCTAGTGGAGGTGTGTTGGTGAACAAGACCCCTACTCAAGCAAGGGAGTTGATCTCAAACATGGCTGCCAATGCGTAACAATTTGGTAATAGATAATATCTCACTTCGAAGAAAGTAAACGAGGTAAGTATTTCTTCTATTGATCAACGTTTAAATAAACTTACCTCTCTTATGGAAAAATTTGTTGCAATTAATGTGCAACAGGTGAAGACATATGGCATTTGTTCCAATTTGGGTCATTCAAGTGATATGTGTCCTACACTTCAAGAAGAACCCTTTAAACAAGCCAATGCAGTTGGAAGATTTTCGGGCAAGCCTCAGAGGAGATATGATCCTTATGCACAAACGTATAACTTAGGATGGAAGGATCATCCCAACTTCAGCTATGGAGTTAGGCCGTCGGGATTCCTACAACAATACCCACCAAGACAACAATTTCAACCGATTCCTCCACAATCAAACTCCAAGTCAGGTATGTCCATTGAAGAAATTGTTAAATCATTTGCAACTAACACTCAACAATTTCAACAGATAACTACAACAAGCATTTAGAATTTAGAGAACCAAGTGAGCCAACTGGCGACTATAGTAAGCCGCTTAGAGTCTCAAGTATTAGGGAGATTTCCTTTACAACCCTAGGTGAATTCAAAGCAAAATGCTAGTGCTGTCATTCTTAGAAGTAGGAAGGAGTTATGAGAGCCTAGCAAAAAAGTGACAAGGCATTTAGAAGATAAGCTCGAGAAGGAGGAATTGATGCCCTTAATCTCAAGATGTGCAACCCAGCAAAGCGAAACCCCTACCTGTGGTGATACCTCCTCCTTTTTCAAGTCGGTTTGCAAACTCCAAAAAGGAAGAACAAGAGAGAGACATCCTTGAGACATTGTCACAAGGTTGAGGTAAATATTCCTTTATTATATGCTATAAAATAAATACCTAGCTATGCTAAATTCCTTAAGGAACTTTGCATCTCCAAGAAGAAGTTGAGAGGAGATGAAAGAGTTCACATGGGGGAGAATGTTTCTGCCCTTCTCCAAAAAAAACTACCTCATAAGTGTAAGGATCCAGGTATGTTTACTATCTCTAGCAAAATTAGTAGTGTTAGAGTTAAGAAGGCTATGTTAGATCTAGGAGCTTCTATTAATGTCATGCATCTTTCCATTTATTCATCTTTGAATGTTGGTCCATTGAAAAAAACTAGTGTAATAATTCAACTAGCTAATAGGTCTAATGCATATCCTAATGGGGTATTAAAAGATGTCTTAGTACTAGTTAATGAGTTGGTTTTTCCTACTGATTTTTATGTACTTGATATGGAAGAGGATAACTCTTCTAATTTAGTCCTAATTTTACTATGAAAACCCTTTCTTAAGACTGCTAGGACTAAGATGGATGTATATAAAAGGACCCTTACTATGGAGTTTGATGGAGAGGTTATAGAGTTTAATATGAATGATGTCATGAAATATCCTAGGTATGAACAATCGTTATTTTCTGTGGATGTTATTGATCTTTTAGTGCAGGAAGCTTTTGATTTGGATGTTGAAGATTCATTGGTAGCTACTTTAAACAACAGCTTGGGCATCAAAGAATTGCAAAATGATGAAAGAGAGTTTGTTTTAAATTTTGCATTGCAAGAGATAATCTTTGAATTAAATTCTTTGAGAACTTTAACTCATAATGTGTCTTATATTGAATTACCCACTTCTCATGCAAAATGTCTTCCATCTATTTTGCCGGCACCGAAAATAGAGCTTAAACCGTTGCTAAGTCATCTAAAGTACCTATTTTTAGGAGATTGTGAGACACTTTCGGTGATAATCTCTTCAAAGCTTAGTGTTTTAGAAGAAGAAAAGCTTATCAAAGTGCTGAAGGATTACAAAAATGCTATTGGATGTACAATTAATGATATCAAAGAGATTAGCCCGTCCACATGCATAGAAATACTATTGGAGGAAGATGCCAAACCTTTGATACAAGCTCAACGCCGTTTGAATCCACTTATAATAGAAGTGGTGAAGAAAGAATTTTTGAAACTTCTTGATGTAGGTATAATTTATCCAGTTTCAAATAGCAAATGGGTAAGTACGGTACAAGTGGTTCTAAAGAAAATTGGTATAACGGTTTTTGAAAGTCCTGATGGTGAGTTAGTATCCACCCAAGTTCAAAATGGTTGGAGGGTTTGTATTGATTTTAGAAAGCTTAATTCACTCACTAGGAAGGATTATTTTCTCATTTCTTTTATTGATCAGATGCTTGAAAGGTTGGCAGGAAAATCTTACTTTTGTTGTCTTGATGGCTATTCAGGTTTTCATCAGATATCAGTTGTACTTGAAGATTAGGAGAAGACTACCTTCACATGCTCTTTTGGAACCTTTGCGTACTGACGTATGCCATTTGGTGATTTTAACACCCCTGCCACATTTTAGAGGTGTATGGTCAGTATTTTTTCAGACTATGTAGAGAATATCATAGAGGTATTTATGGACGATTTTACAGTTTACACTGATTTTTTTAATGATTGTCTATATAATATGAAGAAAGTGCTTAAAAGATGCATTGAAACAAGTCTTGTCTTGAATTATGAAAAATGTCATTTTATGGTAGATCAGGGTATTATTTTGGGTCATGTAGTCTCTGCTAAAGGAATTAAGGTAGATAAAACTAAGATAGATGTCATTAAAGCTTTACTTTATCCCACTTGTGTCTGGGAAGTTCGTTCTTTTCTTGGTCACACAGGTTTTTATTGACGCTTTATCAAGGATTTTTCTAAGATAGCTCAGCCTTTATGCAAGCTGCTTCAAAAAGATGTGGCGTTTAATTTTGATAAGGCCTGCAAGCCAGCATTTTATAAGCTCAAGGAGTTATTGACTTCAGTTTCAACTATATAGCCACCTGACTGGAACCTCCCTTTTGAGATAATGTGCGACACTAATAACTACGCTGTTGGTGTTGTTCTTGGACAAAGGGTTGGAAGAGTTGCTCATGTGATATATTACGCTTCAAAGACAGTTGATAGTGCTCAGTGCAATTACTCAACAACGGAAAAAGAACTTTTAGCTATTCTTTTTGCTTTAAAAAAGTTCCGTTCATATTTATTGGGTACTAAAGTGATTGTTTATTCTGATCATGCAGCTCTTAGATATTTGCTCGCCAAGAAAGAAGTGAAACCGAGACTCATCCGTTGGATCTTACTACTTCAGGAGTTCAACTTGAAGATCCGTGACAAAAAAGGGAGTAAAGAACTTTGTTGCAGACCACCTTAGTAAATTGACCTCGAGTGAATAAGCAACACCTTTGAAAGATGATTTCCCAGATGAGCATCTTTTTATAACTCAAGGTATGGTTCCTTGGTATGCTGACATTGTCAATTACTTAGTTACAAGAATACTACCTAGTGATCTAACGAGGGCTTAAAAAGATAACATTAAGAGCGATGCTAAGTATTATGTTTGGGATGACCCGTACTTATGAAAACATTGCTCAAATCAAGTCATCAGAAGGTGCGTATCTAAGTCTGAAATTCCTTCTATTCTTTAATTTTGTCACTTATATGCATGTGGAGGTCATTTTGGTCCCAAAAGGACAGCATCTAAGGTGTTAAAGTGTGGTCTATTTTGGCCTACTTTGTTTCGTGATTCATACATGTTTTGAAAGTCCTGTGAGAATTGTCAAAAGATGGAAAATTTAAGTTATAGGAATAAAATGCCACTTACCCCTATTCTTATGTGTAAAATATTCAATGTGTGGGGCATGGATTTTATGGGACCCTTTCCTTCATCTTTTGGCAATGTTTACATTTTTTTAGCCGTGGATTATGTTTCTAAGTGGGTAGAGGTTAAAGCCACCCGGATTGAAAATGCTAAAGTTGTTGTAGATTTTGTCAAGTCTCATATTTTTGCTAGATTTGGCGTACCGAGAGCGGTGATAAGTGATAGAGGCATTCATTTTTGTAATCGGATGGTGGAGGTTTTGTTCAAGAGATATTATGTAACCCACCAAGTGTCTACTGCCTATCATCCACAGAAAAACGGACAAGCTGAGATATCAAACAGATAAATCAAGTTTATCCTTGAAACGACGGTTAATCCAAATCGAAAGGATTGGAGTTTGCGACTTTATAAATGCATTGTGGGTGTATCGCACCGCGTATAAAACCCCCCAATAGGTATGTCTCCTTACCGTTTAGTATTTGTAAGCCTTGGCACTTACCTGTAGAGCTTGAGCACAGAGCGTACTAGGCGATTAAGCAATGTAATATGCGAATGGATAAGGCGGGAAAGTAGAGGAAGTTGCAGTTATAAGAGTTGGAAGAGATTCAAAATGAATCCTACGAGAGTTCGCGACTTTACAAGGAGAGGACGAAGACATTCCATGACAAAATGATTATGAGAAAGGACTTTTCTATTGGTCAAAAAGTTCTTCTTTTT
Organism: Luvunga scandens; assembly: GCA_030449905.1. NCBI lineage: Eukaryota > Viridiplantae > Streptophyta > Magnoliopsida > Sapindales > Rutaceae > Luvunga > Luvunga scandens. Next base: position 715,161 of record JASUUG010000463.1, on the reverse strand, counting down.
CATTCTAAGCGTAAACTTTTTCCTGGTAAATTACACTTTCGATGGGTTGGACGTTTTATTGTTACTAATGTTTTTCCTCATGTTGCAGTCGAGATTCGGTGTCCGACCTCTGACAAAATTTTTAAAGTTAATGGTCATCGCTTAAAACCCTTTTATGAAGGTTTTTCGGTGAATATTGTGGAGGAAATGACTCTTGAGAACCCCATTTATGGAGATCGAGGCATAAATATGTCTAGCCAAAGACATTAAACAAAAGCGTTTTTTGGGAGGCAACCCAAAGGATTTTATGTTTATTTTAAATTTTTGTTGTATTTTTTTATTTTTCGTCTTTGATTTAGGTTGCTTAAATAATATCTATGCTTATTTTGGCTAGAAGGACATTTTTGGTTAAGGCGTGCCCACGTTTTAACTAATAAGTACTTTTGCCTTTAATTTATTGCAGTAGTTTATAAGGCCTGCCCATGTGCTTAATAAAAAAGTTCTTTTGTGATTTTTGGTGTCTCAAGTGCCTATTTCAAATTTTAGTTTATAGCTTTTATTTTTAATTTTATTCTTTTATTTAATTTCTTTGAAAAAAAAATACATTTTTGAAAAACTAATTTGGTGTATCAATTTCCAGCCACTCTCTTCAATCTCCATTTACAGCCGCAATCCAGATCCACTCCAGCCACCAGCGATCCAGATTCATTGATCTCTAGACGTTCTTCACAATCTATCATAGCCAAAATCATGATCAGCACCCGCGCGTGCCATTCTCTAAATCCATCACAGCTGCGACCACCATCCGTGCCGATATAGTCCCGACGCTTGACCTGATCTGCTCCACCTGTGACATCACCAGCGCAACTATGACCCAGTCCAGCCGCCTCTTCACAATCAGCTCCAACCGTCGCGACTACGATCTTTATCCACTATAACCCATGCGCGCCACTCACCATGATCTCCAGCCGCCGCCTACTACTTTAAAAAACCCATGAGTTCTTTTAGGGTACTGGATTTTTTTTTGTAACAATGCCAAAGAGGAAAGCAGTAACTTCCAAGTCACCAACGGTTAAAAAGAAAACTGTCACAAGGAAATCTAAGATTGCCGCTCCCACCATGGTGTCATGGAACACAGTTTTTAATTCGAGCCAAGCAGTGAGAAAAAGATCGAAACATGGAAAAGGTAAAAGTGTTCTAACGCTTGCTGAATCCAATCTCAGAGTGTGCCTTACATTCACGACTCAACAAGAGAAATAGAGGTACAAAGATATTTCCAAGCAAAAAATACTTCCAACTAAGTATATTCATTACTCGACTCTTGAAACGTTGAATGTTAAGGAAAATTTTGATTCTTTAATAGATAAGATTGGTTTCCGCAAGTTTATTGATGTTGATCTTTTAGGTTATGTTGAGTTGATTAGGGAATTTTATTGTATTTTTCAATTTAATATACCAGATGATTTTACTTTGCATACTCCGAATGTTATAAAGTGTAGGTTAATGGGACGGACTTTTACACAATCTATCACAGATTTTAACCTAGCTTTAGGATTCATTGATGATGAATATTCTTTTAGTGATGAATATTTAGGGACAACTTGTGACTTTAGCGAAGAATTTGAGCCTTATCGTCTTTGGCATGATTTATCTTTAGATAACAAGGCCTATAACCCGAGTAAATCAAAGAGTTCATTTTTGCGTGATCCTGTTTTGAAGTGTGTGTATAGGTTCTTAGCATATAATTTTTTAGGAAAGAAAGATAACTCGGGGGTTTTCTCTAAAACTGAATTTTATTTTATCTGGTGCATGTTAAATGATGTGGGGTGTAATTTAGGTTTTTGGTTAGCATATCAATTTCATAATATGCTTAAAATGTATAGGACTTTATTTATTGGTCCATATATCACTCTGTTAGCTGTAAACTTATCTGCGCTTGATGTTGATAATCATAATTTGCATCCTGCTTGCAAGAAGGAATTTTTAGATATACGTTTGTTTGAAAGAACAAGTGTGGTGGAATTCAAGGCGGGAAAATTTTAGTTTATTAAATTAGGACCCACTCAACTTTCAAAGAAGCTTTATCTTTGGGAGTCTTGTTACCTCCGATGATGATGAGTTTGACGATGATCTTTCTTGCCCCACCAATTATTCCTTCTACTTCCGTACCACCTTTGAGCACTTAGTTATAGAAAATAGAGCCTGGTTTGAACAAACTGGAGCGAGAATTTGGGGCGTTGTTTGAGAGTGTGGGATTTATCCCACCATATCTCCGCCAAGCCGATAGAAGTTATGTGGATAATTCAAGAACGTTTTCTTTGCCTTTAATCTTTTTGTCCTATGCTTTATTTCGTTATGTGAACTTTGATTATCATACATTGGGGACAATGTATGTTCCTGGTGTGGGGGAGTGATTTTTGCAATATTAAAGTTTGGAAGTGTTATTTTGTTGCTTTTGAGATGATTTTGAATAGCATTCTTGGTTGCGTCTTTTTTTTTTCTTTTGTGAAGTCATTTTTGTTTCACTCTGCTCATCCTTGAATGATTTTAGAGTTCGCGTTATTTTTCTTGGATATGGGTTGAGATGCATGAATAGATTCGAGTTTTGATTAACTTTGTCTTGGTTTTTTAAATGAATAACTCACCACTATTGATAGTTCCTTCATTTGATGAGTGTACCTGATTTGATAGCAAATTCACCAACTTTGAGAGGATTTAAGCCTATGAGCAACCACTTTGCTCTAATTGTTTTTGTTGAGTGAATATGAATCTTAGTTTGTCTATTTTAGAACTTGCTTTGTTATGCATGTTGAAGCAGCATTACGTGATTTTATGCATTAAAATGATAAGGGCAAACCTCTTTCCATTTTTCTATTTTCACATTTCTTTTCTTTTTCTCCACCCAAAGATCTTTATTTGTTATCTTTGTTTGATCCTTAACCATCTACTTCTCTCCATCTACTTACTCACTTTCCTTCTTTTTGAGCCTTAATTTGAGAAGATTTTTGAACTCATTGTTTGGATATATTTTGTTGCTTTTGCTACCTTGAATACAAGTTTCTCAATTAGATCAAGTTGCATTATGTTTGAATAAAATTGTGCAAGATTCATCAATAAAAAAAAACCCATAAAAAAAATTGACGACTTGAGTAGCGATAAATATTTTAATGTCAGAAGGTTCATTCAATGGGTTCATTCTTCTCATTTTGACCTCTTCTTCTTCCATAGAGTTTTCTTTTTCATTCAACTCATTTAGCCCCATTACAACTGTTGAGTATTAGAAAGTGTATATTTATAATGGAGAAAATCATCATTTTACACTCCAAGTCTCACTAACATCCCTATTTTTATGTCTTTAAGTCATTTGTAATTTAATTATGTATGTTTTATTTTAATTAAGTATTTTATGTATTTTAGGGGATATCATGGTCATTTCACAATAAACGAGAGATCATATGGAAAAACGGACAACACTTTTGAACTCAGGACAGTCGAAAACCTTAGGAGGAGCATAAAAAGAAAAATGGTACTGTTCACATATACTGATCTTGTTCACACATACTGAGACGGTTGATAAATCTGATGCATACCACGACATCGCTTCACGATCCTTTGTTCACTTGCATCTTGTATCCGACGTGGCATCGCATTTATGCGATGGCGTGCATGCGATGACGTGGCACTATACGATGACGTGGCGGCATTTGATTGGGCGAATGATGTGGCATTGACCGCTTATGTGGCATTGGTGATGATGTGGCGTTGATGGACGTGTGTCATGATCCTATTGAACCAAAAATGTTGACCGGTGGCGTGGCGAGAATATTAGTGGATCGAAAAACGCGTGTATGCGGTACATGCATATACACGAAATAACAGACCACGATGATGTGTTCCATCCAATAGAACTTGCCACGTGGCGCAATCTCGAGCGTCCAAATTGTTTTAATCCGATGGCCATGATTTACTCAACAGTATCTATAAAAAGGGGCTCCCCACAATTTGAGACCCCTGAATCCATTTTTGGACTCCATTTTCTCTAATTCCATCTCCATCTTGTATTTTCTACGTATTTTAATAAAATTCCTATTTTACCCCTAGTTCAAATATGAGTGGCTAATTTCCTTTCAAGCTTGGGTTGAAGGTGAAGTCTCAACATGCTCCATGGGCTTAATTTGGTAAATTTACTTTTCCTTCCCCTTTAATTTATGTGGTTGTTTTGACTTTTCGTGAGCAGATAGTAATAATCTTGTGCGGATATCTACTGGAATAACCGCCTCCCAGCGAGGTTATTACTATTTGGCACGGAAGCCCTTAGCACCATATCTATTAAAGTGTGGTTCATGATGAGTGGAAGTTCCCCCTTCATGATTTAATTGGTACTAATAATGAATATTAAGCCGATGGTACATGTTGAGACAGATCCGGAGATCCAAGCATTTCATTTTAATAGTTTATTCCTACCACTTTAATTTAAATTAATTGATAGCCTACATCATTTTCATTATGAATCCAACCACCAACTCAAAAAATTAATTCTACACATAATTAAAATCCACCTCCTCGTGGGATCGACACTCGTCACCATTAATCTATTCTACAATAGATTCGTGCATTTGCGAGTTCAATAAAATTTGCACAACAACAACCTTATGAAGACCTTTAGATTTTTGCATTTAATTCATGTTTTGTGGTTGAGATATGATATATGAGCAAGCTTATGGTAATAACATTCTTTGATTTGATTTGAGTGCATAAATGATGCCCTAAACACTTTTCAGTGCATGGAGTGAAATCAATGAGAAGGCTATTAAATTTTGTTACACTTGGATTTTGAAAAGATTGTCTTGGTGGTTGAGTGACTTTATACTAGCTTATGAGATTCTGTGCTTTGAAATCCTTGTCTCTTGAATGTTGATTGACTTAAATCCTTGAGGTGTGCTTGCTTAAGATCATTTTTGGATGAGTTGAGATGAGAATTGAGGGAAGATTTTAGATTATTCTTGAATTATATGCTTGAGGACAAGCATTATCTTGGTGTGGGGAATTTGTTATAGTGCATTTTGTTAAGTGCTAGAAAGTATGTATTTATAATAGAGAAAATCATCATTTTACACTCCAAGTCTCACTAACACACCTACTTTTATGTCTTTAAGTCCCTTGTGATTTAATTATGTATGTTTTATTTTAATTAAGTATCTTATATATTCTAGGGGACAACATGATCATTTCACAATGAACGAGAAATAAGATAGTAAAACAGAAAGCAAGTTTGAACTCAGGGTAGTCGAAAACCTTAGGAGGAGCCTAAAAAGATAAACGGTACTGTTCATGACACTGTTCACCTGTACTGTACGATGATGTGGCACTATAAGATGACATGGCAGCATTTGATTGGATGAATGATGTGGCATTGACTGCTTATGTGGCATTGACGGATGATGACGTGTAGGACGGTGGCGTGTCATGATCCTATTGGACTAAAATGCTTATGTGGTGTTGACCATCAACGTGGCAATATGTTAGTAGACCGAAAATATGTGCGTACAGTACATGTATATACACGGAATGACAGCCCTGATGATGTATTCCATCCAATAAGAACTTGCCATGTGGCGCAATCCTGAGCGTTCAAATTGTTTTAATCCGATGGCCATGATTTACTCATTGTATCCATAAAAAAGGGGGCTCCCCCCTTAATTTGACACCCTTGAATCCATTTTAGGGCAACATAACATGGAGTAGCCACCGCCGGCATCGGGCTCTCGTAGTGTCGATTGCTTCAAGAGACTGGGGCAAATTGGTGAAGGAACATATGGGTATTTTGACAAAAAATCAAAATCTCTTCTTTTTTTCTTTAATTTAGCTTTCTTTTTTGTCTACGTTTTAACATTATTGGGTGTTAAATAGAATTTCCTAATTTTCTATTTTGGGTTGTTTAAAATAATATATATACTTTGAATTGTTAAATTTCTTCCTTTCTTATCAAATATCTTTTTTTTTTGTGGTTTTAACCTATGCATCTTGTTTTGATGGATTGTTGGGACCTGATTAAATAGTTCGTGTGGTGGGTATATGTGTTTTTCCCAAATTATTCGCAGAGTGGTATTGGACTATGGATGATAATGTTGTATTAGGACACGGGCAAGTTAAAAGGAGTGAGATCAGGACACGGGAAGGTTAAAGAAATAAGATTAGGTCAGAAAAAAAAAAGTAGGACACAGGTAAGTTAAAAGGAGTTAGATCAATACACGAGTAGGTTAAAGAAAGAACATCGTTCTTGACTTGACTTTCTCCTGAATAACAAGAACACAAGAGGAATTAATTCTAACCATATCATTGAATAATGATCTTCTCTTGATTTTGAGTTTTTAAAGGTCATCTTATGCCATGTGCATATTACCCTTGTATGGTCAAAATTTGCTCATTTCTTTTGGATAAGTTCAAGTGTCGAATTAAACATCATAAACATAAGAAAAATTTGTCAATGACTTGAAAATTGAGTGGAGTTTGAGCTATTGGTGATCTATTGGAAGCCTTGAAGTTCATGCAACTGCCGACTTCGTTTTAGCTTAATTAATTTATAACTATAGTAGTAAGCTCCTGAACCAAATACCATTTTATTTTTTTGTCTCTTTCATTTTTTAATTTATTTCTTTAATTTTAATTAACCATATCTTCTTGTAAATTACTGTCTCTCTCTCTATCTTTCTTCATTATCTTATGCAAATTTGCATCTTTGTATGTATGTGTATGTGTTGTGGGTATAGGATTTAGAAAATTCGAGCGTAATTTCTCAACGAATTTGATTCCAAATTAATTTACTTTGAATTTTTCAGGAATTTCCTATTAGAAATTTCGATCTCCGGTTATAAGCATAGATTGTTGATCTCCGGTAATATTCTAGTAGAATATAAACTTAAGTTAACTTCATGCTCAACTCATCCAAATTCTTTCAATTTCAACAATTAAGCTTCTCAGATTCTTCATCAATTAATTCAATTTCAACGCTAGCTTCTCAGCAAATGGCCGAAGAATTTACTAGGGATTTACGTGCAAAGCAATTGTTTAGTAAGTTGTACAAGGAGCTCTAGTGGGTTTTATAATTTTTAATTTTAGTTTCCACTAGTTCTAACAGTAAGTTTTAAACTCCTATTGGGATCGAAATGTTCGCGAAGAACGGCGGTAAAAAGAGTGCACCCTGATTAAAATATGTACATGTAATTTTATTGTCCCTATCATTGTAATTAACCACATGTTATAGCTTTTTAGGTACTTAAGATTGAGTTTTATTGCCGTAGGTTCCAAAACAACTTGGTTCATACAAGTGTGGATACTATGTCATGCTGTGTATGAAGGATATTATTGCTGATCGTGGTTTGTTGCTCAACAATGTAAGTGATATGTTTTGTGTCCATCATATTTGTTGTTAAATCATCTGAATTTACAGTTTAACAACAAACTAGTTTACGCACAGGCAGAAATAAATGAGGTACGGTATGAATGGATGAACTATGTTCGAACGCTCATATAAGGTGAGGAGATGTTTATTAAATGCTTTGATTTGTTTAGGTCTGTTTTGAGTTTAATGTTCATTTCCTTGGCTATGTTAGGTTGGTTTGAGAGCAAATTTTGATGTATCAAAATAGTGTATAATTGTTTTGGGTTGAGCTTGTAATTATGCTGGAGTAGATTGGTTTGGTTTTGGTGCTTCTTTGATGGAACACTGCATTTTCAGAAACTTTGAATGTAAAGGCAGTATAAGACTACATTTAGTTTAATTGAACACTGCATCTAGTCTAATTACTAGATGTTTGAATCTAGTGGCATTTGGTTTGATTTATTTGATGTTCTCGAGAATTTCACTTGCATCCGGTTTGTTGCATATGTTTACTTGCATTTCATGGCGAGTAAACCGTGTTTGGCTTTGTGGCATTTGATGGCGGTTGGTCTATTCTTGGTGTTGATTTAAGGTTGTTCTTGTTGTCTTTGATGTTAATTCCGTGTTCTTGAATCAACTAGTGTTCTTTGGTTTATTCATATGGTTGACTCAAAGCGGTGTTGCTAGTTTTAGATGGTGCTATTGGTTGATTCAAATGGTGACTCAAAGTGTTCATATAAGAATTGTAGTTGTAATATTAGGAAGCAAATTAAGAATTAATTAAATATTCATTTAACTATAATTGTTGTAGTTATTTTATTTCATAACTGAATTATAATATATGAAACTTGTGGATGGATTTGAGAATTATTATGTATGAATATATAGATACACATACACATATATATATGTAGATTTTTCTATTTATATAATAATTTAAAGAATATATTTCAATTCCCTCCAAATAATTCAAATTTAATTTATTTACCGCCAAAATATATCTTAAAGAAATTTAAGTTATTTTCACAAGATTTAATAAAAATAATTTTTAAGAACTATTATTTAATTAAACTAATTAAATAATTTTATTATTCCAATTAAATGTCATGTTTATATGACAAACAACAATCATGAATGAGAAGTGTTTATGATAAATATTAATCATGAGTGAAATTTTTCATCAAAAGTAACGATGATAGAATCGTGATAGATAATATGTCATGCATAACATGACATATAAAAACAGTTATCTTATTTTCTTTACACTGGAATCAATGACGGTCACTCAACTATCATACCATAAGGCAGATGACAGGTAATGACCGTCTTAAAGACATTTTTTTCTAGTAGTGAGACAATGGTATAAGTGAGAATAATAAAGTTAGTTTATTAATTACAGTATATACTTATCACCAATGCATGCGAGCCGTTCTGCTATTATTATAATTAATATATTATCAATTCCTTTTAATTTGAGGCTTTCAGCCCTTCCCTTCCCTTAACTACTGAAATGATTTTTTTCATTTTGTGAAAAATCACACGCAGAAACATAATTGTGTTAATGTCCATTGCGGCATATTTGATTTTTATTGTTGTAAGTTTTACTTTGTCAAATGTTCATTGTGGCATATTTGACTTTATTTGTTGTAAATTTTGTATTGTTTGTTTCGTGGGTAAATGTCATCTTCCGATATTTACGCAACACGTTGGATATTTGAAGTTTGGTATTTCATGTTCAAATGCTGCAAAAATTAAATCTTTTCTTGGTTTCATAATTGATGTTCTTTTTTCATATATAAGATTTAATGTACGTATATTAAGTTAAATGTTACAGGCTTATATGGTAATCATGTTAGGTCCAGCATGTTTTGTATTTTTCAGAATTGGAAGATTCTTCTACCCCCATATTTTTTTAAAAAAAGAAATATTATTTATATAATACAAAAGAGTTGGTGAGGAATAATTTTATTAAAAAAATAGAGACCTCTGTAGTGTATAAAAATGAATAAATGGGCCTATAATAAAATGGAACTTTTCAATATGATATGTTGACTTTGAGGGTATGTTTGGAATTCAAGAAAATAATTATAATTTTCTGGTAGCACTCCTAATGCTATTTCAGAAACGCATCTGGTAAGTGCTATTAAAAATCACCTTCAATGCATTTAAATTGTCATAAATATTATATTAAAAAACGATTTTGAAAAGTAGTGCAAAATAGACTCTAAGGGAAAAGGTTTGTTTGGTATTGTTGTTTAGCATTTATACCGTAAAAGTTATAATTCTAAAGTGTTTGGTGAATAGTCATTGCTTTGCCTTTGGACACAAAGTTTGATTTATATCTCACACATGTACCATAAAAAACTTAAAATAAGTTTACTAGTTTTGTCAAAGTTTTAAAAGTCATATTTGTCCCAATATTATCAAATTTTATTTTATAACCACAACTTTTTTTTTTTTTTTCATATGCAACAACTCAATATATTTGGTGTTTTGATCATCTAAACTTTTGTCAATCTAGCTCACTGCATAACACATATTACCCGGTGAAGAAGTAAAAGAAGCAAATGATCATGGTGCTTCAAATGAATTTGTGTTCAAGCTTCTCTCTCAGACACGACCATCCCTTGCAGCATGTTGGTAAGCTTCATTCTAAAATTTTAATACTCTAAAATTGATGAGGCTATTTGCATCTTTAAGAATAGTTGGAAGCCATATTTTTAATTAAATTGTATTAAAACTTTAAAAGAGTAGTTTAAGGACAATCTAACTAAATTAAATCAAATCAAATTATTTCTCTTTACACCGTTTCTTCTTTCCTACCTTTCCGTATTTTATCATTTGGCCATAATGGTCTAATGGAATAGATGAGGCAAAACTAACATGTCAAACACTCAGATCTGTGCTTTATCTTATAGAGTTATACATGCTGGTAAGCTTCGTTCTAACATTTCAATAATGTCTAAATTAAATTAACATTTAGATGATTTTTGTTTTCTTGGAATAGCTAATTTATCTAATTAATATTTATTTGGTAATTTTATATTCTTTTGACCATACAGGTTCCGTTAAAACATTCCAGTGGCCATTGACACAAATAAATGGCTTGGTAAACAGAAGTGAGAGGAATAAATGCTCTATCAAATGCTCCATACAAAGCTCACTTAATTTAACCAATAATAAAATTGGAAACAATGAGGATATGATTAACAGTAATCATAAACCGTTGAATAAATCTACAGTTCCTATGGCGTTACAAGACGGTTATGCATCAAAATCCCTGGATGAGAATGATACTGCGACGGGCTTTCGGGATGCTTTAATCAAGAAGTTGGATGCATTCTATCGTCTTTCTCGTCCCTACGCTTGGATTACCTGTGTGAGTAAATTGCTTTATAGTATATATAAAATGACATAAAGGTTTTCTAGGCCGATGAATTCAAATTTTATTTTCAAATTTTAGATTGTAGGGGTACTATCAGCATCTTTGATTCCAGTTCAAAGTCCTGCCGATTTGACTCCCACATTTTTCATAGAAGTATTGAAGGTAAATTTAGAGTGATACAGAAAATAACAGTTTGTTTGTTTTGGTCATTTGCGTAACATTAATTCTTTCTTATGAATATTTCAGATCATGGTGCCTACATTAATGATGTATATTTTTGTGGGTACCATAAATCAGTTGTCAGATGTTGAAATAGACAAGGTATTTCCGTTAAGACCTATCCGTAGTTCGCTCATTTCATGCTTTATAGTTCCTGCCTTGCTTACGAATCAGCTTAACATTGTCAAAGGTTAACAAGCCTAATCTCCCGCTTGCATCCGGAGAAATTTCAAGAGGAGAGGGAATTGCGGTTGCTGTCATATCTACGTTGATGGTAAGCACAAGGGACAGTGCGCACGGGACAAAATATTTTACGGACATTATTTCACATTGGTTGGAATGATTCTTATGCAAAGTATATAGTTAGTATTTTCTCTTTGATTATGAGTTAGGGTCAAGAGATTCCATATACATAAGGATGGCAATGGCTCATATCTAACCCAAGATCAATATAATCCAAATCTAATTTGGGTCAGTTTAAAATGGACTTGGATTAGATTTAGATAGTAATATGCAGCTCTAAGATGGATCTAGATCAGGTCTTGATCTATTTTGATATATAGATCAAGATCTATATCCACTTTTTTTTAATTTAATTTAATTTTAAAAATTTCTTAACAATTATGTCATTATAAATGATAATAAAATTTATTCATAGCATATTAGTTGTATTTACCATCTATTTAAAAATCTTAAAACTTAAAGGTTACTTTTGTAAATTTAAATGATAATAAGACAAAATAATTAAGCGTAAATTAAAATCAAGGTAGCTAGCCATAACTTTTTTTTTTTAGTCTTTCACTCTTCAGTTGAGCCTCTTTCTTTCTCTTCAATTTACTCTCACTTCTCCATGCTGTTTTAATACTTGAATCAGTCCTTTAATTGTTACGTAAATCTCAATACTTGAGTTTCCTTTTATATTATTTTCTCATAACCTTATTCATGTTGTATAATCACTAATTAGCGCTAGCTATCCAGCATAAAATAACTATACTATTCATATATTTAGATAAATATGGTCATAATAAAAATAATGAAGCACTAAATATAAATCATATTCAACTTATATGTGATTATTGAATTGTAGAAATGATAATGGGTGTGCTGTGGATATCAGAATGATGAAGGAAACATTAGAGTATTACATTGATCTTACTCCTACAATTATTTTTATAGATATTTTATTATCTTTCTTATTTGTTTTTTTTGGTGCAAAAGTATAAGCTACAACATTTATTAGATTTTTAAGACAAATTATATAATTTAATTGTTATTAATACATATTGCTTTTTTATTTTCTTTCTAAAATATTTATTCTCTTGTATTATTAAGTTTTAAAATTCATGACAGATCAAAAGCATATTTGAATTTTTTTTTTTTTTGATTTGGAGCAAATATAGATCTTCTATTTTTAGGTCTGGATATGGAGTGAAAAACATGGATCTACGATGAATTTAGAGAAGATACAGATCTCAATTTTTATTATGGCTCTAGATCTAGATGTGAGTAGGTCCAACCCATATCTGCACCATTGCCATACCTAGATACATTTTCATCGGGTGGCTCCTTTTTTTCTTGTTTCAATTAAGCATGTGAAAATAGGTTCGGCCTTCGGACCTGGGAATGTCTATTTATTGCAAATTTACATGCAGCATTTAACGATTGATCTCAACTTTCAGAGTCTGGTTATGGGGGTTATGCTTCGATCTCCACCACTTGTCATTGCCCTTGTCGTACGGTGGATAGTTGGAACCGCTTATTCTATCGACGTAAGCACTTAAATTGGTTCCATATATTTGACATATCTGAAGACTATAATAAAAATCCAAAGAAAAATTTAAGTGCTTCAGTTTATGAGAATACCATTCAGTTTAAATACTTACTGGGACCTAGAATTTTGCATTTTTTTTCCCAACCCTCATCGCTCAAGATCAATTTAATTAGTATGAATTATCTGACTGATTTCATCTAGGTTTCTCGCTAGCCTTTGCATATATATTGCATATAACTGCCAAACTTATTTCAGTGTTCATTTATTGATTCTTCTGAATGTTGCAGGTTCCCCTTCTCCGATGGAAGGCAAGTCCATTGATGGCTGCCGTGACCATCGTCATTCTGAACGCAATTCTACTTCCATTTCCTTACTTCTTGCACATCCAGGTATACAAATTCTTAGTTTTCTTTTTCTTTTGTGAAACATTTATACCAATTAGTTACATGCATCACTTTTCTTTTAAAAAAGAAGAAAATGAATAAGATGCGCATAATAAACCTCACTTACTAAAACACCAAACTTCATCCCCCAAAAGCCTAAGACACACTAAACCAATGCTTACCAACGTTTTTACTCGAACTTGGATGGCTACAAATGCAAAAAGCCCTTAATGTCCTCCCTTGATCATACATTTAAACTAATGATTTGCTACTTATATACAGAAATATGTGTTTGGTAGACCTGTGGTTTTCACGAAAACATTACTGTTCGCTGCCGCTTTTATTGGAATCTTCAACGTTGTAATTGCATTTGTCAAGGTAATTCAGAAAGTTTATTACATTTATGTACCTAAAACAATGAAAAAAGAAATCTCATGTTTATCAGTAGCAGCGCATATATAATTAACTTATTTTGGATTTATGATAGGATATTCCTGATGTGGAGGGCGATAAAGAATTTGGCGTTCAAACCTTATCTGTCATCTTAGGCAAAGAACGAGTGAGTAAAATATTTTCTTTATCGACTTTTATTTTCTTGGAAGAATTGCTATATGGTGCCTATCAGAAATTTTATCTACAGTTAGGTCCCTGATAAGTTTTTAAATTTTATTTCATCCTTAGTGTTGAAATTATAACAAAAAATACAATGTTAAACACAAAATGTAACATTTTAATTAAAAATTAACAGATTTTGATTTGCATGTGTTAGAAAATTAATGTTTATGCGAAAACTTAACATTTTTTATTCAATAGTGTATTTTTCTATTACTGTTTTAACACCAAGGATAAAATAAGTTGTTAAAATTTATTAGTGACCTATTTTAAAAGTCGAGAAACCACCTATACTCTTAAGGTTTGTTTCATTGGTCACATAGATTGCCATAGTTTCATAAATGGCTAGACAGATCTCTTTTTGACGATTATATCTTTGGATTATGAGAACCTAAAATTGGCTTTAAATAAAATTATGGAATAAATATAAAATATAACAATAAGTATTCTAATATAAAAAATATTATAGATTTTATAAATGATTTTGAATAAAAAATAACTTAATATTACTAATCTTTCTTATATGTTTTAGTATTATTAATAGATTAATAATATTAAAATAATTGTGTTTAACATTAAAACAATTTAAGTAATATATATTATATATCTTATTGGTAATATTTTTTTATTACTTTTTAGGTTATGTATATATTAGCATAAATTTTAAAGTTAAGTTTTGGATTAATGAATTTTAAGTGTTAACAAAATTTGTTGGGGCATACTATAATAGCTTAATGTTAAAAAATAACTTGCTTGACATATATATGTTATTTTGTTAATACATTGATTTTAACAATTTATTTTTATTTATATGCTATTTTATTTATCATGTTTATTTTAGTATTGTATTTTTATTTATTATAAAAGGTTTTGATTGTAATCATAGGATATAATTATTAAAAAAAAGAATTTGTGTGATCATTTAAGTAAAGCTTGGGAGTTTGTGACATTTTCCTAGCTTTAAAAAAAAAAAAAAAAAAAAAAAAAAAAAAATATATATATATATATATATATATATATATATATGCATTTATAAAGAACAATATCTAAAAGGTTTTAATATGTCATTCTTCCTGATTCTCCGACTGAATCTCAATACAGTATTGGAATTAGCTAACAAATGATGTGTTTTTGTTTTAAAGGTATTCTCGATTTCTGTTAATATGTTGTTAATGGCTTATGGAGGTGCTGTACTAGCTGGAGCGTCTTCACCATTTCTGCTATGCAAACTCGTATCTGTAAGAATTTTATTATTTTTTTTAGTATGTAGCCTAACAGTAACCTAATCCCATTCTTACCTATTTGAGTTGGACTGAAATCACAGATCTCTTGTTTTCAGCGCTAGAGA
This sequence comes from Luvunga scandens, assembly GCA_030449905.1. Taxonomy (NCBI): domain Eukaryota; kingdom Viridiplantae; phylum Streptophyta; class Magnoliopsida; order Sapindales; family Rutaceae; genus Luvunga; species Luvunga scandens. The sequence goes on along the minus strand of JASUUG010000463.1, from coordinate 700,083 downwards.
TATTTTGCCAACCCAACTAGACGGCAACTGTTAAGATTCTTTCTTTCCCCCTTGCAGATGATAAGCCACGCCACATTAGGTTTCATTTTGTGGCGTCAAGCTCAATCTGTTGATCTTTCGGATACTAAATCGACATATTCTTTTTTTATTTTCATTTTAAAGGTGAGGGATAAACGTTCTTGTGTGAATATTGATTTGAATCAAAGCAACTTCTATTATTTACTTTCTGACTTGTTATATTAACGTATTGGCAGCTGTATTATGCCGAATTCTTCCTAATGCACTTTGTACGGTAAGAAGGAGAGAAATGTCCACGTTCTTTCAAGAGATGTTATATTTATTAGCCTTCTAGAAGTTAATGAAATAACAGCAATTATTGTAATTTAGGATGCACATATGCCTTCAGCAATAGTACTAATGAGCTCTGTGCATGCTTACAAAATTGTACGTCGTATTGTGTTGTATGTTTATTTATTAGATGAATTCGCGCAGTTAAACTTTCTTACAATTGGTACACTTCAAGCCTTTGCGGTAGTGTTCTATTTAACGAAAATCTGTCATAAATATCTACAAAACAAAATCTGAATCTTTAATACAACATATACTCTGAAAAAACTTCAGAGATCCAAATTTACTCTTTCACGGTCAACATAAAGACCAAACGACAACGGAGGTCTTTCTGCCGAAATTCGATGATCATCAAAAACAAGTCCTTCGACATATAGTGCGGGTTCATGCACTTCAATTCAAAGCCCTTAGACATCATGAATCAATCTTATGTCTAGATATAAATTCTTATTGTAGAGGTGGTGATGATCTGGATTATGATTATGCTACAATCCGTTTTTTTATTCCTATATAATGATAGAACGACAGCCAAACAAAATAAAAAACATTACAGGTGTGTACGTCGTGGAAAATGAGGGAGTAAACTTTTGTTTACACATTTTTTTCCCAAATGAGTTGTCCAAAAAACAAAAAAATAAAATGTATTAATGCAAATATACCCATAAATTTTAATGGCTTAATTCAAATATTAGCTAAATGATATATACAAAAATTTGCTAGATAATGTCATATTGATTTTTGTTAACCAAGGCATGCTTGTATTGTTAACCAAGTGCATATTTTAAGCTTATACCAGATGTTATACCTATAAAAGAACCATGTGAGTGACGTTTATAAAAAAAGTCACTCTGTTTTCTAATTTGATAAAAAAATGATAAATATGCTAATTTAAGTATCAATTAATTGCCTTGGGTATTATTTATTTTTCTCAACTTTAATTTGACAAAAAAATTAATTTGAGTTCGTTAATGTAATTATACACATAAATTTTAATAGGCTAATTCAATTATTCAACTATTGGCAAAATTAGTGATATGGAAATATGTTTGATAATATTATATTGAATTCTATTAGCCCCGATATAGTTGTATTGCATCACAAGCAGGGATGACATAATTACCTATCAATCTGCAAACACAGGAGAAAAAATGGGTCAAGTACCAACATGGCATCCACCAACCCGCATTCTTTATTTTAATTATTTATATTTTTGAGTTTAAACATAACATTAATTAAAAATTAAAGCTCCTAATTCCAAACTCAAACCTATCTCACTGTATATATATGTATATGTTTATGTGCGTGCGTGTGTGTGTATATATGTATTTCAAATTCCAACATGACAACCCAAGAGGTGGGGGGTGAATTAGGTCTTTAAAAATTACTAAATAATAAGATCACAATCAAATACCAATTTGTACTTCAACTAGCTAATAACAGTAAATATAACAATGAGCAAATTTAAAGAGGTAAGGGGAAGGAGATCAACCACAAAATCTTTGTGAGGTTCAGCACAACCCAACTACATCCATGCCTCTAAGCCAACTGCACTTCAGGATTCCACTATCCAAGCCTTACAATCCAAGGCTTCAAGATCTTTACAATTGACTTTCAATATGTCAATAGACCTTTATAATGAGAGATGACAACAAACTTCTTTCTCAAGTGTTTCCCACTCTCACTAACACTTAATTTTTGAAAAGGAATTGAAGTTTACAAAGATTATACTCTCACAAGAGTATATTTGCAAGTTATAGCTCAATGATAAATCAATGTATATGAATAAGCAAATGAAAGCTTAATGTGATTTTTATGAACAATGCTAAGCTTGATAGAGATTAAAGAAGACAATGAATAAGAAGAAGAAGCACTTTTGAAAAGAGTTTGACTTGGCTTTTTATAGTCTGAATAAAAAAATTACTTGTTATTAACTTTCTGGGCACTATAGATTTATCAATTACATTGAAACGGATTTCCGTTTGCCTATGTGGCAAGTTATTGTTACAGCTAAACTTAAATTCTTTACGCAATTAGATTGTCGCCTGAAAGTTGTCATTCTTGTTTGATTTCTATAAAATCTTCTAATTGAAGTCGGTTTACCGTTTTGAAGTTATCGGTTTGTCATTTGATTCTGGAGACTTATCTGATCAAAGTCGATTAGACACTTCATGGCTAGCAACATGTTGTTTAATTCCAGAGGCTTACCTGATCAAAGTTGGTTAGTCACTTCAAGATTGGTGGTATGCCTTTTGATTCAAGAGGCTTACCTAATTGAAGTCGGTTAGTTTGCTTCAAGACTAGCGGTATCTTAGTTTGATTCCAAAAAGCACAATTTTATCCAAAAACTTTATGAAACTCAAAAGGCTCAATTTTTAGGATTAAAGGAATCAGAATTATTAAATCATTTTTTATTGAGTTCATAAATTTTAAAGTAGCTATTTTATGAAATCAAATTTCCATATAAAATGATTTTTTTGGAAAATCCCATGAAAGAAAAAATTGAGCTTTTAAAAGCTTTGTTCATATAATCTTTACAATATATTATAGCTAAGCCTAGTGCCCCAGATGCTTGTTCCTGTCTTGATAAGCTTTGTGCATTTGAATTTCTTGAGTGCTAACATGGATAAAACAATATATATAAGATATATGCATTTGCTATTCTACCCATGACGTGTGCTTTGTTATCATCAAAATCAAAAGACTGTAAAATCATATAGGTCAACAATCTTCTCCTTTTAATGATGACAAACACTCATGTATTTTTGAACTACATGATGCAAATAATTATAAACTCCACCTAAGTAAATGACATGCGTAATTTAACAATAATGTGCAACTCCCCCTATCTATGACACAAAATACATGTTGGTGTCTTCTTATCTTACCTCTTTAATCGTTAAGAGAACTTTCTTTATTAGAAAAAAGAAAAAATATAAACATGGTAGAAGATTAATAACATATATATAATATCAATGCGAAATTTTCAAGATGGCTCCCATTATCAACACCGACAACTTAAGAAAAGACACTAATCAGCCCCAGATAAATCGTAATATGCAAAATGGGCAAGTAATCAAGTCAAACAAAAGCAACACAAGTTAAACCAGATTATACAAAAGATATGCTTAATAATTATGAATAAGAAAATGACAATGTTGGTGCAAAAAACTGAAATATAAAGAAAAGACATAAAAGAAGCTATTGAGGTGACTGAGATGAAGGATGAAGGTAAAGAAACATGGGGGCCTCAAAAAGTTATCGATGACCTATTAGCCTATATGGCGATATAATATTTTGATTTTGATGATAACAAACCTTGAATTAACGATTAATATTGGAAATACACATTATGTTTCTAAAACAAGAAAATGAATGATGATTTCTCAAAGTTCTTAAAATATTTTCTTTATATTTTAAAGGAAAGTTCTAACATGAGGATATGATTTCATATTCTTAGTAGAAGTGAGTTTTCGTAAAAAGTTTTTCTAGAAAAAAACTATTTTCTATTGATAAACGGTATCTTGCTTAAGAAAACCGGAAAATTGAATTCAGAAAATGTGCTTACTAGAGACAACTGACCAACTGGATGTGCTAAATAGCAAATCAGATTCATAACCATAACTCTCTGAAATCAATTGGTAAACTAGGTACCTCAAAAAGGTAAATCAACTACATCAATTAAGCTCTTTGGAATTAAACGGCTTACCAATTACCAATAAACAAAAACTCGGTTATTTAAAACTTCAAATATTGGCTACAACTATAAACACAAGTTACAATCTAGTTAGGATGAAAGCCATTTATGAAACAAAAGTCAATAACATCTAGTTTTCAGTTCTAACTATAAAAAGACTCAATTAAATTCAAATGAGGAAGCATTCTATAGTTATCATTGAGCTCGTTATTGAGAATTCAACCTCTCTTGTGCTTTAAAACTTGTTATTCTTTCATTAAATCACACTTTGGGCTCTCATTTCTAAACACATACATTGTGTAAGGGAAACTCTTTGTAATCTTTATTTTTAAGTGATTGTAAGTGTGGAAAACACTTGGGATAAGAGGTTTGGGATTACCTCTAGTTGTAAAGGTTGATTAACACCTTGGAAGTCAATTGCAATTTTATAGCCTTGGATTGCAAAGGCTTGGATAGTAGAATTCTCAAGCTTGGTGAGCTTAAAGGCATGGACATAGGTGGAGTTTGCCGAACCACATAGAAATCTCTTGTTTGCTCTTTCTTCCCTTATCTCTTTAATTTTTTTATTGTTAAAATTATTGTTATTAATTTTATTAAGGCATTTCTTTGAATTGTTATGTGATTTTATTTTGCTTGCGTTTTTAAAATTCAATTCACCTCTTCTTTGGTTGCATAGCTATTATTTGATTTGGTATCAAAGCAAGGTACTTTTGTTTGGACTTAACAGTCTAAAGTAAAAGATCTATGGCAACCTAAAATAATTCTATCTTTAGGGAAGGTTAGTCCACTACTAGATTACCATATTTTAATGGAAATAATTATCCATATTAGAAAATTAGAATGAGAATTTACTTGTAAGCTTTAGATTATGAGATTTGGGAAATTGTTAATGATGGTCTTTTCATGCCAACCACTAAAAATGAAAAAAGTGAGTAAATTCCAAAACCTTCACGTGAATGGTGTGAGGAGGAAAAGAAGAAGGCTTTTTAAAATTCTAGAGTCATGAATGCCTTGTTTTGTGCCTTCAATATGAATGAATTCTATAGAGTCTTAGGTTGTTCCAATGCATATGAGATTTGCGAGAAACTTGAGGTAGTTTATGAAGGTACAAATCAAGTCAGAGAGCCTAAAATCAGTAGATATACTAAGCAATATGAATTATTCCAAATGGAACAAAACAAGACTATGCATTCTCTGTATATTGGATTTACATATATTGTGAACACTCTAGAAGCTCTAAGAAAAACCTTTTCAAATAGGGAGAAGGTAAAGAAAATTATTAAATCCTTACTAGAAGAATGGAGACCTAAGAGAACTACTATTAAAGAAGCCAAAGATTTAAACACTTTATCTAGTGATGATAAAATTGGCTCACTTATTTCATATGAAGAAGATTTAACAACTGAAGATGATTTTAAAACATGGAGGTTATTGTCATATTTCTATGAGGGATTTACATATTAAAATAAATAGGTCATTGAAATGGTGTGTGATGGTGAGTTTAAAGATAAAAGATCGAAAGCTTATCTTAGACTATCTTGACTATATAGTAGAGAACACACAATGCTAGGATACAATTGGTACTTATAAGTCATCAAGTAAACCCCAGTCATTTGCATTGAGTGGAGGCATGTACAAACCTTAGGCAAGACCATGACAATCAAGCCAAATTTACAGTTCTAGCTAGAAAAGTCAAAACATTAGAATAAAAAAAGATTGATCATGCTAAATCTACTCCATATATTCAATGTCATGTATGCAGTTTCATTGACCATTGCATGCAGGACCATCTAATATTGCTAGCTTTAAAAGAAAGTTTACACTAAAAAGCAAACATCTATAGACAATTCAAAAAAAGCCAAATCCTAATCCATGCTCGTAAACCCATAATTCTAGTTGAAGAAATCACTTAAATTCTAGTTAAAGAGACAACAACCGTGTATAAACTTCACAACCACTTTTTTTACATTAGAATTTTTGAAACTCCAAAAGTTTTCCACCTTATGTCCTGCCACCAAGAAAACTTTTGTAGATATATTGCATTTATTCATTAAAAAATAAGAGTCCATCTATAGCCAAACCATGCAAACCTTGACAAGTTTGACAGAGAATATTTATAAACTGACATCATTGTTCATTATTCAGGAAAAAGGTAATTTTCCTTCTTAATCGGAAACAAAGCTCAAGTGTCAACAACATCTTCAAATAGGTAACACATGAAACTAAAAGATGAGCTAAGTCAAATCAATTATAACCCTTCGTGGTGGTAAGGTCATAGAAACACACATTTTTTGTCCTTATGAAATTAGCGAAAAGTCAGTTTCAAAGAGTAAGGAAGAGTTTGACAAACCTTTAACCCATAAAGAAATAACCAACTTTTCTCCTATACTTTCATTTCTACCTTCATTTCCTTAAGTACTAATCAAGCTAAAAAATCAAATCAGAATCTTGTGATTTAACGAGTTTTCAAATAAATGAAGGTAAACATTCTTTTGCAAGATGTCATTAAATAAGTACCATTTTATACTAAATTTCTTGAAGAACTATGGACTGTAAAAAGGAAACATAAGGTGCAAAAGAAAGCTTTTCTAGTAAAAAAAGTAAGTTCCGTTCTCTCAATTGATAATGCTTTAAACTACAAGGATTTGGTTGTCAAGCTATTTCTTGTATTATTAGGAATCATAAAATCGAACATTGCATTACTTGATCTTGGTGCTAGTTTCCAATTGCTTTCTTATTCAGGGCATTGTCAACTTAATCTTGGTGAGTTAAAACTAACCTCTACTACTCTTTTACTTGTCAATAGGTTGATGCCAAAAAGGGTAGTTGAAGATGTATTAGTCCAAGTCCAAAAATTCATATATCCTGTTTATTTTATTGTTTTTGAAGCTAAACTAATTAGTGATGAATGGAAGCAAATTCCTATCATATTAGGTCGATTTTTTCTTGCCACTGCTAATGCTTTAATTAATTATAGGAATAGAGAGATAAATTTATCTTTTGGCAACATGACATTGGAATTTAGTGTGTTTAATAGATGTAAACGACCTTGCAATAAAAAGGATAAAGATAATGAGAATAAGAAAATTGAAAACTAATCACTAAACATTCAGGATAAGAAACTTATAAACTCTATTGAAATTTGTTTCGCTAGATCATTTGAATCAAGCAAGGAATTAGAATGTTATACTACTAACGTATGCTCTATACTTGATTTTACACGACGGCCTGAAGATGATATACTTGAATAGATAAAGGAAGAGGAAGCACCAAAGCTTAAATTGAAGCCTTTACTTACTAAAAGAATTAAATTATATATAGTAGGAGATTAGCGAACTTATCCAGTGCTAATTTCTTGTCAACTTAAAAGTGACCAAGAACGCAAGCTACTGCCTATTGTAAAAAGGCACAAAACTGTAATTTTTTGGATCTCCAAAGGGCATAAAAGACATTAATCTTTTATTTTGTACACACATAGTACACTTAAAGGAGAGTGACAAAACAACCTATCAATCACAAAAAAGACTAAACCCTCATATGCAACAAGTGGTAAAGCATAAGGTCCATAAACTACTAGATGGAGAAATTATCTATCTTATCTCTAATAATAAATAGGTAAGTCCAACACAAGAAGTACCAAAGAAATCTAGAATGACTGTTGTAAAAAATGAAAACGCGAACTAATCCCAACATGGACTCCATTGGTGTATGTGCGTCGATGATGCCACTAGAAATGACTATTTTTCTCTCTAATTTTTAGATTAAATCATTGAGAGAGTAGCAAAACACCCTCATTATTGCTTTCTTGATGGCTACACAGGCTACTATCAACTTCTTATAGTCTTAGAAGACTAAGAAAAGACCATGTTCATCACAATGATCGGTCTATTTGACTTACTGATGCACTTTGGGCTTACTATATAGTATTTAAGACATATATAGAAATGTTGTCTTATCAACTAGTTTATATTAAACCTTGCCACTGAACCGGCTGTACTTAAGTACAAATCATTTTGGGCTACTAAAGCTTTTAATTCAAATCTTTATGATGCTCGTAATGTGCATAAATTACAACTAAATGAACTTGAGGAATCAAAGAATGATGCACATGAGAATTCTAGAATTATTAAGACAAGAATGAGTGCTTTCTATGATAAGAGATTTTTTTGTAAAATGTTTGAGGTTAGTCAAAAGGTGTTGCTTCTCGTCTTTATTTATTTTCAGAAGTTTAAGTCAAATGGAATGGCCCTTTATTGTATATCCATACTGGCAGTAGAAATAGAGAATTCAAATAATGGTAATGAATTCAAAATGAATGCACAAGGATTGAAAGCATTCTTGGATAACTCAATATCTTGAGAATCCTTTACTCTCTCTAATCGTGATCATTCTTGAAAATAAGCATATCTTGGTACTTGTTTTTGTTTTTTCTTTTCTTTTATTTTTTGTGTTTTTTCAAGTTACTTGAATTCAAAATAATAATACGCTATGACTTTTATAGCGTTCTTCAATTACGAACAACCATTGAAATCCTCTATCAACAAGCATAGGAGAAATTATCAAGATGCTATATTTGACCTTTCCTTCACTCTCTTTACACTCTATAAGCAACAATTATGAATTACAATTCAAACATATGAAGTTATTAAAGATATATAAGAGTCCTGACGATATTCGTTGGCTAGAAAATCTAAAGTTCGAGTAGCTGGTGAAATCTCTAATGTAACATTTGTATGGCTTCAGGAAGAGCAACTACGCAAAAAGCACAGAGCTAAAAGGTTAGGTGTCTACTATAAATGTGCCCGCTTGACTTGCGACATTGGTTGTCACTCCTTCGAACATTTATCTAGTAATCCTATAGATAAGATTCAATTCGCTAGGCATGACCTGAGTTGATAGTTTTTTTATGCCAATATCTTTCGACTCTTAAGACACTTCCTAGTGGATATGTGCAACGTGAAATCCAAGGATTAATGACATGATTTCAAAACGAACATGAATAATTCAATTTTGGGAATCTGACTTTAAACAACCTTTTTTGCTAATTTCTAGGAAAATTGGATGGAAAGCCAATTCCTGACCCATCGAGGGCATTCAAACCATTACTGGACATAAAATTAAAGGAAAATGTGAGCCACAATCGGAACTATTAGTAATTTTTTTATTATTTTTACTATTATTATTATTATTATTATTATTATTATTATTATTATTATTATTTTGCTCTAACTCTTTTAACTTATTTATTTGACATTTACCGCAATATTTGACTAGTTCATTCTTTCTACTATATCTAACATTTTAATGGCAATTGCCAATCTTTGTACTTATTTTCATTTATGCATTACCTCTCCTAGATTTATAAATACTTTGTTATACATATTTCTTTCTTGTATGATCTAAATTCTTAAAAGAAAGAGAATCATAATGGCAGCAGTTCCAATTTGACAACTTAAAAATGTTTATGAATTTTATCAATCTACTTCTAGACATACTCCAAATTTTGTTGAGGCTGCCAAAGATCTTAGGAGGGTATTGTCTAAGAGAAAAATACATTTAGTATAACAAGATGGTGATCTTAAACTAATGGGGGTTGTCTCGCAAGTTGCAAACATTGGAGGAAGTCAAGTTTCGGGTATAATCCCAAAAGCTTTGGCTAGAAGGAACACCATTGGAAAAAAAAAATGAAGAAAAGCTCATTGTCATAGGTATGCATGAACATCTCGTTGTAATCATTGAGCATGCTGATGCTTTTATTGCTTTACAAGGTGGATTTGCACCATAGAAGAAATCATTACAATTGTATTGCACAGTTGTACACCCACTAAAACCTACTAGGCTATTGAATGTAAATCATTACTATGGTCTCTTGTTGATGTTGCTTTATAATAGTATGAGGAACGGTTTCATTTCTCCTATGTTACGAAGAATCCTTGTCTATTCCAAAATTACTACTGAATTATTTGATTGAATACAAGAATATCATCCTGAAACCATCCTACTCCCTTCTCAACTAGATCGATTAGATGCTAATAGTGACAAAAAGCATAAAATGGTGAACTTGAATCTTCATCTGTAACTCTTTTCTATTTTCTTATAACCTAGATTTATTTTTTTGTAAGTGTTCATTTCCTTTCATGTTTGTTAGGTATTGTCTTTTAATCTTTACCTCCTGCTTCTTTAGACATTAAGGACAATGTCTCAACCTGGTTGGGAGGAATGGAAAGTTGACATCATATGTTTTTGTGTGTTTATTTATTTATTGTTTTCTATGTTTGTATTTTTAACAAAATTATTTATTTGTTTATTTATTTTTTGTGTGTTTCCTTAAAAAAAAATAACCAATATTTGTTTATGGATGGCGGAATAACAAGTTCTTTTTGTTAATTCTAAGATGCATCATTTTTATTATTTTTTGTTTCTAATGAAAGTTGTTTTGCTCTTTTCTCGTCAAATTAATCAAAATTGTGAGCTCTTTTTTCTAATAGTTTTTCCATATCCATTTTTTTTGATTTGATTATTTAATGAATGTTACTAAACCATTCGAGCACACACACCATGATGTATGCTTGTGGGTTGTAAGTTGAAATCTGTAATATTCAGTTTTATTGGAGGTGATGTATAAGACAGTAGAAATGGTGTGTTCTATGTAAAAATGAAAAATAAAATAAACTCAAACATTTACTTAGTAACCAAACATCTTGCCTAATTAGTAGTGATTGCTCGTGTAAAATGGTAAAGTTTTGATTTAAAAAATCAAAGCATTACTTTTACCTAGTAAGCACGCATCTTACCTAATCAGGAATGATTGCTTGTGTAAAACGATAAAGTTTTGTTAAAAAAATACACTAGAAAGTGAACATTTAATAACTGTTAAAAGCATCCTTTTTTACTTATGGTGTTGATAAGACTAATAATTTCATCACATTTACAAATTCGTAACCTATTTTATGAATTGTTTATTTTTACTTGTCTTTAAGTATGGTTTTTGTGTTTTATAGGAAAGCTACAAATAATGGTGCTTGGATGAAAAATTTGGATGAGAAATTTGGATTCCGAAGTCTCTGTGGCCTTTGGAAGAATCTTTGGCCTTGTGATTTGACATTATTTCTAAAAGAATAAAATTGTACCTTGTGTTTGAGCTTGCGTACAATAAAGTTATACAAGATTTAACACACCAAATCGGGCGGATCAACCACCTTACAAATGAGCAAAAGTAGGGTTATACTTTGACTTCAGTTGTAGCCATTAATTATGTAGAATCCAACAATTCATAATGGTTGCAATTTCAGACCCTTGTATTGTACTATTGAATCACATCTTAAGGTTGTAGCCGTAAGCTCACAAAAAATATTACGTCAATATGCACACTTGATCACTCAAAATTTGCATATAGAAAGGTAGGAATTCTGACAAACTAGAGTGTGGAAGAATTGGCAGAAAGAAAGAAACGAAGGCGAATTGTGTGGTGGAATGTAGGGTTGAGCCTTTTTATGTGTTAATCTAAAGTTAATTTCAAGGGGAAATCTCTTCTTCTCTCTTTTGTTTTAAATCTTCTTGTATTGTAAGTTATAAGTTTGTTATATAAAATGAGAGTTTTACTTTTAAACATAAGTGGCTAAATTTCTAACTAAAGATGAAAGATGAAGCTTAAGGATTCAAATCATAGAATTAATTACCTTCTTAAGTGAGCTTAAATTTATTTATTTAAGCTCATGCTTTTATTTTGTACCTTTCACAAGCTGTTTTCATTTCATTTTAATCTATAAATCTTGATCTACTTTGGATCTATATGATTTTTTAATAATTAAGCTAGAAAAATAAATATAAAGAAAATAAATATGAGAGAGTATTACGACCATAGTTAGAATACGAAGGGTGGATTCTGTAACCTTAGCTCTTTTTATACTATTAATTTCATTTTCCACAATTAACTTTTGGTTTAATAATTGACTATTAGAATTTTAGACTTCCTGTGGTTTGACTCAGGATTCATTGGATTATACTGTAACCAAATACTCTTATACTTGCAAGTAATCAGCACTTTTGAGTTATGTCAGGCTCTTGGCGCTGTTGCCGGCAAATTTTCTAAATTTTGTGTCAATTTTCTCATTATTTTTTGTTTCATTTTACTCTCTTCACTTTGCCATTCATGCCTATCTTCGTCATTTTGTTATTGTTCATAAAAGTTCGGTTAGATCCTTCTTTCTCCTCTAATTACAATATTACCATAAAACTTGCGACTTCACTGTCACCTAAAAATTCTTGCAAATCAATCTCTGAATCAATATGACTTATTCTTAGGACTTTTGGATTTTACGGACTAGAAGAACATGGACTTTGGACCCTGAGAATTACAATTAAGGTTTAAAATTTTAAATTGATTACTCAATTGATTAGTAATTCTTAAAAGTTGTTTAAAAAAAAGTTTGTATTTCGAGATAAGTATATCTTTCTCTTTCTTCCTTTTCTTTTAATTCCATTTTTTTTACATGTTTGGTTTTATAATTCACCTATATTTTTGTTATTTGCTAATGAATTATTATTTTCATTGTATATTAAGTTATTTTGTTTGTTTGAATAGCCAATTTAATTGCATATTAAGTTATTTTTATTTCTGTAAATTAATTTTTAGTTTATTTATTTTTATTTCATTTTTTTTGTATATTGTTATTGCTTGCTATTTAATTTTAGTTTGTTCATTTTTTTTTATTTTATGTAACTTTCATTTACTGATTCATGCATTACTCAATTGGTTTTGCATCATCTTTTTACTTTTAATTTGACACACACATATCATCAACATTGTATAAGACATTGGTCTTGTACAGTTAGTGACAGATAAATTAAGAAATTACCTTCAGCTCCCTTGGATATAGCCAACATCGAATCTGATAAATTTTCAGAGCATTAAGATAACGAAGCCCTAAAACATCTTGATAACTAGCCTAGGACATTTAGAGATTTCATGCATCAACTTCAAGGAACTCAATGTTAATTTCAATGGTGTTGACTTCAATCAGTATAAATTAATTTATACTTGTGCAACTGCCAAGGCTAGTTAGGACATTGTTCCAGACACTCACAAAAGAGATAATTCAATAAAATGTTTCAAGCATCAAAAGCTTATTACTGAATTTGAAAATCTTAAGATGCATGAATATACATGAAGAAAATGGTCGTACACCACTCGTTTTTCAGCCCTATTTCTTAAATCAAATTTCATCATATAACATTCATACTTTATGCATTAAATATCCAATATATAGTTTACTAAAAGAATAATATACTGATTCTTGGTAGCTTTGCAACATTCAAGAGTATTCAAGTTTGCTTTTGTCTATGCATAATGCAAGGAAACAAATAAGTGGTTCATTGTATCTAAGAGATGTATTTGTTTAACTCACATGTGTCACTCTATTGATTAGGCAAATAATGTCTTAATGAATGCAACTTTTGGATTGATAAGCAAGATAAGTAAAATAACTAGCTATTGAATGCATCATACTGAACTCGTAAGCAAGATAACTAGTTATTTGGGTTGAAAGTTTAAATATGTTATCTGGAGGAAGGTTTCATTTAATATGCTTGTGCATAGGAGGCCTTGTATTATTTTAAAAAATTAGCCCTACAAGAAGAAAAAATGATGTTCCACTTTTGACATTTTTATCTTTTAATTGAAATCAATTTTTTTTATTTAATAGAATTAAAGAGAGATAAAACAAGAGGCCTTAGAGTTTCCAACAAGAAGAGATATATAAAGGCTTGCTTTTTCATAAAAGAAGGGAGAAGTGAAAATATATTGAAAAGAGAAAAAGAAAACTTTTCTCTCTAACTTTAGGAGAAAAGTTTTTATTGCTAGTTGTTTTCAATAGTTATGAAAGCATCCATGCATCAAGTGCAGATTGAACTTAAGTTATAACGTAGAAGATCGTTGGTGACGGGTTGTAACCTAAAAGATTGGTGGTCTTAGTGACCAGGTCATGACGTAGGAGCTTAAATTACTGTAATGAAAAAAAGCAAAACATATGATTTACAGATTATGTTAATTCTAAATGTTGTATGAGAATCACAATCCTGATGCAGATTAACTTCCTTATTATCTAAAGTTTAGGACTTTGTTTTCCTTCTTAATAGAACTTTATTTTCCTTTTAATTTATAGTTTAGGATAATTACTACTAATATAAATAACTCTCTCTTGTATCCTTTAAAGGTAGATTTAAGTTCGAAAGCTTGAATCTTAGTTTGTTCTTTCATTTCAATATTGTCTGGAATAAAAGGAATGTTTTGAACATTAAACTTTCGTTGCATCAGTTTGGTATAAAAATTAAAAGCTTGAATCTTAGCCTTCCTTATCCATCTATCCTTGCTCTTTTTCCCCCTTTAGTGAAAAATAAAAAACTGAAATAAAAACTTCATCCTTGCGCTAGCGACTGTCCAAGGTTATTGGCATTTATTTTTCGTCATCAATTTGGTTGTAACCACCACCATTTGAAAAAGAAAGAATCGACCATCAAAACCTTAGCCAATAGCATTGCCAATTGGCTATAGATTACTGGTAAATAGCTCAGACAGTCATGAAAGTCGTGGTTGCTACTCGCTAGTTTTCATCACGATTTAGTCAGCACCACCACATCAATCCACTCTTCTCTGCGAGCTTAATCTTTCTCACCACTCCCAACTACTATCAATGAACCGATCATCGAAATTGAAGCTGACACAAAACCACCGCTTTTATCTCCAATTTCTTGTCAAATCACTTCTTTTTTTTGACAAAACACCACCACCATTGTACTCACTAACCAAAACTCTTTTCAATCCACTTATCCTTGCTTGATTTCTTACTACTATCACCGAAAACCTAAATTTTTACTTAATTACCACTTTGCCAATAATTTTACTCAATTTTAGCTTAACCCTTAGACTTTTTTTTGAAACTAAATTAGGAAAAATGCCTTAGAGAAAAACCCATAGGAATGCCTCTCATACAACAACTTAAAACTAGAATGATATTTTTAAAGATAAAGCTATGGATAGTATGATAGAGAAGATTAATATGTTAGCTATATAAATGGCATAGTTACTCACCGAATGTCATCTTACATCAAAAGGCGAGGACTAATCAATTGAAAACTTTGCTAACCCATTCTATCGGCGTCAACATAGAACTATGTCCACCGATGATAAAAGATGAGAATCTGGTTTGAGAATTTCCATTCTTAAATTCTAAAAAAGTGGTTAACCAAAAGAATAAATGGATTGGATTAATGCCATTGGGGAAGTCTTTGAATACAAAGATGTTCTTAATAATAAACTACTCTCGCTTGCAGCAACTAAGTTCCATGAAAGTGCAGTAGCTTGGTGGCAACAAAGTAAGCTCACAAAGATGAGGCAAGGCAAAAAGAAGATTAACTCTTGGGAAAAGCTAAAGAAGCATTTTTGTAGAGCATTGTTGCCTCACAATTATGCCAAGTTCAACAATTGCAAAATTTAAGGTAAGGTAATCAATCAGTAGATGATTACACCATATAATTTCTTGGTTTGTAATGTGCAATGGCAAGATAGAGATAAAAGAACAATTGGTTTCTAGCTATATCGAAGGCTTACAATTACAATTTCAAGATCAGTTGAATTTACTTGATCCATATTCTACATCAAAAGCACACTAATAGGCTTTGTAGTTGGAGAAGTAATTTAGTCGGCATACTAGTGACTTAAACTTTTAGGGGCTCTCGAAGTGTTGCTCGCGATAATTCAAACCCGACTTCTCAATTTAGTAATTTCACTCCTCCAAATCCTCTAAATAAAACTAATAAAGCTAGTGAAAATAGTCAAAGTAGCAAAACCCAAACTCAGGCTTTGGATTATGCTGTTTTAATTATGGGGAAAGTGGATACTGAATGACAGAGTGTACGAAAGGAAGAAAGTTTGGCAAAGGCTTATTTGTAGACACTAAGTAAAGTGAAGGCTATTAGGAGGAAGAAATTGAAGAGTTCGTTGAAGAGCCAACTTTTGATAGTAATGGTAGTGCATGATCCGTTGAAGAACATGATGATAGCAGACCAATGTTGATTGTAAATCGTGCATTCTTCACTCTCAAAGAGCAAGACAAAGATAAGTAGTTACGACAAAATATTTTTCAATCTACTTGCACAATTGGGGAAAAAGTATATTGTATGGTCATAAACTCGGGCAGTTGTGAGAATGTTACTTCAAAAGAAGCTGTAACAAAACTAAATTTAAAGATAGAACCTCATCAAATTCCATATAAACTCAAATGGCTAAGGAAAAAAAATCAAGTGACAATATTAAAATGTTGCGTAATTTCCTTATCCATTTGATCAATTTATAAAGACCAAATTTGGTGTGATGTTACGACTATGGATGCTTATTATCTATTATTAGGTAGACCTTGGCAGTATGATCGAAACGCAGTGCATGATGGGGAAAGAAATATCTACAAATTTATGTTTAACAACACTAAAATAGTTCTCTTACCTAACAAGGAGCTCGCTCTTAAATAAAACTTGTGTACTTATTTGTTAGGTAAAAAGAAATTTACAGATGTTGTAACGAAGACGAAAAAGACCTATATTTGAAGAATTTCAAGATTTATTCCCTAATGAGCTACCACAAGGTTTACCACCTATTAGGGATATACGACCCTAAATTGATTTAGTATCAGGTTCTATATTACCAAATCGATCTTGTTATTGTATGAGTTTTACAGAACATAAGAAACTAAAACGCCAAGTAAAGATTTACTAGAAAAGTGATTTATTCGTAAAAGTTTTAATCCCTATGCAATCCTTATTTTATTGCCTCTAAAGATAGATGGTTTAAGAAGATGTGCATGAAAGTCGAGCTATCAATAGAATTACAATTCAATATTGCTTTTTAATTCCTTGATTAGCTGACTAGTTAGATAAAATTAGTGGGGCAACAGTTTTTACCAAACTTGATCTGAAGAGTTGCTACGATCATATTCGATTGCAGCCTGAAGATGAATGGAAACATCCTTTAAAACTTGTGAAGCATTATATGAGTGGTTAGTAATGCAATTTGGCCTATCTAATGCTTGAAGTACTTTCATGTGAGTTATGAATCATGTTTTTAATCATTTCGTTGGAAAGTTTATGGTTGTTTACTTTGATGGTATACTAATATATAGCAGTCACCATGAACTACAATTGCAACATTTAAGGGAAGTACTTTCAGCTTTAAGTAGCAAACTTATACACTACAGTAAACAAGTGTATTTTCTTAAGAAAGTAAGTATTATTTCTAGGACATGTGGTATCGAAAGATAGTATATCTATTGATCAATTGAAAGTGGATGCTATTTAAGAATGGCCATAACCAATTATTTTATCTGTCATTAGATATTTCCATGGATTGATATCATTTTACAAGCGATTCATTCCTCATTTCAACACTATTATGGCGACAATCATGGATTGCACGAAAAGAGGACAATTCTTTTAGACAAAAGAAGGTACTGAGACATTTAAGATTATCAAAGAGAAGTTGATTACTACCCTCAATACTTGCCCTACCAAATTTTTCCCCTCATTTATGAGGTGCATAGTGATGCATCTAAAGTAGGCATTGGAGCTGTTTTTAGCTGGGAAAGTAAGCCTATATCCTATTTCAATAAGAAGTTGAACAATGCAAAGGCACGTTACAACACTTATGACATGGAGTTTTATGTAGTGGTCTAGGTATTAAAACATTGTCATTATTTATTAACATATATATATCCATAATGTTGATTTTGCTGATAACAAATAAGACAAAGAATGATTAAGCATTTATAAGCTCAAATTATTTCTCATACATTTTAAATAAATCATTATTTTCATAATACAAAGGTTTTATACTTAAAAGAAAAATAATGTTATGAAATTTGTTGTTTTCAATTTAATGGTCTAAATTGAAAAGGCTTTGAGAACTTTGAAATCAATAAGTATTATTTTGAAATGAAATGAATGAATCTATTTGAAAAGTTTTACAACTTTTTAGGCCATAGGATAATTTCAGAAAGTTTTGGAAGTCAATAAGATTGTTTTGAAATTAAGAAAAAGGATCTATTTATAAAGTATTATAAAGTTTTGGGCTATAGTATAATTTTAAAAAGATTTAAGCCAAAATTGTAATTTAGAAAAGAGATTCACTATAGCAAACAACTAACCATTTACTATAAATGACTAATTGATAATAGGCAGAAATTTTTTGGAGGATAATAGAGATCTAAATTTTGGAAAACAATGATCTGACAATTTAAATTGCGGCCTAACGGTAACTTGTTCAACTTAAAATAATGATCCCACATGTAGTTAACGACAATCCAATTATGTGCAAAAAGTTAATAATAAATGCTTTTTCTCCAACTATAAAAAAGCTCAATCAAATTTAAATGATAACAATTCTACAATTGGAATTAAGCTTACTCTTGCATATTCAAATTGTGTTGTGCTTAAATTTGTTTATTCTTTCATTGAAACACACTTTAGGCCTTTATTTGTAAACACATATATTGTGTGAAAATCTATGTAATATTCATCTCAATATCAAAATTAAGTGATTGAGAGTGTGGGAAACACTTGGGAATAGAGGTGTGACATTACCTCAAGTTGTAAAGGTGTTATTGATGTTGAGTACTAGAAAGTGTGTTTTTATAATAGAGAAAATCATCATTTTACACTCTAAGTTTCACTAACATCCCTATCTTTATGTCTTTAAGTCCCTTGTAATTTAATTATGTATGTTTAATTTTAATTAAGTATTTTATGTATTTTAGGGGATATCATTGTCATTTCACAATAAACGAGACATCAGATAAAAAAATGGACATCACTTTTGAACTCAGGACAGTCGAAAACCTTAGGAGGAGCATAAAAAGAAAAATGATCGTTTCATATATACTATACGATCGTTCACACATACTATGACGGTTGATATATACTTGATCGCATACACTAACTCGCTCACCTGTACTGTATGCTAACGTGGCACTGTACGACGACGTGGCACTATACGATGACGTGGTGGTATTTGATTGGATGAATGATGTGGCATTGACCGCTTATGTGGCATTGACTGATGATGTGGCGTTGACTGATGACGTGTCATGAGCTTATTGGACCAAAAATGTTGACTGGTGACGTGGCAGAATGTTAGTGGATGGAAAAAAAATGTGTGTACGGTACATGCATATACACAGAATAACAGCCCTGATGATGTGTTCTATCCAATAGGAACTTGCCGCGTGGCGCAATCCTGAGCATCCAAATTGTTTTACTCCGATGGCCATGATTTACTCAGTGTATCTATAAAAAGGGGGCTCCCCTCCCTTAATTTGACACCCATGAATCCATTTTTGAGCTCCATTTTCTGTAATTCCATCTCCATCTTGTATTTTCTACGTATTTTAATAAAATTCTCATTTTACCCCTAGTTCAAATATGAGTGGCTAATTTCCTTCCAAGCTTGGGTTGAAGGTGAAGTTTCAACATGCTCCATGGGCTTAATTTGGTAAATTTACTTTTCCTTCCCCTTTAGTTTATGTGGTTGTTTTGACTTTTCGTAAACAGATAGTAATAATCTTGTCTGGATATCGGCTGGAATAACCGCCTCCTTAGGCAAGGTTATTACTATTTGGCACGGGAAGCCCTTAGCACCATATCTATTAGAGTGTGGTTCATGATGAGTGGAAGTTCCTCCTTCATGATTTAATTGGTACTAATAATGAATATTAAGCCGATGGTGCATGTTGAGTACAGATCCGGAGATCAAAGCATTTCATTTTAATAGTTTATTCCAACGGCTTTAATTTAAATTAATACATTGCCTACATAATTGTCATTATAAATCCAATCACCCACTAAGAAAATTAATTCTACAAGCAATTAAAATCCACCTCCTC
Source organism: Luvunga scandens (assembly GCA_030449905.1). Taxonomy (NCBI): domain Eukaryota; kingdom Viridiplantae; phylum Streptophyta; class Magnoliopsida; order Sapindales; family Rutaceae; genus Luvunga; species Luvunga scandens. The sequence goes on along the minus strand of JASUUG010000463.1, from coordinate 680,115 downwards.
GTGGGATCGACACTCGTCACCATTGATCTATTCTACAATAGATTCGTGCACTTGCGAGTTCAATAAAATTTGCACAACAAGTTTTTAGCGCCGTTGCCGGGGAGGTAAGTTATTTTAATTTGTAGAATTTTTTTTTTCCTAATTTCTTTATTTAATATTTTTTTTGTTGTTTCCTTTTAATATTTTTTTTATTATTAAAGAAAAAAAAAGAAAAAAAAAGTGAATTTACATTTTGAAGTAGATATTATTTTCTTTTCTTTTCTTTTCTTCTTTAAATTTCTGTAATTTAATTTTCATGTTATTATTTTTTTTATTTTATTAAATCGGCAGATTCAACCGCCTATTAATTTATTTTAATTTATTTCATGTATTTTCTTTTCTATATCTAGCGTTTGCGTTATTTTCATAAAGAAAATCAGAATAAATGTGATAATGTTAGTATACTATTTTCTACTTCGTCTTTATTTTGATTACTCGTGTTACCATTTTTTTTTCTTTTTTGCATGCATGGTCGTAGGTCACAATTACCGAATCTTGAGCTTATAGACTTTGAATTAGAAAAAACACTTCCCACACACAAGCACGTTACAATTAAAAATAAATTTGAAATGGATTTGCAACCAGCACTACAAGAGAGGCCATTTAAGGACTACTTCAGTCTCTTAGCTAACTTGAGCACATCATGCATAAGATACCCAAATGTAGCTGCTAGGAGTTTTGAATTAAAACCTAGTGTGCTAAATTGTCTCCCAACATTCTATGGCCTAGAAAATGAAGATCCATATAATCATCTGAATGATTTCCATACTATTTGTCAAACTTTTAAATATGACAATTTTTCAGATGATGATGTTAAGCTTAGATTATTCCCATTTTCTTTAAAGGATAGAGCTCGTTCATGGTTCAATGCATTGCCTGCTAATAGCATTACATCATGGGAACAAATGGTAACAAAATTTTTGAATAAATATTTCCCAGTACATAAAACCAATGCTATTCGCAGGGAAATTTCAGAGTTTACCCAAAGAGAAGACGAGCAATTTTTCGAAGCATGGGAGCGATTCAATGGGTTACTCCTAAAGTGTCCATATCATGGGTACAAAAAATGGCACCAATGCCAATACTTTTTGGAAGGATTATTGCCGAATGTGTAAGAATGGCTAATGGCAACAAGTGGAGGAGAGCTAATGTCAAAAAGAGCATCAGAGATTTGGGATTTCTTCCAGCGACAAGCAGATAATTCCCAACAACGGAGTCGTTCGCTCAGGAGTACTAGAAGAGTTAAGGGAGTGAATGAGGTTCACATTGGCGAGTCAAGTTCAGAAATTAAAGAAGTCAAAGACATAGTTGAAGGTCTTTCCAAAATAAAGATCGTTAATACCGCTAAATTAATCTAACCACATGACCAGGACTCATACTCGATCAAGCCAATGCCATAGGTGTAATGAAAAGCCATCAAACTACAACCCTTACTCAAACACATATAATCCTGGATGGAGAGACTACCCCAATTTTTCATGGTCTCAAGGATTCCAACAGAATGGACCAAAGACTCCACTCCACCCCACCAATGCAACCAATTCCTCAAAATCCTCAAGCCTCTCAACCACCATTTAGACCATACCATCGTAACCCAAACTATTCTCAACCTGACCATGGGAGGATGCATTTTAATTTCAAGAATCTTACTTACTCCAAAATCGAGCAACAAAACCGCACTGATGATGAACTCGAAAATGAGATGAGAGCGGGCTTGAACTCACAAACCCAATCAGTTTGAAACCTTGAAAAAATGGTTGGACAACTTACTTCGTCGATTCAAAACCTTGGCAATAATCACTGAGAAAGGAAAATTCCCAAGTCAACCAAAGGCTAATCCTAAAGGAGTGCATGAAGTAAGTACCACTCACCACCTCAAAGACATGGAGAGGTCAAAGCCATCATGACCTTGCGAAAAGGAAAAGAAGTTGACAACAAAGTGGAAATGCCAGAATAAAACAACTCAAATTGTACTGAATGCGGAAGACTCATCCTCGTAGAGAAAAAAGAAGAAACTAACCCACAAGAATACGTTCCAAAAGCTTCATTTCCCCAGAGGTTAGCTAAAGCAAAGAAAGGAAAATCTACAAGTGAGATTTTTGAAATCTTGAAACAGGTAAGTGTTAACATCCCTTTGCTTGATGCTATAAAACAAGTGTCATCTTATACCAAGTTTCTTAAAGACCTTTGTACTAAAAAGAGAAACATTTATGTTCAAAAAAAGGCATTTCTAATAGAAAACGTGAGCACTATACTCCAACACAAAATTCCTCTAAAATTCATAGACCTACGCTCCCCACTATCTCATGTAGTATAGGGAACCACACAAATGGAGAATGCTTTGTTGGACTTAGAGCTAGTGTAAATCATGTTGCCTTACTCGATTTGTGAAACTTGACCGGGGAGAATTACACCCAACTCCAGGTGGTGTTACAACTTGCAGATCGGTCCATGAAAAACCTTGTGGTATTGTGGAGGACGTCTTATACGATAGATAAGTTTTACTTTCCTGTTGATTTTATTGTAATTGACACTCAACCAGTCCAGATTGAGGAAGCAGATCCCCATTATCCTAGGACGACCTTTCTTGGCAACTGCCAATGCTCACATTCAATGCAGGACTGGAAATATGCAGTTGTCTTTTAGCAATATGACGATGGAACTAAATATCTTCAACATTGCCAAACAACCTCACAATGCAAATGATGAAATTGTTGATGTGGATTGGATAGAAAAATTAATTAATAATGCTTTTCTTTCAAACCTCGGTGATGACCCTTTACAAACATGTTTAACTCACTTTGGTTTGGATTTTGATATTGACATATCAGTAGATGAGGTTAACGCCTTACTCGATTCAACACCATCCATGGACACTAACAAATTGAAGTCAAGAGTGGAACAACTAGCACCATCAGAGAAGAAACTTAGTAAGTCATCAGAATCACCACCAAAACTCAAGCTCAAACCATTACCCGACACTTTAGAATATGCATTTTTGGGAGAAGAAAGCACTCTGCCAGTAATCATTTCATCATCCCTGAATGAAGAATAAAAAGGTAAGTTGTTGGAAGTTTTGAAAGTGCACAAAAGAGCATTAGGATGGACCATAGCCGACATAAAAGGTATAAACCCAGTGGACTGTATGCATTAAATTCACCTTGATGAAAATGCTAAACCTACTAGGGAAATGCAACGTCGGTTAAACCCTAACATGAAAGAAGTTGTTAGAACTGAAGTCCTTAAACTATTAGATGCAGGTATCATTTACCCTATTTCTGATAGTTCATGGGTCAGTCCTGTGCAAGTTGTCCCCAAAAAGTCAAGAGTCACAGTAGTTACCAATGCTGATAATGAATTAATACCTACTAGAGTAACTATAGGATGGCATGTATGCATTGATTATAAAAAGTTGAATTCTGTCACACGTAAAGATCATTGATCAAATGCTTGATAGATTAGCAGGTCATGAATTTTATTGCTTTCTAGATGGTTACTCAGGATATAATCAGATTCCCATAGCACCAAAAAATCAAGAGAAAACTACTTTCACTTGCCCTTTTGGCACTTTTGCATATAGGAGAATGCCATTTGGATTATGTAATGCCCCTGCTACATTTCAACGATGCATGTTAAGCATTTTTTCTGATGTGGTTGAACGATTCCTTGAAGTCTTTATGGATGATTTTTCTGTTTTTTGGTGATTCATTTGATCAATGTTTACATCATCTAACACTAGTTCTGCAGAGATGCATAGAGAAGAATTTGATCCCAAATTGGGAGAAATGCCATTTTATGGTAAAACAAGGTATTGTTCTTGGTCACATCATTTCTAGTGAAGGTATTAAAGTTGATAAGGCCAATGTGGGTCTCATTTCCAATCTTCTTCCACCTAAAACAGTCGGAGAAGTAAGATCTTTCCTTGGACATACAGGTTTTTACAGACGTTTCATTAAAGATTTTAGCAAAGTTTCTAGACCTTTATGCAATTTACTTGCTAAAGATGTACCTTTTGTCTTTAATGATTCCTGTCTTTTGGCATTTAAGAAGCTAAAGCAGTTGTTAACATCATCACCCATCATTCAACCCCCAAACTAAAACTTACCATTTGAGCTTATGTGTGATGCATCTGATTATGCAGTAGGAGCAGTATTAGGACAAAGAGTTGATCGAATTCCCCATGTCATTTACTATGCTAGTATGACATTAAATGATGCACAGTTGAACTATTCAACCACTGAAAAAGAAATGCTAGCAGTGGTGTTTGCATTAGAGAAATTTCGATCTTATCTCATTGGTTGTAAAATAATTGTTTTCACAGATCATATTGCTCTTAAATATCTTCTCACAAAGAAAAAATACAAAAGCTAGGCTAATTCGTTGGGTGTTACTTTTGCGGAATTTGACTTTGAAATCAAGGATAAGAAGGGCACGAAAAAATGTTGTTGTTGCAGACCATCTCTCTCGTCTAAATTTTGATACAATTACAAAACCATTTCCATTAAATGAATCATTTCCAGATGAACAACTAATGAGTGTGGAAGTCTTACTATGGTATGCTGATATAGTTAACTATCTTGTTACGTAAAACTTCCGCGGCGATTGGACTAAGCGAGATAAGGCCAAATTTTTGCGAGAAATAAAGAATTTCTTCCGGATGACCCTATCCTGCTCAAGTATTGTGCGATCAAATTATCGACGATGTGTCCCGAAAAATGAATTTCAAAATATCATTTCATTCTGCCATGGACAAGCATGTGGAGGCCATTTCGATCTTTAAAAAACATTTACTAAAATATAACAATGTGGTTACTATAGGCCAACTAAATTTAGAGATCATTACATTTTTTGATCATCATGAGATAGGTGTCAACGAATGGGGAGCATTACACGAAGGAACATGATGCCACTAAACCCAATTTTAGTGGTTGAGATTTTTTATGTATGGGGTATGGACTTCACGACCATTTCCCTTCTTTTTGGCCATCAATACTTATTGGTCGTTGTTGACTACGTGTCGAAGTGGGTAGAGCCCATTCCGTAAACCAATGATCACAAAGTGGTGATCAGATTTTTGAAAAGCAACATTGTTTCACGCTTTGGATTCCCTCGAGCATAATCAGTGATGGTGGAGCCCACTTTTATAACAAATCATTCAAAGCTCTTTTGACAAAGTATTCCATTACTCACAAAGTGACGACCCCATATCATCCGCAAACCAGTGGCCAAGTTAAGATCTCCAATCGAGAGATAAAGCACATATTAGAAAAAACGGTGAGACTAGACAGAAAAGATTGGTCATTAAGACTGGATGATGCATTATGGGCATATAGAACAACTTTCAAGACCCCGATTGGGATGTCACCTTATAGGCTAGTATATGGAAAAGCTTGCCACCTACCTGTGGAACTCGAGCATCGTGCATACTAGGCCATTAAGAAATTCAACTTTGACATGCAGCAAGCTAGCTCAAAAAGAAGATTACAGCTGGCAGAACTTGAAGAAATTCGTAATGATGCATACGAAAATGCCAAAATTTACAAACAGCGAATGAAAGTCTTTCATGACAAGCACATTATGAGAAAATCTTTCACCCCAGGTCAGAAAGTACTTTTATTCAATTCTCGCTTGCACCTGTTCCCAGGTAAGTTACGCTATTGATGGACTGGTCCCTTTATAGTTCATACTGTTTTTCCACATGGAGCAATTGAAATTAATGATCCAAAGAACGGTGTAACTTTTAAGGTTAATGATCAAAGATTAAAGTCATATCTAGAGTACCAACCACATGAAAATGACACCGAAATCGATTTGAGTGATCCGTGAAACTTGAATTGAGACTTTTTCTTATTTATTTCTTCTTTTCGGTGATTTAAATTTGTGTGAAATTGTGTTTATTTAATCATTCAATTTTCTTTTATCACTTCTAATCATGTATGCCTCAATTAGACAGATCCTCTTGAAACATCTCAGATAACTTCAATGTATACGATCTTATCTGAGAAGCCATATACAATTTTGTAAAACACATCGTATTTGGAAGCTACAACCTCCAGAGTTGGTATCCCACGTTGAAGATCCAGAAAGACAACTCAGAGGAATAGAAGATGGGATATATAACTTCCAATTAGAGCTTGAGGTTAACTTGATAAGAGGACGAATGTAAGTTCATTTTTCTTTCTATTGTGTGTTTTCTTATTTTGTTCACTTTCATGTTTGATTTGATTTCACAAATTTGATTTTCTTTATTTAGTGTGTTTTAATTTATTTTCCCGTATAAGTGGTGGATAACGGTACTCCGTGACAATCAAAGTCGGTTACTTTAGTTTCCCATAATAACTAATATTCTGAGAAGAAGGTATGGATAGAAACATAATTCTAGCAAAGCTTCACAAGCGATTTCCTTCACTTCCTCAGAATGCCCTCCTTACGATCTATAAAGCTCGATCCGAATGCAGGCGATTGCTTATGAGAAATAACATCCCTGCTGACATCCGTTGGTTAATCGAGGCTAAAGTACGTTTAGCAGGTGAGTTGCCTCCTAAATTTATTGCATACATGCCTGGTTGTGGTAAAGGAAATTACTCGAGAAAACGAAAAGCTGAAAAACTTCATGTTAATTGTCATAAGTGTGCCAGGATGAAATGCGATAAAAATCCTTGTTCTTTCGGAATGATGTCTGATAACAGGGAAGATAAGATTCAATTCATTAGGGATGGCTTGAATAAAGAGTCATTGGATGATATCCTTTTGTCTCTTGAAATGCATCCCAGTGGATACGTACAAAGAGCAATTCTCTAGTTATGGCCATTATTTTAGAAAGAACGTGTCCGATATAGTCTTGGGAATCTGACTATAAACGACCTTGTTTGCCACTTTATAAGAAAACTAGATAGGAACCCTATCCTCGACGTATAGAGGGCGTTCAAGCCGTTTCTGGACGTAAACCAGAGGAAGATGTGAGCCACAATCACAACTACCTGTAAATATCCTTTTTCTGTTGTTCTATTTTACTGTTGTTTTATTTCACTGTTGTTTTATCAATTGCATTATTGTCTTTAATAATTGAGTGCTTTTTCTTTTACTATTTCCTTTTTGACTCTCGAGCCATGTGCTTTACGCGTTAATTGACATAGACATGCTATCTCCTATACAGCTGTAAATCATTGTCACCAAGATCCTTGATATATGATCATTTTCTTTTAGACTCACAAATTATTTTTGAGAAGCATTCCAATGGCAGATACTCCCAATAAACAATTCAAGAACATTTGTGTGCTCTCTGGATTTAACTATGGCAAACATAAAGAGTTCGTTGAGGCAGCCATCGATCATGGTCAACGATAAAGAAAAAGAAATTTGCATCCGGTTTATGGAGGAGGTGACCCAGGGTTATCAAAACTAGTCTCGTGTCGTTTATCTCGAGAGGAGCCAAGTGTTAGGCATCATCCCAAGCCTCAAACCGTTGGCCTCGTATGTCTAACTCATCAACCTGGAGAAGAGTTAGTTGTCTCGGTATGCAAGAAAGAATAATCGAAATGCTAAATCATCCGATGCTTTTATTTTCCTACCAGAGATCTTGCAACTCTGAGGCACTAATCACATTAGCATCTTGGGCTCATCCAATATTCATCGAAAACCCATTGGTTTGTTAAATGTCAACAACTTTTATGATGGCTTCATGCATTTCTTAACCATGCAATAAAAAACCATTTCATCCCTTTCACAAATAAAAAATCTTTATTTGTGCTCATATCGCTAATGAGTTACTTGATCTGCATTCACAAGTTTATGCAGACTGCAGCCGCGGATCCCAAGACCCTCGTGTTGGAATGGCCAACTAATGATGGTAATAAATGAGTAGTAAGAAGTGCAAATTAGATTTAACTCTCCGCTTGTAAATATTTTCTTCTGTGATACAGCACTCAAGTGATGTCTTCTAAACCCTATTTTCTTTCAACATTGAGGACAATGTTTCGTTCTGGTTGAAGGGAGGGAATAGTTGACATTGTGGAATATCTCAATCTTGGTGTAGTTTTTTTTATAGAAAATAATTGTGGCTAAATGTTTGAGTCGAAGATGGCTGAATATGAAGTGTAGTAACTCTAGAAATGCATCTTCTTATTAAAAAAAAAATTTAGACATTTCTTGCTTTAACAGTCATTTTAAGTGTGATTTTTCTAACTTCTTTTACCAATTAGTTTTTCTATTCTGCATGCATAATATTTATGACTAAGAATAGGTTTGGGGATAGAATTTTTTTCTAAAAAAAAAAGGTTTTTTGTGTGATCGTTTCATAATTAGATGACATGATAACTTTCAAATTTTAGTATTTGTATTATCTTTGGTCTTTAGTTTTGTTACACCTTGTTTATTACTCTACATGTTGATGATGGAGACAAATATAAGCTTGAAAGAATGCACATGTCATAATAATTTCCAAGTGAGTTTTTTAGCCTGTTATTTTTCTTGGAGAGTAACCCCTTTTTGCCCATTCTTCATTCAGCTTAGCATTTTACTGCTTTATACATTATCTCTAGTTCAAAAAAAAAAAGTGTGTGTTGCCACATCTGAAGGTCCATCTAACTAGTAGATATGGAAGATTATTTAGAACCCTAAACGATGACAGAAAAGCCATCTTTGGTCCGTTTGAGCCTTTCTAGCCAACCCTATTAATATGTATCCATAGTTAACCCCTTTGAGCCTTAAAAAAAAAATAATAATAAAATAAAAATAAATACTTTTTCTTTGGCAACCTATTATCTTGTCTCACTCCAATGTGGAGTATCACCTTATATTTTGTATTTCTCACCACCCATTTATGTTTGAAAATAGAGATAATTTTGCATTCATAAAAAAAAAAAGGTGCTATAAAAAAAAGAAAAAAAAGAAAAAAAGTATGTATATAAATAAATAAATAAAATAAAGAAAAAAAAATTTGAAAAGAACATTACAATCTCCAAAGTTCTCTATTTTTTAAACATATATTTTATTTTTCCTATTATCCTTTCTTTGTTAGCCACGTCCCTAGCCTACGTTACGTCCTAATAAAAGTCCTTCTTGATTTTAGGGAACTATAGTCTAAAATAGAAACTGGTTATATAGGCTGAAAAGATGTGGTAGTGCATACCTAAAAAATAAAATAAAATAAAATAAAAAAAAGTGAGAATGATGAATACATTGGTTTGATTAGCATTTTTTTTAATTAAAATCGTATTATTTCTAAGCTGAGGGCATATTTTTGTCACCTTGGTGAGAGTGTGTGATATTTCTTCTTTATTATTTTCACTCAATTTACCATTCACTGGAGTGATTATTTTTGGGTTTAATTTCTTTGTGAGCGTATTACTACTACTAGTGAGATTTTGGGGTTTGCATGTCATTCTTAAAAGTGACTAGATTACTGAAGTTGTGACAAAATTTTCTAAACTGATTCATGTGGAGAGTTGATGTGGGAATGATATTTCTTTAGACTTTAGATAACGCTTATACTTTTATTTGATTGTTATCATTAGTCTGATTGAATAAATACCACAGTAAAAAAAAAAAAATTGACTTTTGTTTTCGCTTAATTTGCTAGGGACTAGCAACAAGCTGGTTGGGGGGTGTGTTGAGTACTAGAAAATGTGTTTTTATAATAGAGAAAATCATCATTTTACACTCCAAGTTTCACTAACATCTCTATCTTTATGTCTTTAAGTCCCTTATAATTTAATTATGTATGTTTAATTTTAATTAAGTATTTTATGTATTTTAGGGGATATCATGGTCATTTCACAATAAACGAGAGATCAGATAAAAAAACGGACAACACTTTTGAACTCAGGACAGTCAAAAACTTTAGGAGGAGCATAAAAAGAAAAATAAGATCGTTTCATATATACTGATCTTTGTTCACACATACTGATGCGGTTGATATATACGATCTCGCATACCTACGACTGCTTTCACACAGATCGTATGTTGACGTGGCACTGTACGATGACGTGGCACTATACGATGATGTGGCGGTATTTGATTGGATGAATGATGTGGCATTGACCGCTTATGTGGCATTGACTGATGATGTGGCGTTAACTGATGACGTGTCACGAGCTTATTGGACCAAAAATGTTGATCGGTGACGTGGCAGAATGTTAGTGGATGGAAAAAAATGTGTGTACGGTACATGAATATACACAGAATAACAGCTCTGATGATGTGTTTTATCCAATAGGAACTTGCCGCGTGGCGTAATCCTGAGCGTCCAAATTGTTTTAATCCGATGGCCATGATTTACTCAGTGTATCTATAAAAAAGGGGCTCCCCCCCTTTAATTTGACACCCCTGAATCCATTTTTGAGCTCCATTTTTTGTAATTCCATCTCCATCTTGTATTTTCTACGTATTTTAATAAAATTCCCATTTTACCCCTAGTTCAAATATGAGTGGCTAATTTCCTTCCAAGCTTGGGTTGAAGGTGAAGTCTCAACATGCTCCATGGGCTTAATTTGGTAAATTTACTTTTCCTTCCCCTTTAGTTTATGTGGTTGTTTTGACTTTTCGTAAACAGATAGTAATAATCTTGTCTGGATATCGGCTGGAATAACCGCCTCCTTAGGCAAGGTTATTACTATTTGGCACGGGAAGCCCTTAGCACCATATCTATTAGAGTGTGGTTCATGATGAGTGGAAGTTCCTCCTTCATGATTTAATTGGTACTAATAATGAATATTAAGCCGATGGTGCATGTTGAGTACAGATCCGGAGATCAAAGCATTTCATTTTAATAGTTTATTCCAACAGCTTTAATTTAAATTAATACATTGCCTACATAATTTTCATTATAAATCCAATCACCCACTAAGAAAATTAATTCTACAAGCAATTAAAATCCACCTCCTCGTGGGATCGACACTCGTCACCATTGATCTATTCTACAATAGATTCGTGCACTTGCGAGTTCAATAAAGTTTGCACAACAATTGACACCTTGTAAGTCAATTATAAGCACCTTGAAGCCTTGGGTTGTAAGGCTTGGATAGTGGAATCCTTAAGCGTGGTGAGCTTAGGGGCATGGATGTAGACGGGTTTTACCAAACCACATAAAAATCTCATGTTTGTTTTCTCTACCCTTACCTCTTTAATTAACTTGTTGTTGGAATTATTATTATTATTTGTTGTGGTAGTTTTTTATATTGAATTGTAGTGTTGTTATTAGAGAAATCTTTGAAAACCCAATTCACCCCTTCTTGGGTTACCTAGGTAGTATTTCAGTATTATTTGATTTATAGAGACTTTATTTTATATACTCACCATACGTTATTGAAGCATCTTAATAATTAAGACAATCTTTCTCACTGACATGTCATATAAACAGTATTCTTTCAACAGTTTACTTTTGTAGTAAAGCATACTTCCAACGAATCACCTATAGTAGTAGATTCAGTTATCGATGATCTTTGTTGTTGAAATAGATGCATAATCAAGTCCTCGGATTTGACACATTTCAAGAGTTATATGCTATTGACCCTTTCTTTGCTCCTTTACTAAAAAACATTGTTGTAGAGTTCTGCTCAAACTATCAATTACATGACAGATTCCTTTTAAAAGATAATCAGTTACATGTTACTGACTTAAGTTTGAAACTAAAAATCATTGCAAAGTTACACAACAAAAGGCATATGGCTCATGCTAAAACTTTGGCTTACCACTTACAAACAAATGGTCAAACTGAAGTTTTCAACTGTTCTTTAGGAAACCATCTACGTAGTCTAGTTTGTGATAAACTAAAGATATTGGATCAAAAGTTATACCATGTCGAGTTTGCTTATAACTCTACAATTTAGCATCGTACCAGTTTAAGCCCATCCACGAGCTCCCATCGACTTAGCTCCAATTCTCAATTTTGTTCACAAAAGCAGCAAGGCAGAAGACTTTATTAAGTAGCTTCAGAAGATTCGTGCAACTACACTAAAGCCTTTGAGGAAGACTACCAAAGGTTGTAAATTAAGGCTAACAAAAGGTATCAGGCTTTAGAACTTTAAGTGGGAGATCTTGTTTAGGCTATACGAACCAAAGATAGGGTCTCAATTGGAGAGTACAACAACCTTTCTATTAAGAAAATCAGACCTTTGGAGATTATAAAGAAGATAAATCCTAATGCTTGTAGACTAAAGTTTCCTATGTCATATCCACACCGTAGATGGATTCAATGTCAAGCATATTATTCCGTATAGAGGTGATTATGATAAAGATGTTGTTACTGGGGGGATGATGCAGATTAGGAATCCCTACTATACTATGATTAGTTTCCTTATTATCTAAAGTTTTGGACTTTGTTTTCCTTTCTAGTTTAGAACTTTATTTTCCTTTTACTTCATAGTTTATCGTAATTACTACTAATATAAATAACTCTCTTTTGTATCTTTTAAAGGAAGATTTAAATTTAATAATATTTAAAGTTTTCAAATCTCTATGTTAGTATTTGAGTTTAGTTAATTCTCGGTATTCTGCAGAATCAATGAGTTTTAATCTCTAAATTCGTGGTATTCTTTTTTAATTAATGTGAATTTAGTTTGTTTTGTATTTTAGTATTCTTTAGAATACATGGAATATTTTGAACATTAAACCTTCGTTGCATCAGATCCAATGATTTCTACTACAAAATAATTTTTAACCAACACAAATCATGATGGAATCATGATCCAAGATTTACCAAACACATGTAACTATTTAAAAACTATAACATTTAAAAGAAAATTTACCAAAAAAAATTTTAAAAGAAAAATTACCAAACACTTAACTAATTCTCTTCATAGTTGATTATTTTTACAATATAACTAATAACTATTTTAAAAGCTATGACATTACCAAACTAGCCCTAAGTCACTAAATGGTTGTTTTAAATCAATATAGACTTTACTTATTTGGTGAGAGCAATCAAATTTTGATTTTTTTAATCATAAATAATTTAGCAAAAATATATAAACTATGTCAATTTTTCAATTTCCAACAGGCACTTTAATAGTTAAGAAGCTATCACATTTTTTTTTTTTTGGTTTTGATGGCAGCAATCACAATTACTTTAAAAACACATTGTATATAATTCCTAGCAAACAAAAAATGTATTTTTCATTAGTCATTGCAAAAATAGAAAAAAAGGGGTATAGAACAAAAACAAAGCTTCTAACGAGTATCATAACTTTTTTCTACTTGTTGTGGGAGTAGAAACAATTGTACGGTTATAAAATAGAAAAATGCATCTAAAAAATATCATAACTTTTTGGATTTCTCTATAATGTTGTTAAAAGAATTACAGTATCAATAGTGAGGTTATTATAAACCATTTGATTTGAAATGAAACACCTCTATCTCTGATGTATCTTTAGTAGATAGTTACCAATTACTCAGGTTATAGGTAATTCCTTAAATCTTAATTTAATTTAGGTCTAACTCATATCCTAGTATTATAAATAATTTTTTTTTATATATATAAGTAGTAAATAAATATTTTTAATCACAAATTCATTGTAAAAGAAAAAAATACAGTTGGACTTTTTTTTAATGAGGGGATATATAGTAAACAAAATCATTATAAAATTATTCCATAAGACTTCAAATTACATCTTTTCTTCCAAAAAAGGACTTAAAAGTAGATGCATTTTATGTACATTATTAAACCATTATTAAGATTTGTGAAGAAGAAAATAATAATGCAAACAAGTTGATTGATTGTTGTTATCTATATTAACCAATGCAAAGTTTGATTGTTAGTCAACGTAAAGATGGCTTCAATCTTTGTTAATTAATCAAATTCCCAAATGCCATCACAACTGTATGATTTACAATTTTATTTATTCATCAATTAAATATATTTTTTAAGAATTCGTTGATTACAGAAATTAAGGTAATAATAGTTAATAAGAAAGTAAATGTTGAAAAAGAAAAATAATGACTCTTAATTCTTTCTTTGAATAGAATAAAGAAATGATAAGAATGAGATGCTTTTGGTTTACAATCTCATGGCTATTTATAGTAAAAGATAACATCAAGTTTAATTAATGAATTAATGAACTGCAAGCTTATTAAATTTAAGCCATTTTAATAAGCTATAAATTTACTAAGTTCAAGTGGTAGTAATCCACTGTTACATAATAGTCCCATTGGATGTCAGCCATTTTAGGATGACCATAAAATGGCATTAGATGTGCTATAATAACTATCTAATTACAAACCTTAACAAGTAAAATCCTAGTGGGAAAAATTATTCATAGGAAAAAAGTGTACAGTGCATATTTATGAACTTTTTATAAAAGTTCTTCTATTAAATATTATGCTTCCTCTCCAAGAGACAAATATCAATTTGATAATCTACTGAGTCAACAAATACAAATACTATAGACTAATCTCTCAAATGTTAAAGTGGGCAAAGCTTTAGTAAAAAGATCTGCAAAATTATCAGTACAACATTTCTATTTGACATCAATTTTCTTACTTTGCTGGAGCTCATGAGTGTAGAAGAACTGTGGTTAGATGTGATTGGTTCTATCTCCCTTGATATTCCTTCTCTAACTTGTACAATACAAGCTACATTGTCTTCAAATATCATTATTGGAATGCATGTAATAGAATTTAGATTACATGTGCTCCGAATATGATGGATAAAAGACTGTAGCCACATGTATTCCTTTCTTACTCCATGTAGAACAAGAATCTTTGAATTATTAAAAGAAGTGGCAGCAAATTTTGTTTCATAGATTGCCATGAAATTACTAAATTATTATAAATAAAAACATATCTCGCCTGTGAATAAGCTAGTGAGGATAAAAAAGATAACCTACATCTGCATAACCGATAAGACTTGATTTTTCTATTGGCTTTTTTTTTAATAAAACAATCCCACGTTCATCTTTCCATGAAGATGATGGAAAGCACGTTAATGCCATTCTAGTCTCTTTGAGATGGTGGAGCTAAATCTTGCCAATAAATTCACTAAGAATGCCATGTCTAGCCTAGTTCATTGAGCAAAATACAGTAATGCACATATAACATTCAGATACTTTACTTTTGGAATAAGTATCTCTTTATCATCTTCTTTCTATAAAATGGATTCCTTTTAGGATTAAGCGATCGAGCCACTATAGTAGTGCTTAACGAATGAACACTATCTATGTTTAAGCATTTCATGATTTTTTCAACATAGACAGACTGATGGATAAGTACTCTTTTAATGCTATGCTTAATTTACAGGTTGAGACATTATTTTGCTTTGCCTAAATCTTTCATTTAATTTTTTTTTCAAATATTCAGCAGTTTTAAAGCTCTTCATGAGTTTTAATTAAATTCATGCTATCAACATAAACTGCTAGAATAGTTCTAGCAAATCCAGATTTAAATTTTCTATAAATACACATTGGTAAATACGATTATTTATGTATCCTTCTCTTATTACATGTTCAATCAAATGATTATGCTACATACGCCAAGATTGTTTTTATCCATATAAAGATCATTGCAGCTTAATTGAATACAAACTATGATTAATTAATCTATATGTTTTACGCATTTTAAATCCTTCAAGGACTTTTATATAAATATTAGAATCAAATGAGATGTATAGTAAGTGTTTATGGAACAACCAAAATGATTAAAAATTAAATTGTAAGAGTGTTTGTTTTCACCAAATTTTTGCCAAGGTTCAATTCGAATCGATTCTGTAGTTCTCACCAAATTCAACTCAAGTTTGACTCAAACAAGTAAATATATATTTAACAGGGATTTGCGCTAAGTTTGGGTTAGATGTACATTTTTTATGTTTGGCGTAGATGGTTTAGCTATGGTATCCTTGGTGGTGAGCCAAAGTAACATATAGAAGTTAATTTAGAGTGTAGCTCAGGTGTCTCATGGAATACTTAGGGAAGCTGGGGTAGCTCAGTTATACACATACATTAAACACCAATCTGGACATCAAATTGAAAATATAGCTAAACAAATATAAATATAAAGAACATACCATGTCTACGTGGTTAGGCCTTTTGTATATATCCACGGGAGTAAATCATCAATCCACTATAAAAATGAGAGGTTGCATATGATTTTATATAATACAAGATGAATAAAATAAGCTAGATAGCTACATAGAAATGTTTGTGCTGTAAGTAAATTTTGGGTGCAAAAGAAAGAGGGAAAACCTAACTAAAACAATGAATTTATTTTCAGGATGCAAGGTCCCCCACTTAATCAAAGTGCATAGGCTATTTTGAACTTTTATGGAGATGAAGAAGAGCAAGAAGAGAATGGTTATGGCGAGAGGTTTAGATCTAAAGTGAGAGAGCTTGAAAGGATGTTAACTTGCAAAATAGCAAAAAGAAAGTTAGATATGGAGCCAGCAGTGGCTGATGATCATATTCTGACGCTAAAGTCAGCTTCCTAAACTATTTATGGCATTAAGAGCTTGCAAGATCTTGATAATAGAGGTTAAAGGTCGATGAAGACCTCAGCGTTGGCAGAGTAAGTGTTTCTTTTGTTGAATATGATAATGTAGAACTTTAAGTCTTTACATGTGGAGCACCTTTGTTGTCCTGCTATATAATACGCTTTTAGTGGTGATTTTGCTATCTTTTCTAAGATTTTTATGTCTTTTTACTTTTTTTTATGACTTTTACACCATTAGAAGCTTGATTGGAGAGCAAGAAGGGTGTTGTTGTCACGATTTGTTCTCTTGTAAACATGGTGCATGCAACAGGGTGGTCCAGGACACTTATGCAAAGGGTATTTGGTAATTTTTGGTGTGGCAACTGAGGACCATTGTCCTTAGCATGCAATCATTTATTTTTTACAAGTGTGATAGCCTATTGTCCCTTCTTCCTTAGCAGGATATTTTCTATTTGATTTTTATGAAATTAAATATTCTCTTTAAGTGTTCGAGATGTTTCAAATGGTTGATATTTTAGATATTTTTCTTTAATAGCTTGCTTCTAACATGGTGTACCCCATATACTAACTCAATTATCTAGTTTACTTGGTAAGTAGGGGACCCTTAGTGATCACTTATAGTCATGCATCTTCAGATTGACATGTAGCATTGCAGTATCAATCTCTTATTTATGCCCCAAATAATATGCATTAGAGAATATATACCCTTATAACTATTACTAGGTCTCTACGAGAAACCTTGTATTACTAGTGATGTTTTATATCTTTTGATTTTATTATATTCACTACATTTCTGTATAAACACCCATTTGTATCCAACAAATTTGACATCACTATGTATGTGGACTACAACTCCAAATACTTGACGTTTGGTTCAAAAGTCAATTCTACTTGAACTATTCCATTCCATTTAGGCCAACCATGCCACTATTTACATTCATTGACAAATTTTAACTCAACATCATTTGTAATTTCAGTAGCTATTATGAATGAGAATACATTGTTGATGATAATTTCATTATGATCCCACATTTTCTTTCTATAAGTATAATTTGTAGACTTTTCTTTATTTTTGGAATTTTGTGCTTCTTTGAGGGCTATTGTCTCTTGAGGGACTTGTGTCTCTTCAAGAACATACGTCTCTATTGAGATATGAGTCTCTACTAGGATTATTAGTTCATCTAGAACTGGTAATTTAAATAATATAGGAATATTTATTGCTCAAGCATATTTTCATTAGGATTTTAATTTTTCATTCTTCTCTTTCAGGAATAGTATCTTTGGAACCAAGTGATCTACCTTGCTTCTAACGTGCAATAGATAACTCATTAACTACCTTTACACTTGATTTTAAAAAAAAGCAATCCCTTAGGTTGGTGTATTAGTAGTTGACATATATGATTTAGTTACTTTTGATGCATCTGAAAAATCATTTGGCATTTGCTATATAATTTACTACAAATGAACTATCCTTCAAACTTCAGTTTTACATTGATTAGCATAAGGATCTAAATAAGATATGGTGAAAACTTTCTAATAACGTTCATGCATTAATTCTGGAAGCACTATTCATTCATTTAATAACGGAAAACTTGTCTTATCAAATTGATAATCAACAAACTGTGCAGTAAAAGGACAAGATGTCAATGGTTACAAATATATGATAATTAAAGGTGGATTAAACCCAACATGGATCCCCAAACAACGTTGAGGTCTCACCTTTATGCATTGTGGGGGTGATGTAAAAACATATACAGCACAACTAAAAGTGTGTAGATAGGAAATATCAAGTTGATGACTATTAAGTACTGGAGAATGCATATTTATAAGTAAAATTATCATTTTAAGATTCAAGTCTCACTAACATTTTTACTTTTATGTGTGTAAGTCCTCTAAGCTTTTGTTATGTGTGTTTTATTATAATTTAAGTATTTTATATATTTCAGAAATATTTTGGTCATTTCACAACAAAAGAGAAGTTGGACAGCAAAACAAATGGCATTTTTTAGCTCCAAGCAGTTGAAAAGCTTAGGAGGAGTATAATGGGGTATTCGGCACAGTTCATGTATATGGTATTGTTCATATATACGTAATTGTTTACTGGTATAATACTATTCACCTATATGATAGGATGATATGCCATTGACTAATGACGTGGGATTGACCGATGATGTGGTAGCATCTTATTATACCAATGATGTTGCATTAATTGCTTATGTGGCGTTGATTGATAATGTGTTCAAACCAATCAAAACTTGCCACGTGGTACAATCTTGAGTGTTTGAATTATTTATATACGATGGCCATGATTTACCCATTATATCTATAAATAGAGGACTCCCCCCAAATATGACATCCCTGAATCAATTGTTTAGCTCAATTTTCTATAATTCTCCATCTATCTTATATTTTCTATGTATTTTAATAAAATTCCTAATTTACGCCTAGTTTAATTATGAGTGGCTAGTTTAGTTTCAAGCTTGGATTGAAGGTCAAGCCTCAACATGATCTATGGGCTTAAATAGATAAGTTTATTTTCTTTCTCTCTCTAATTTATGTGGTTGTTTTGACTCATTGTTGACACGCAGTGTATCCTATCTAGATTTTACATGTATACAGACTCCCTTGTGAAGGATCCTTATTATTTGGAACAATGAGCTCTTAGTACCATATTAATCAAAGAAAAAATTTCTCTCTAGTATTTTGTAGGTCGTCTTGACTCAATGTCAACAGAGAGTGTATCTAATCTATTTAGTTGATGGTCATGTAGCGTTGTCGGCAGAAGGATTATTATCGTTTGGTACTACGTGTTCTTGACACCACATTTAGTGGAAAATCATTATCCTCTGACACATTGAGCGCTTGATACCATATTTATTAGAGTGAGGATCATGAGGAGTAGAAATATCCCCTCATGAATCAATTCCAACCAACTCACATATACATTTTGAAAATTAACCTTAAGCATAATTAAAATCTGCCTTCTCATGGGATCGACACCCATCAACACAAAATCTATTCTACAATAGATTCGTGTGCTTGCAAGTACAATAAAATTTGCACAACAATAACCAAGCATAAGTTGTAATAGAGAATATTGCTGATAAAAAGAAGATCTAAGGTGAATTAATGCTATAGTATGTAAAATAGCATAACCAATATAGTATTATTAATTGTGTACTCAATAATAAAGTTTACGCGATTACCTAAAGTCACTTAATTAATCATTGTGCCAATCCATTTTGTGTATGTACATGTGGAATTGATGTTCTATATTGATTCCAGAGGATATGCAATAGTCATTAAATTTTTAGTAGTAGACTCACCAACATTATCAAGACGTATGGTTTTAATAAGATAATCTGCAAACTATGATCTTAACCTTATAATCTTTTCAAACATTTGGTGCAGCACCCATCATTTTTGTTTTTATTATTATATCTATTTAATAGGACATAATATTTAGGGTTAATGTATTTAAGGGTGTTTTATTTTATTTTTTTTAAAACTCAAATCACTCAATTTTTTTCCTATTTATTAAATACCTTATTTAAAAAGGAAATAAATTCCTTGATGGTTTAGGGTATTTAAAAGGCTTGGCCAATATAAAGTTCCTCTACATTATTTTGTTTCTCAAAATCCTAAAGGCTAATAAAGAGAAAATACAACAACAAACTCAAGCTTTTGAATAAGAGGAGCGGAAGATTTTGATTGTGTTTCTATTTTCCATTAAGGAAGTTCTTGAGCTTTGATTTTTTTCTTGAAGGTAAAAAAGAAATTTATTTGTGATTCTATGTGATTGATAGAATGATTTTAAGTGTGTTATATTAATAAAATTGTGAATTATGTATTGATTTATGTGTTATTGAGGGAAAGTAATGCTATTGTGTTATCTTAAAAACTGTGAACAATATAGATTGAACATCATACGACTTCTGTTTTCATTAAGTTTCTTGCATAAAACTTTATAGATTATTAAACTAGACATCTTTATCTTTCTATCTGTATGTTTATTGTTCAAAACTCATTGTATATTAATTGCTTTGATTTGTTGATGTTGGAATGCTGGTGTTGGAAAATTCTAATTTTTACTAGCAATTCTCACTTCTATAATTTATTTCATAATGCAAATGGCTTTGAAAATTCTGGTAATTTTTATTATTGTACATATATATGTCTAGTTTTTGTGTTTTTAATTTCGTAATTTTTGGCTCTATATAAAATCATTAAAACTCATAGAGTTGGACTGCCGCAATCCTGGGAACTGTTTTCCAGAATTGCGAGGGTTGATATTTAGGTTAGTTTGGGGTAGTTTATCATTAGTAAATGTCTTATAGATTTTAATTCTGACTTCTTATTGTTTCCTCTAACTGTCCAAACTAGAATCACTATTTTTGAACATGTATAACTAAAGTTATAAATTTTTGAATCAGCAATCCTCTGTTTATATTGTTGATGAACATTTTTCATGCTTTTGTGAAAAATTAGTTTTTAAAGATGATTTTGAAATTTAATTAGTTTTTTTAAATTTTATATTGAATGACAACATGTCCATAGCAACTTTTTGTGATATTTATGATTTTCTGACATATTTATAGCTTGTTAAAATAAGCTCTTGTACGATGGTCTAGTATAGTTTAATGAATTGATGTGCTTATTTAAGAGTGCATGGTTTAAGAATTTTTTTATTTTCCTATCTAGGTTAAAATTGAATAAGATATCGATAACAATCTTGTCTTTATAAGTATTGGCCAAGAGTGAGCTTCTGTGATTGGGGTTATCATTGATTGATTTGCATCGAGGTATGTAATTCATACATAATGTTTATTATACGTATATATGTAAATATTTATTAATAGAATAATGTTGTTCAAAATGGATTGGCAAGTTATGGTTTTGAAGCTATTTTAAAATGTTTGTCTTAAATTAATTTTAAAAATAACTTTAAAAATACTTGTTTTTCTATAAAATGTTTTCCTAAAAAATATTTGTAAAGCTTTGCTAAATTCAATGTTTTATAAGTGTTTTGCCGAAATATTACTAAATGATTGATATTGAAAGATTGAAAACTTTTTTTTTTTAAGGTTTTGGCTTATAGTCTGTAGTTATCATTATTGATAGTATTGAACAGCTAGCTGTATTGTGCGCATCTATTGACGATTATTGCAGGATAAAGTACCCTGATTGAACTATTGGCTAGGTCACGGAGAGTATAGGTGACATATTGAACTATTGGCTGGGTCACTGAGACTACGGGTGACATATTGAACTATTGAATAGATCACCAGGGATACAAGTGACACTACGTGGTGAGCAAATTGAACAAAAGAAAAGTTTCATTGATAAAAGATTTCTTACACTTATTTATTGAAAATAATAATTATGTTATGACTTAACTGATTATGATTACGTTATGACTTTACCCTACACATAATTATAAAATGATTTTTGTTTCCTGACTTATAGTATTTCATAATAATGATTATATACTTTTTCGTTATTGGTAACCTTATACATGAGTTTGCTTACTGAGTTGACGACTCACACTTGTCTCCAACATTTTTGCATATTGATTTTAGAGATGTGGGCTTTTGGTCTAGCAGAGAGGATTTTTTAGCTGAAAAATTTTGGCATTTTCTTTATGAATTAATTGTAGCTACTTTGATTATTGCTTAGAGCTGGATTTTATTTTGGAGCATTATTGAGTTATTTATTATTTTAGAGACTATGCTTTGTCAATGGGCAATATCAACTTTATTGAAGAATAGTAACAAGATTAATGTTATAAGGTTTCAATTCAAATTCCTTTTGAGAGTTTTGGGTAAATTTGGGTGTTATATTTCCAGTATCAAAGCAAAGGTTATAAGATTCTGTAGACATTTAAGATCATTGATCAGTGCCTGAGGATTGAAATTCCATAGAGGACTTACCCACTTTTAAAATTGTAGTGATTTATGATAGGCAAAATATGAAGCTGATTGTAAGTATGCAGGAAAAAATTATTGTCCTTGATTGATTTGTATAAATGATTTCAATGTTTTACATTTTTGCTCTTATTAGTGAGTTGAATTTCAAGCCATTGATTTGCTTATACATGTGTATATGATTTTATTTGTATTTTGAAAGAAATGCTTATTGAGCTTGTTTATATTTATATATTTGATGACCAAGAAGATAATGCCACCTAGAAATGATAGCAATCGAACTCTACCACATGAGAGTGATAGAGTAACTCATAGGGAAATTGTCCCTCAAACTACATGTAGTACTAGTACAGCCCAATGTACTACTGTGGCGGACGAGGTTGA
The DNA here is from genome assembly GCA_030449905.1 of Luvunga scandens. Taxonomy (NCBI): domain Eukaryota; kingdom Viridiplantae; phylum Streptophyta; class Magnoliopsida; order Sapindales; family Rutaceae; genus Luvunga; species Luvunga scandens. The sequence goes on along the minus strand of JASUUG010000463.1, from coordinate 657,352 downwards.
GATGAGTAATCTGAAGCTAACCCATCAATACAAATGTTAGCAGGCATTCTACAGACTCAAACTAGGTTTTTAGAAGGAATTACTCGGTGTGGAGATCTTCCTAAAAAGTTTAGAGGTGGATGACAGAATGATGTTGTAGGCAATCGAGCAATAGTGACATTAGAGCTGTTCTAAAAATTAAGACCACCAGTATGTTCGAGGGTCGACCACAGATCCCTTGGCAACAGAGGCATGGTCAATTAGGGTGAGGCGGTTAGTTGTACTAATGAGCAAAGTGTAGTGTTCACTATTTTGCTCTTTTAGGGTGAGGCGGATCATTGGTGGGAGGCCAAGGTCAGTTTACTAAGAAGACCAATCACATGGAAGATGTTTGTTGATGCTTTTTATGAGAAGTATTTTCCTCAAAGTGTTACCAACCAGATGGAAAGCCAATTCCTAAATCTAATTCAGGGGAACAAAAATCTAACTGAGTATAAGGTTAGATTCAAAGTCTTATCCCGTTTTGGCCTTATATTAGTCAACACAAATTAGAAGAGATGTAGACGTTTACTTGAAGGATTGCGCCCTTCTATCAAGGATCCTTTAAAGGATCTTAGGTTAACAAATTATGCAGACTTAGTAGATAAGGCTACTAATAAAAAGATGCACCTGAATAAGTCATAGAAGAGACTGGATCGACAAAAACACCAAGGTCGATAGAGGGGATCCCAGAGCAAAGGCCTAAACAATAAGGGTCTTTAGACTCAGAGGAATTTTAATATTGCTAAAAATGATTAACAAAAGGTATGGATGGTCCTTCATTTCACAAGAATTTTTCTCCTTGTGCTTGATGTGGAAGGTTACATCAAGGTTAAAGCTACATGAATATTGGTGCTTGCTTTAATTGTGGGAAAATTGGCCGCATGGTTGGAGATTATCTTAAGAGACATGACAACGCTATTAGTGCCCAAGTTGAGGAATGTCAAAGGAATAAGCTAAGAGCTCAGGGTCGAGTTTTTACAATGACGAAATAGGATACTGAGGCATTTAATGACATTGGATAGGTATACTATCTCTATTTTTAAGAGATGCTAAAGTGTTGTTTGATTCTGGTGTAACCCATTCGTTCGCATCAATCGCATTTACTTATCAAGCAGATAGAAATACCAAGCTTTTTCAGTGTTGCTTGACTATTGCAACTCTAATTGGTGATAATATGATTGTGAACCAAGTTTATAAGTCTTGCTTGCTTAGTTTTGAGGATAAAAAATTTTGTGCTGATTTATTACTAATTGCGATGTATGACTTTAATACTATTTTGGGTATAGATTGGTTGGCAACTTATCATTCTAATGTCAATTGTTTCTCAAAAGAAATTTTTTTTAAAATTCCTAGAGAAACAGAATTTTGGTTATAAGGCAACTGAAAAAATTACAGGTAGATAATATTTATACTTAAGGATAATAAGATGTTAACAAAAGGGTATAAGGGCTTTTTAGCTTACGTAGTGAATTGTAATAATGGCAAGGTTTCCTTTAGGGATATTTAAGTGGTTAGGAAATTTTCAGATGTATTTCCTGAGAATTTACCTAGTTTACTTATAGATCGAGAAATCAAATTTTCTATTGATTTACTATCTGGAACTACACCTATCTTCAAAGCACCTTATCGTATAATACCTTTTGAGTTGAAAGAATTAAAGGTTCAATTGCAGGAACTTCATGATAAAGGTTTTATCCGACATAATGCATCTTCTTGGGGAGCTCTAATATTGTTTGTAAAGAAGAAAGATGTTTCTCTGCAGTTATACCTTAATTATTGACAACGAAATGCAGTTACCATCAAGAACAGATACATCTCATCCCTGCATTGATAATCTTTTTGATCAACTATAAGGTGCTGCAGTATTCTGTAAAATCGATCTATGATCTAGACATCATCAGCTGAAAGTGAAGAATGAGGATGTGCCTAATACAATGTTCCAAACGTGGTATGGGTATTATGAGTTCCTTGTGATGCCTCTTGGGTTAACCAATGCTCCAACCACTTTTATAGACTTAATGAATAGAGTGTTCTAGCCTTTTCTTCATCGATTTGTCATTGCTTTCATTGATGACATTTTGGTGTACTCTAAAACAAAGGAGGAGAATGAGGAACATTTGAAGGTTGTTCTTCAAACACTCTGAGAAAGAGAGCTCTATGCGAAGTTTAAGAAGTGTGAGTTTTAGCTCGATCAAGTAGTTTTTCTAAGGCATATGGTTACTAAGAAGGGCATTTCTGTTGATCGAGCCAAGGTTGAGGCCATTATAAATTAGCCAAAACCAACTAATGTTATTGAGTTAGAAGCTTTCTAGGTTTAGCTTGCTATTATAAACGCTTCATGAATGGATTCTCTAGCCTTGTAGCTCCATTAACAAAATTGACCATGACAAATGACAAGTTTGAATGAAGTGATGAATGCGAGAAAAGTTTTAAAGAATTAAAGATTAAATTGGTTTCTGCTCTTGTTTTCACAGCTCTTTTTAGTGGTAGTGGCTATGTCATTTATAGTGATGCTTTTAGAAAGGGACTAGGATACGTATTAATGCAACATGGTAAGGTAGTTGCATATGCATCTCGATAATTAAAGAGTTATGAGTAGAATTATCCCACTCATGACTTAGAATTAGCATTAGTGGTCTTTACTTTAAAGATTTGGAGACCTTATATTTATGGTCAAACTTGTGAAATCTATATAGATCACAAGAGTTTCAACTATTTGTTCACTTTAAAGAATTGAACTTAAGGTAGAGAAGATGGTTAGAACTGGTAAAAGATTATGATTGGTCGATTAATTATCATCCTAGTATGGCAAATGTAGTGACTGATGCTCTTAATAGGAAGTCATCGGGTTGCTTGGCATATATGGTTACTTCTTAGGGTCACATACTGGAGGATTTAAAAAGGATAGGTACTTAAGTTATTTTATCTAGGTAAATTGAAGCTTTATCTCATTTGAGGGTTCAACCTACCTTAATTGATAGGATTAAAGCCACACAAGTGAGGATCCACAACTCAAAAAAACTTCTAAGGCAGTAAAGGCTATGCGTTTTGAGTTCAAACTTGATGAAAATAGTATTCTATGGTTTGGACAAAGACTTTGTATACCAGTACAAGAAAAGTTGAAAAGCGAGACTATATGAGAGGGCCATGACTCAGGTTTTAGTGTTCATCCTGGGAGCACTAAAATAGATCATGACTTTAAGCAAAATTTCTAATGAAGGAGTATAAAGAGTGATAATATTGATTATGTTTCGAAATATTTATTGTTTCAGCAAGTGGAGACTGAGCATTAAAGACCTACTGAGCCTCTTCAGTCATTCCTTATTTTTGAGTAGAAATAGAAGCATTTCACTATCAATTTTATGAATGGATTACCTCGCTCAAGCAAATATTTTGACTCAAAATGGGTTATTGTAGATTGATTAACCAAGTCGGTGCACTTCCTACCTATGAAGAGTACTGACAAGTTCTATAAGCTAAGGGAACTTTTTATAAATGAGATCGTGAGATTACATGGAATGCCAATGTCTTTTGTCTTAAATAGAGATACACGATTCACCTCTAATTTTTAGGATGGTTTATAAAATGAATTTGGGACGAAGTTAAGGTTCAGCACTACCTTTCATCTTTAAACTGATGGACAGTTAGAAAGGACTATTCAAACTCTTAAGGACATGTTACGAGCTTGTGTATTGGATCTAGGAGATAATTAGGAAGAGCATTTGCCATTAGTGGAGTTTTCTTATAATAATAGCTTCTATTCTATCATAGGCATAACGCCTTTTGATGCTCTCTATGGGCAAAAGTATAGGTCGCCTATTTGTTGGGATAAAGTTGGTGAAAAGAAAGTATTGAGGCTAGAATTAGTTTAGATTACTAGGGACAAATTCCAATTGATACGACAGCATCTTCGTGCAACTTAAAGTAAGTAGAAGAGTTATATTGATCGACATAGACATTATCTAGAGTTTTAAGTTAAGGATTATATTTTCTTAAAAGTCTCACCTTGGAAAAGAGTTTTCACTTTAGGGAGAGAGGTAAACTTAGCCCTAGGTTTATTGGGCCTTTTGAGATTTTAAAGAGAATTGGCACAATGGCAAATTTGGTGGCTTTGCCACTAAGCCTTTCAAGGCTTCACGATGTATATCATGTGCCTGTATTGAGGAAGTACAAAACAGATCCTTCTCATTTCTTGGATTACAGACCTATCCAAATCTCAAATGATATGTCGTACGATGAGCAACCAATAGGGATCTTAAATAGTGAGGAACAAGTTTTAAGGAGAAGAGTCATACCACTAATGAAAGTTCGTTGGGCAAATCATTTTATAGAGGAAGCTACTTAGGAACGAGAGGTAGAGATTAAAAAGTACCCTCAGCTTTTTCAAGAAAAATGTGAGGTTCTCAATTTCAAGGATGAAATTTCTCTTTGGGGGGGAGAAATTATAACACCCATCATAGTATATAATATTTAGGGTTATTGTATTTAAGGGTATTTTATTTTATTTTATTCCTTTTAAAACTTAAATCACTCAATTTTTTTCCTATTTATTAAATACTTTATTTAAAAGGGAAATAAATTCTTTAATGGGTAAGGGTATTTAAAAGGCTTGGCCTATATAAAGTTCTTCTATGTTATTTTCTTTCTCAAAACCCTAGAGGCTAATGAAGAGAAAATATAATAGCAAACACAACAAGAAACTAACACTTTTGAATACGAGGAGGGGAAGATTTTGATTGTGTTTCTATTTCCATTGAAGAAGATCCTGAGCTTTGATTTTTGTTTTGAAGGTAGGCTTCTGATTTTATTTTTTATTCTATGTGATTGATTGAATGATTTTATGTGTGCTATATTAATAAAATTGTGAAAAGCATAATTATGTATTGATTTATGTGTTATTGAGTGAAAGTAGTGCTATTGTGTTATCTTAAAAACTGTGAACGGTATAAATTGAACATCATACAACTGCTGTTTTTATTGAGTTTCTATCATAAACTTCACAGATTATTAAACTAGACATCTTCATCTTTCTAGCCATATTTTTGTTGTTCAAAAACTCATTGTATATTAATTGTTCTGATTTTTCAAATTTGGAATACTAGTGCTGGAAAATTCTGATTTTCACCAGCGATTCTCACTTCTATAATTTATTTCATAAAGCAAACGGCTTCCAAACATTCTGGGAATTTTTATTACTGTACACATATATGTGTAGTCTCTGTGTTTTTAATTTTGTAAGTTTTAGATTTATATAAAAATCATTAAAAATCATAGAGTTGAACTGCTGCAATCCTTGGAACTATTTTCCAGAATTGCAAGGGTTGATATTTAGGTTAGTTTGGGCTAGTTTTCATTAGTAAATGTCTTATAAATTTTAATTCTGACTCTTTATTGTTTCCTCTAATTGGAACATAAATCACTATTTTTAAACATGTATAACTAAAGTTATAAATTTTTGAATCAACAATCCTCTGTTTATATCGTCACTGAACATTTTTCATGCTTTTGTAGAAAATCAGTTTTTAAAGATGATTTTGAACTCTAATTAATTTTTTAAATTTTATATTGAATGACAACATGTCCACAACAGCTTTTTGTGATATTTATGATTTTCCAACATATTTATAACTTCTTAGAAATCAACTCCTGCAAGATGGTCTAGTATAGTTTAGTGAATAGATGTGCTTAAGTAAAAGTGCATGGTTTAAGGATTTTTGGATTTTCCTATCAAGGTTAGGATCGAATAACATATTGATATAGGTCTTGTCTTGATAATTATAGGCCAAGAGTGACCTCGTGTGATTGGGGTTATCGTTGATTACTTTGGATCAAGGTAAGTGAATTCATACATAATGTTTATTATAAGTATATATCTAAATATTTATTAATAGAATAATGTTGTTCAAATGGATTCACAAGTTATAGTTTTGAAGCTATTTTAAAACTTTTTTCTTAAATTAGTTTTAAAAATAACTTTAAAATACTTATTTTTCTGTAAAATATTTTCCTAAAAAATATTTGTAAAGCTTTGCCAAATTCAATGTTTTATAAGCATTTTGTCGAAATATTACTAAATAATTGATATTGAAAGACTGGAAACTATTTTTTTTTTAAGGTTTTGGCTCATTGTCTGTAGTTATCATTACTGATATTATTGTACAGCTAGCTGTATTGTGCACACCTATTGATGATTTTTGTGAGATAAAGTATCCTGATTAAACTATTGGCCAGATCACCAGGAGTACAGGTGACATATTGAATTATTTAACAAGTCACCGAGGATACAAGTGACACCATGTGGCATAAGCAAATTAAACGAAAGAAAAGTTTTATTGATAAAAGATTTCTTATACGATTAATTATTGAAAATAATTATTACGTTATGACTTAACTGATAATGAGTTTTACCCCATACATATAATTGTAGAATGATTTTTGTTTCATGATTTATGGTACTTCATAATAATGATTATATACTTTTTCATTATTGGTAACCTTATGCATGAGTTTGCTTACCAAGTTGATACCTCACCCCTCGTCTCAAATATTTTACAGATTGATTTTAAGGATGTAGGCTTTTGGTCTAATGAAGAGGCTTCGTTAGCTAAAAAATCTTGGCATTTTCTAGATAAATTAATTGTAGCTACTTTGATCAAATAAGTCAGAGCCATCAATGAAATTACCTTTAACATTCTTTCCTCTGTAGGTTTTGGATGCCTAATATAAGTCTGTCTCTTACTTGCACAATAGAGATGTGACCAATGCCCTTTTCTTCTACATCGATAACAAATGTCATCATCATTGTTTTCAAAGTTTTTCTTTTCTGACCCTTATCTATACTCTCTCTTTCATAGATATTCCATTCCTGGTGGTGTCCACATTTTTTATTTTGATATTTTAAATTTTTATTACCACTATAGGAGCGATTACCATGTCTTTTTTTTTTGCCTCCTTGATTACATCCCTTTTTGTTTTGCTAAATGGTGCTCTCGATAAAGTTGTTGTGCATGAAAAGTGGAAAATGTCTTTTCAAGCATCACATTTTCGCTAACTTATTCACCACACAATTTTAGTTGTGAGGTAATGTGAAATGACTCAGAGTTATAATCAAATACTCTCGAGTATTCTTGCAATCTTAAGTTTATCCATTCATATTGTGCTTTAAGGAGTAATATGTCCCTTCAATGGTCATGTCTTTCCTTCACATTATCCAAGAGAGTTAATGGGCATCAAATATTGAGCTGTTAAGCTTCCATGTAAATGACAACAAAGAAAAATCGTGGCTTTTGCCTTATCTTACTAGGATGCAAATTTTCTTACTTTATGGTGTCTTTTAAACCCATAACTTGGAGGTGCATTTTGGTATCTAAACCCCAAGAAAACTAATTACTTGTAGAGACATTAAGAGTGGGAATTTGTATGTTTGTGAGGTTTGACTTGTTTTCAAGAAATACCTTGCTAATCAAGAAAACTAAATATCAAATATAAACCATGTTAGATATAAAGAAATAATGATGTAGATTTTCATATATCAATTTAAAACTTCAAGTTCATGTAAATGTCATGCATTTTAGAACTTCTGGCTCCTTTTTATTTTCAAAAATTTCAAGAGGCATTAATAGTTAATATTTATATGATAATATATCTTAAATGTATCATAATAAATGATGTGAAATCATAATCCTTATTTTCTAATGTGGAAGATCCAACTTAGTGGCAACCACAGAGCATATTCATAAGGACTATTATAATAAAAGTAAAATAAAATTCTGTACTTACAAATTAGTAGTTCTTAGATCAATAGGTCATGGCGATAACATATAATAGATAAGGTAAAAATAATTAATAAGAAAGTAAATTTTATGAGAGAAAAATAATGACTCTTAATTCTTTCTTTGTATTGAATAAAGAGATAATACAGATGGGATGCATTCGCTTACAATCTCATGGTTATTTATACTAAAAAATTATATCAAGTTTAATTAACAAATCAATAAACTATAGGCTTATTAAATTAAGCCATTTGAATAAGCCATAAATGTACTACGTTGAAGTGGTAGCAAATTTACTATGAAATTTCATAACAATGTTTGTTTGGATTTTTTAAAAACAATTATTGAACTATTTTCATTGCTCTAGAATTGCTAGTTTTAATTGGTATCTCCAATACAACAAATTAACTATTTTATTAATTTATAGTTTTGGTTAAATTCTTTATTTCTTTTATTTTCAGGAGTAATGAAAATATATAAAAGAGTCTAAAGACGAGAGAAGGAAAAGGAAAAAAAAAGGGAAAGAGAAAGTTAATTGTTCATTTACTCACTATATTTTGACTTAAATACTTATTTAGTCTTTATATTTTAAAAAATACCTCAAAATGCTCCTTGTACCAATATTCTTGACATTAATTAATTTATATTTAAAAAATTCAATTTTAGCAAATTAACCAATAATTATTTATTAACAAATTAACTAATAAATATCAACATGAAGAAATAATTATTCATTAATAAATTAATATCAACCAACTTCTAAGTAATATCTAATATCCTTGCAATAATCTTATGAATAAATATTTTATAAAAAATTAATTTACCAAATTATCCTAAAAATAAATAATAATATAAAAGTTGGGTAAATGCTTATTCATTTTTAAGGCTAGCTTAATAAATTATCATTCCTTTTCTTTTCATTCACATCTCTAAGAATATCATTGCAAGGGTATTACTGTAAAAAGAAAGAAGTGTAGAAGTGTGATATATTAGTAGTAGCGGTGTCTTAAGGTATATTCTCACACATAAGGACTAAAGGGCACTTAAATCAAAACATTTGGGCTAAATGAGAATTTACCCAAATAGAAACATGAGGGATAGCAAGAAGAAGGATAAATACTCATCTAATCTTTATGTTTTGGGTTAAATGTCTACTCAGCTTTAATATTTTGAAAAATATCTCAAAACATCTTTTCTGTTGAATTTGTGCTACTCATGCCTTTTATTTTTTCTTTGCTTTTACAATATAACCTTTGTTATAATCTTAGATAATGCTTAATACCTTTTCAATAATCTTGCTAATTATTGTTTTATAAAAAATTAATTTATGAAATTAATCCTAAAAGTAAATAATAACAAAAAAATCTATATTTATTTTTATTTTATTTTTAGGGTTAATTAGTTAATTAACTATTTCTATAGATAGTTAATTATTGTCTCCAAGAATAATTATTGTCAAAGCAAAGAAAAATAAGAGCATGAGTGTCACATATTCAATAGCAAAGGTGTTTTAAGGAAATTTTCAAAATAAAGGGACTAACCACACATGTGGTCTAAAATATAAGCACTAAATGAGTATTTACCCATAAGAGAGAAGAGGAAGGGAGAGGGGGGGGGGGGGGCGCAAGAGCAATAAGAAGTAAGAATTTATGAGCAAGAGGAATAAAATCTATCAATATAAAGGAAGATTGGAAAACTAGTATCTATGTTCGATGGTGAATAATTTAAATTAAGATTGCTTTTTCCATTAATTATAGTGTTTTACGAAAATTATATCATTCGTTTAAATGGAAACTAGAATAATTATATCATAAAAAAAATAAAAAAGTTACAAGTATGATCTCATCCATACAAAAGAATTAGAGCAATTCAAAATTTGCTCTTGATTAGAAACCCTTGAGACATGATGAATTTGAATAACCTACTTTGGCACAATGCATAATGAATCTACCTTGGCAATTAATGGAGATAAACCAATCTCATTAATGAGCCATCAACCAAAGGGCAAGGCAACTGCCTCTCCAAAAGTAATGTCATTCAAACAATTCTCTAAAAAATCTATAAAATTTATATTAATTTCAAATATTACTAAGGGTTAAAAATAAAGAAAAAAAGTTTCAAAATATTTAATTAAGAGGTGCCAATTGTCCAATCTAGCAGGAATAGACCTATTATGGTATAAAAAATATGGAGGCCCCAAGAGCGTAGCTGAATTGGTTGGCAGTGCAATCTGTTGCCCTTCACTTGTGTGAACTTGGGTTCGAGCCTTAAGGGTGGGAAGAGGGATAAAAATTGATTTGTGCTTGCCCATCCTCTTTTCTTTTTAAGAAAAAAAAAAGAAAAAAAATGGTATAAAAAATATGTTATCCGACCCACCTAAAAGTGAGTGTTAATGTAAATTCGCAACATGGTTTATCCATTTGAGATACGTGATGAATACACCGTTTGGATTTAAATTTAGATTTGTCTTATGAATGACAAACCGACTGAGCCTAATTGTGCACAATATCAGGCCCAAGGCCACATAAGAAAGGCCCGTAAGTTGTTCTTATTCAATCAGTGATGATAAAAATCAAGTAATGCACATAATACATGTTTGGTGTTCCAGCCACATGACATAGTGTAAACCAAATCAATTTATTTATTATTTTGCATGATCAGTTCTTTGAAGTTACATTATTCAAGGCTGATATTAAGTTATACAAAAATATGCGCCTTATATGGGCATCACTTCTGTATATGCATGCAGGGAAAATGCTCACTATTGGATTTAATAATATGAAACCCAACGGATGAGATTAAATTTATAATTTAATTAAAAATTGAGACGATGAAAACTTGAACAACCAGCAACTTGAAAATTTAAAGCATTAAAGTGGAAATTAATACCATTAAATATGAAACTATCACAATTTAAAATGTTATTTTTAGCCAAAGTCACTTAAGCACTTAACTTGAAAGCTTTACAATTAGACATTACAACTTTGTTGTGAAATCTTAAGTAAAATATTTGAAACTTTAATTGAAATTACAACATCCAATATGAAATTAAAACTTACTTAAAATCATATACCATTAACTTAAAATTTTTCCATTAAACTTAAACCATTGAGTGTTAAGCTTCAAACCATTGAAGATTTAAATAATATGGATGTATAATAATTTAAACAATAACTGATAAAATTTTAAAAAATATGTAACAAAAAAATAACTAAATGCAGTTGATCATGATACCCTATTTCGTGTATACACATTAGATTAATTAAAATATTAATATTGTGTAAAATAGTAATAATAGAGATGATACAATTAATTAAAATATAATCATGAGATGAGATTAATAGTTTCTTGAATATTCCTATAATTTTACACATAATTTAACTTATCATGTATTGAAATAGAGATATATATGATCACCATATCGATTAAATAAATCAAAATCACTTTAAATAAAAAAAATGCATTGAGAGAGAGAGAAAAAAATAATTGAAGTTCTTAATCATGATATTTGAATTATCAAGTCTGACATTAATATTTTCCAATATAATACTAAAACTATTGTCAATATGATACCAATATTACATGCACTGCTCAAAATACTGTCAATATGATACCAATATAACATGCACTAACAATATCTCACTCATTAAGAACAGACAATGCATTTATATGGTTGGTATGAGATTTACGATTTTGTGCTTAAAGCAAATTGGTGATTTTGTGAACATTTTTCTTTAATGCTTACTTTGGGATCCTCACACAACACTAACAATGCAATTTTAACATAAAATATTAGTATAATTAAACACCATCAAATTGAAATCTAGAACGTTAAACCATAAGCTGACGAAGGAAACCTGAAATTATGACCATCCCCAAGGGCGTAGCTGAGTTGGTTGGCGGTGCAATCTGTCGCCCCTCACTTGTGTGGATTCGGATTTGAATCTTGGTCAGGAGAGAGATAAAAATTGATTTGGATTTGCCCACTCCTCCTTTTCTTTTGAAAAAAAAAAACCTGAAATTATAACCATCAAACATGAAATTCTTACCTTAGAGTTTTAAATTATTTTATTTGAAAATTTAACCACTAAACATGAAAACATATCCCGTGAACCTGAAACAATTTTGTTAATACCTAAAATCTAAAGTCAAAAAAAAAAAAATTGAGATGCAACGTTGAGCTTTAAACTTGAAACTACCACCATCCTATATGAATTTACTACTTACGTAAGTTGAAATTGTATTATTAAACTTAAAACCACAAAACTAATTATAACATGAAACTTTAAGCCATTAACATTAAGCTATTATCATTTAACATGAAACGTGAAACTAACGTTAATATGAAATCTAAGCCCATTGACTTAAAATTGTGATCATCAAACCTGAAATCACTGAGCATTACATGAAACCATTAGAATTGAACTTTAAAACTTTATCATTGATCATGAAACTAATGCTGAAATGAAATCTAGGACCATTAACTTAATATTGTAATAAAATAATTTAAGCATCGGACCTGAATAATATTGAACTTGAAAACTCTACGATTAAACATAAAACTAATGCTGACACGAAGTATAAGACCATTAAACTAAAATTATCATAATCTAAAATCAAAAAACATTAAATGAAACCATTGACATTGAATTTAAAACACTGCTGTTTCATATGTGACCGCGGGTCATTAAGTGAAACCAATAACAATGAACTTGAAATATCTATCATTAATCATGAAACTAATGCTAACATTAAGTTGAGGACCATTAAGTTAAAATCGTAATTATTAAACTTGAAATCATTGAGCATTACATAAAAACATTACTATTGAAACCGAAAACTCTACCATCAAATATGAAATTAATGGTAACATAAAGCCGAGGACCATTAACTTAAAATTTTAATCGTTAAACTTGAAACTATTTAATGCAGATGTGAAACCTATCTCCATAACCTGAAACCATTAGCAATAATTTCATATCTTGCATCATCAGACAAAAAACCAATGCTAACCTTAAAACATTTGTCCATCAACTCAACATAGTTTACCATTAAAATTAAATTTCAAAGCATTAAAACTGAATCCATTTATTATACACTTGGAACCTTGATCATTAAATTTACGATTAAATATGAAACCTAAATTAATTTCAAATTTTGACCATTAACTTGTAATTGTTACCGTTGAACCTCAAATCATTAAGTCATAACTTGAAATTATGTAATGAACATCTAAAACCTACCATAAATAGGGAAAAATGGACACCTACACACTCAAGGTTTGAAGAAATGGTAATGTAGACACCTAAATTTTTTGTAAGAGACATTAAGATCCCTTTTGATCATAATATTTTTGGCTATTAACTCAAAAATTTGACTTCACTGTTTTATAATAAATAGATATATAATATTGAAATAAATGTAATGATATAAACATTTTAAAATAATTTCAATATTTAAAAAATTTAATGCTTCATAATCTTATATTATTTCAAACCAATTTTTATAATAAATACATCATAATATTAAAATAAATATATAACATATATTTTATTAATTGTAAATCTATTTAACCCAAAAATTTATTTAAAATTTTTATAATAAATATAAATAGATAATTAAAATAAATGTAATAATTTAAATTTTAAAAATTATTTATATATTACAAATATTCTAATATTATCAGTCTACTAGATAAATTAAACTATTTAAATTATATTTGTATTTATTAAAAAATTTTAAAGTCAAATTTTTTAATTACTATATATAAAGAGTATTATGGTAAAAAAAAAATCTTGGTATCCTTAATCTAAAATTTAGAGATCTCTATGATTATTTTCTCAAATCTTAAAAGTGCAATTGTTCTTTTCTATGGAAACAATATGAAGCCACGAGCATTAACTTGAAACATTGTCATTAAACATGAAACCAATTTTCATTGATTTACATATATATTTTTTATTGATTATTTAGACATAATTTAATTTTTATTATTTCTTAATTTAATTATTCATAAATATAATAATTATTATTTTAAAGCACAATTGGTTTCAAAATCCGATTGTTGCCATTTTTTTTTGTTCATTAACATTTGGCTGCCACCAAATAAATAAATACACGCCATTTTCATAACACTCAGAAATTGTAAGATACATTATAGGTATTATGTCAGTCATATAATAAGCAAGTGATGCTCTGACATATGTATATTTATTTTGAAAAACCACCATACAAGTTGTGGTTATACTAAATTCAATTACACATATTATACATATATTAGTTAATTGTATTAGCTTTGACGTATTCTACAATTTCTTTCATACACTTTTGTTTGATGAAGGCATGTATATCCTCGTTAACAAAGAGAATGACTACTATTACAGTAACTACTTTGATTCGTCAAATGAAAAATTTTCAAATCCACACGGTGTTGATCTTATAATATTGATTTTGATGATAACAAAACTTATATATTCTTGATTAAAATGTTGGGGCTATTAAAATGAATTTCTTAAAGCCATAGACATGTTTAAAGAAAGCTTAATGGTTGTTAACTTGAGTTGGAAAATCTTTTTCTAAACAAAAGTTGCCAAAAATATAGATTTTGGAAATTAACGATGAACCCTTTAATAGAAAACGGTAAACTGATAATTTATAGAGAGGAAATTGTCTTTGTAATCCTACACCGTTTATATGAAAAGATTCTTCAAATTAACGGTGAACCGTTTATTTGAAAATGGCTAACCAATAATTTACAGAAAGGAGAAGGTTTGTTTAACCTTGAGCCGTTTAGCAAAAACGGAAAGCTAACTAAGTTTTTTAACCTTGAGCCGTTTAGCAAAAAAACAAAGCTAACTTTGTTTTGCAGTCTCTGACGCTAACGGCGATATGACAATCGTAAGCGATGAAACCGTTTATTTAAATTCTAAGCATAACGGCTATTTGGACAAGTCAAAACGGTTAACCGATAGAAGTAAACGGTGATCCGATTATTCTCAGAAAGTCAACAACGGCTAGTTTTCAGCTCCAACTATAAAATAGCTCAATCAAATTCAAATAAAGTTAGATCAAACAATTATCTTTGAGCTTGCTACTGAGAAAACAATCTCTTTTGAGCCTCAAACTTGTTCAATTTCATTGATTCACACTTTGAGATTTCAATTGTAATCATATAGACTGTGTAAGAGATTGGTTGTTTTTAAATCTTTATTTTTAAGTGATTGTAAGTGTTTGGATATACTTGGGTTAACAGATTGGGGATAATCTCTTATTGTAAAGGTTCATTGACACCTTTGAAGTCAATTGGAAGTGTTTTTGAAGCCTTGGAGGCTTGCTTAGTGGAATCCTCAAGCTCGGTGAGCTTGGAGGCGTAGACGTAGGCACGGTTAGCCGAACCATATAAAAATCTTGTGTTTGATCTCTCTTCCCTTATCTTTTTAATTTTCAGTATTGTTAAATTTATTGTTTTAAATTTTATAAGACATTAGTTTTAATTGTTGTGTTGTTTTATTTGCTTAATTTTTAAAGAACCCAATTCACTCCCTCTTGGGTAGCCTAATTAATATTTCACACAGTGGAGGAGTAAAATTAGTAATAGAACATTAAATGAGAGGAAAATGTGACAAAACTCGCAACAATCTTTGTAATGTCACCGTCGTTAACAGCACCAAGTTATAGTACGGTACCACCTCTATTAGTTTGATCACATGGTGTTGATGGCGATGACCTTATCAAGGCGATGACCTCATCAAGGCGATGATGCACCACATTAACTTGCTGGCCGGCCGGTCTCCTTTTGCGCTTTTCAAAATTTATCACTAGGCTTCTCAGAATTATTTAAAAAATAGAAAATACCATATATTTTAACAAATTCTCACATAAAGCTTAATATATAATTTTTATTATTATTATTGTCATCGCAGTTATTATTATTATAAGGTCCCTCTATGATGCTGTAATTTTTTTTACAGTATCAGTAATATAAGAAACCTATACCATTAAATATAATAAACAATGCACATTATTTTTATTAATTAAAAATTTGTAATTATTTTTAACATAATGTAACCGATTAACAAGACCGCCTGACATTATATGCACAATTTTCCTATGTTTCTACATGTTCTCTCTTGTGCTTCTTCTTTTTTTTTTTTTTTTTATCAAAGGTTTGGACAAATAATCAAACAGGTGTGTGATTCTAAAGAATTGTTCATTGCATGATTACATAGCCCAAATCTCCACAAAACCATCTCTCTACTTAACAACAAAATAAACATAAAAATTCTAAACATCAAGTTACAAAGACTATATACATAACTAACTTTGTTGATCAATATCCATACCTTTCTTGTAATGATAGCTCACAGATTTTCCTTGAACAAAAATTGTTTCAAAACTAAGAAATTTAATTCATTGATGGAAAAATTTCATCTTTCATGAGATATTGTTTGTTTCTTTTTAGTACTCTGTGGAAAAAAGAGTAAGTTCTGTTTCAGTGTTGATGAAATTTAATTAACGTTTATATTGGCTAAAATGTTCAAAATTCTTATGATAACTGTCTTGGTTAATGGAGTTGGCTTAAGTCTGGGCAATTTCATTGGCCACCCCTATACCTTGAAGTATCCTCACATTTTAACTTGAATAACATATTCTATTTAATAACTAGAAATTAACTAAAGTATATGAACACATATATACAATACTGATATTCACAGGAATTTCTAATTAGACTTTAGAGTTTATTCTATCCTATGTGTCCTATACCATTGGTGCTTCATAACTTTAATAAGTGGTAATTTGAAGCCAATCTCAAAAAGATGGCAACATATGATGAAGACTCAATACCAAACTCGAAATTGCTAAAGTAGTACTTAGATCAAAACCTTAATGCTATAAGCTAATTTGACTGTCATATAATCAACCAATTTTATAATTTATTTTGAAAGCATGAGAACAGATATAATCTCTGCTATGAGATTTTTCATTCTAAACATATGGCCATGGAATACTAGAAGATATATATTTATCTTATGGTGAAATATAAATAATAAGCCTTCAATTTCAGCACGTGATATGTCATTAGCTTATAAAAATTATATGCAATTTGTTGAAAATTGGACAACTGTATAAAATATCATGTGGTATATTTAATCCAACCTTAGACTAGGGTATCAAATATACATAAAATATGGTCCCTCATTACTCTATGGGATTGATTTTTATGAATATCTCTATTTCATATATCAATTCATAATTGGACTATTGTATTAATTTCTCTCTTATTAATAGGTAGGGATGTATATAAGTAAAGATGGCCAACGGATGGCATGGCCCATTAGGGCCCACAGTTGGTGGGCCTTGTTGTGTCGTGCGTAACTTTTTTTTTAATGCCCAGTACGGCCTACGACACTAGCCCACGCGTGCCGTGCCCAAAAAAGATCCATCAACTGTTTTTTTTCCTTCAAACCCACTTGCCAAGTGTGCTTTTTCAAGCCCATAAACCCATATAATAATAATAATAATAATAATAATCATCATCGCCATCATCATCATATTCTTATAACAACAACAACAACAACAATAATTTTTATTAACTATTAAGATAACAATTAACATTTTATTATCAGTTTATCACAATTTTACAACTATATATTTAAATATTTAATTTCACAATTACTAATTATAACACAACAATACTTAAATTTAATTCCATAGATCATAGTAATGATTAATGTCATAAAATTTTGATATATCATTTATAAAATCATGATATTTGTTTATTCATTTAATAAATGATAAATATAAAACAATTAGAATTTTTTAAAAGTAAGACTTCAATTAATTTAATAAAATATTTTACAAAAATTAATTTCAAAATATTTACAAAATCATAACATTTTATTTTTAGTTTTTATTAAAACAATTTACTTTGGTAGGCCACGGGCCATATGATAGCCTACCAATGAAACATACTTATTACGTGCCTTTTTTTACGTGTCGTGCTTTTAAGGTCCACATGTCTAAAATTCTGAGCCAGGCCCACATGCGTACCGTGCCTTGCTGTGCCACGTGCCTTATCGAAACGTGCTCGTACCGTGCCGCCTAGCCCGTTGGCCATTTCTATATATAAGTTCTAACTACAAGAAAAATTACTAGCATTTTTTATAAATGTTGTCAATTGTCATTCTATAATAGCATTTATAAAGGAAACTACCATTAACTACTAAAAAAGGTCATTATATTTTTTTGTTATATTTGACATTAAAGTTGTGGCACATTATAAATGCAACATTTAAGTTTTAATAACATAACTTTAGAAAAGCTACTAAATAGTATTACATTTAATTACATTTATGCAGTTTAATAAGTAACTAACTTATTTTGATTACCTCGTTCTAATGAAACGAAAATGTTAATAAGCTTGCTTAAAGGAAGAAACTAGGTTTCTACATAATGAGAAATCTTATTGAAAGATATAATGAATAAAACTACGGCTTTTAGGCCCTTTTATAACAAGCTTAAATATCGTGAATTTACCAAAATAGACGAATCTGAAATATAATATGATAATTAAATTCTCTTCATCAAAATAAAAAAAGAAAGACAAATAACACTCAGGTCCGAGTTCTAGAAAAAAAAAAGATAAAAATCCTAAAAGAATTAACAAAAATAGGGAAAAATCTTAAAATTAGGAAATAACCAGGAATGAAGTAGAATTTCCAGCTTGACCATAAGGATAGAATGGCTTAGTGGTTCTTGTTTTTTTCGTCTCATCATAAGCTTCGAAACGGTATATCATATGCCGAAAATGACACCTGTAGCTGGAGTTATGTACTTTGGAAGGTACTCTACTTGCAACATACAACACCCTTCATCATATTCTCATTCCAACCTAATTTGGTTGCCGGTTGATAAATGCACTATTAGCATTGCAAAATAATCCTTTTTACATTTTTTATTTTCTCTCAACACCAAAAAAAAAAAAAATCACTGCAAAAGTTTTTTCTAGTAATTACTAATTAAGTACGAACAGGTCATTCTATATCCATCTTAACCCATATGAATAAAGGTTATTCGAATCAACAAAAATTTTTCTCAAAATTATCTACCCATGTGAATAGAATGGTTCCGAAAATATAGCTTAAAGTTTGATAATCATTTAAGCACAAAATCAACGAAATTAGCCATTCGCAATTCATATTTATTAACTAACAAATAAATCAAGATTGAACTAGATCTCCGGAGTCATGAAATCACCCGAGCATGGTAGATAAAGGAAGGAGAAAATGAACCAATGACTATCGAAATTTTATTTTATGCATTGGCCAAAGTATAAGCCAGCGTTTTCCTTTTTTTGTGGTATATTTTAGGAATATTTGAGTGAAAAATGCACATCTTTCAGGGTGTTTAAAACTTGAGGCACTAAACTTCAAACACATAACATGTGATACAAATATGAGACATGATATTTGCACATGATAAACCACAAATATGCAACAATTCAATTGTCCTTTATATCATCGATGTTCTCCCCTAAAAAAGAAAAGTTCAAATATGCAACAATGGACCTAACTTGGTTGCAACATAAACCTACAATATTTAACTCGATATATAGATGTACACTCAATGTTATATATAAAAAATGAATGTAAAATATGAAAGCAAGGAAAGATCTACTTTTCAAAGACAATAGGAACATGAAACACCAAACTTTCAAGCAACGTGTGGTGTAATCATGAAACAAAAGAATGCAAAATTTAAAAGTCCAATATACAACAATGGAAATTGATGGTTGGGGGTTTAGGCCGGACCCTACCTGTAATATAGATTAGAAAATGAGTTTAGGCCGGACCCCTACCTATAATATAGATTAGAAAATGAAAAAAACATATGGAGGGGATATGAACTAAAACCTTTAATCACAAAAGAAAATGCATAATAGAGACATATATAAATACAGCAATCAACTAAAAAAGATAAGCAATACTATCGTCGCCTAATATGAGGGACTTCTTGCACATCTAGATGAATAAGGACATCTAATGCGATTATTTTGTTGAATGTTCACGAAAAGACAAAAAAAATTTCAACTGTCAACAGAAGCGAAAGTCTGAAAGCCTAACTTATAAAGTATTGACAATAGATTAATTCTAATAATAGTAGACCAGATCACATGCATGGACAGCAAGCATATATTATTATTTGTAAACTATTATTATTATTCTCTCTTATATTATTGTCATCCTTTTAATCATTCTTACAATTCTACAAACAAATTAAAATCTAAAATTTATTAGAATGATACACACACACACATATAAATTGAGGAAAAAATTTATGATTAATCCAGAATTTTAGAATATGAGATTATTGAGTACCACATAATCCAGAATTTTAGACATTGAACTCATAACCTTGGATTGAGATCTTTTGTTCAGCTTGTCTTGATTTTTTTGTACTTAATTCTTTTGGTGAGTGATGAACTGAAAAAACAAATAAACAGATTAAAGCCATCCTAATTAATGGGAGATACATCTCAACCATCTGAAAAATTAAGTAAAAATTAGGGTGAGTGGAAATCCGAATTCTAGGTGCCACGTTAATTTATTGTCTTGAATGTGCTACCGTATTATATTATATAACCAGGTTCCATGGACTCTATTTTTGTAACATCAATCAATAGCAATACTATTGCTATCGATTTGTTGTCCACAATTTTGAAAACTTGGCACTTTTCCTTCATTGTCAATCCTATTTTCTATTTTTGTAACATCAATCAATAGCAATGCTATTGCTATCGATTTGTTGTCGACAATTTTGAAAACTTGGCACTTTTCCTTCATTGTCAATCCTATTTTCTATTTTTGTAACATCAATCAATAGCAATGCTATTGCTATCGATTTGTTGTCGACAATTTTGAAAACTTGGCACTTTTCCTTCATTGTTAATGCTAAAAAAAAGGAGATTGCTAATATTTTTTATTGAAATTAATATATACCACGTACTCTCTACAACTTTCATAATAGTCAATAATCTCCGTTGGTAAAATTTTACAGGAAAAGAAGAGTAAATGGGTCATTTGCTTGATAATTTAATTTGAAAATATAAAATATATATTTATTATAATAAAATGTTTAAAAAATTGTAGAAAGTGTAAAAAAAAATCATATTATTAATTTTTTATTCACTCCAAAAAATATGTTTACTTAATTTTAGAACTTAAATTTTTATATCAATTTCTATTAATATGATTTATTTAATAAAAGGCTATTAAAAAATAAGGGTAATAATGTAAAAATCATGTTGTCTCGGGGTTATTAATTATTATGAAAATTGTATCAAAATAAGTAATATATATTGATTTCAGCAGGGGAAATTGACAATCTCCCCTAAAAAGATATTTCTTTTCCTTCTTAACGCCAAAAAAAGAAAAAGAAAAAGAAAAAGGATAATCTTGGCATCATTCACGTTATATTCAATGGCAAGTAGCCTGTCAATTTTCCCCAATATAGATCGTGGCAGAATTTTCAAATCAAATCAACATCAAGTTAATTCAACTATTCACTCGAATTTGTTGTAATCTATTACCTTCATTTTATTCCTTGGACAACAACTTAAAGCACCAAACACTTGTAATTTTCTTTACTTGGTTGGCTGTTCGTCGATCATTATAAATAGATGGCTCTCTTACTTCCGTTTCATAACCATAATCCAATCAGCATCACCTATATACAATAAGAATTTGAATCCTGCTAGTCATTTCTTTTTTGTGTGTGTTTAACAATGGAGGATCCTACTACAGCCAGCCTTTCAAACTCAGTTATGTGGTACTCAATAATCCTTGGCTTCCTGCCTATCCTCCTCTTGTTATTTCATCGCCATTTTTCTCGCAATGAGCTTAACTTGTGCATTTTCTACCATATAAAGCCTCATATGGTGCCATCTCGATACTAACTTGAAAATTGTTATTGTAAGCAAATTTTATCAAGGGCAAATAAATATCCCAACTACCCTTAAACTCCAAAACACAAGCTCACAACATATCCTCCAGGGTTTGAATAATATGCTCTGACTGACCATCAATCTGTGGATGAAAAGTTGTATTGAAGTTCAACTTAGTGCCTAAAGCCTTTTGTAAGCTGGTCTAGAACTTAGAAGTAAATCGAGAATCTCTATCTGAAACAATAGACACTGGTACCCCATGAAGTCAAACTATCTCAGCCACATAAATACTCACCAACTTGTCCATTGAATAGGTGGCCTTAAATGGTAAAAAGTGAGCAGATTTTGTAAGTCGATCAACAACCACCCAAACACTATCTTGCCCGCTCTGGGTACGTGGAAGTCCTGTTACAAAGTCTATAGTGATATGCTCCCATTTCCACTCAAGAATAAGAAGCGGTTCAGAACATCCTGCAGGTCTTTGATGTTCAGCCTTAATCTGCTAACAAACTAAACATCGAAAAATAAATTCTGCTATCTCTCTTTTCAAGCCCTGCCACCAATAATGATCTCTCAAAGTACGATACATCTTTGTACTACCAGGATGCATCGTGTAAGCTGAACAATGAGCTTCTGCCATGATCTCCTTTTTCAACTCCTTAATATCAGGTACACAAAGTCTATCACCTACAACTAAGACTCTATCATCTCTCACTGTAAAGTCAGTTCGTAGACCTTTTTGCACATCCTCTCTCAACTTCATTAACTGTGGGCCCTGGTCTTGCATCTGGTAGACTTTGTCAATTAAAGTTGGTCTAACTTAAAAATTAGTTATGAAAGCTCTATAATTATCAGCTTTCAACTCGACTCCCAAGGATCTCAACTCAATCAACAAAGGCATATATGACACTCATAAGTGAGATATAGAACTGGAGGATTTTCTACTTAGTGCACAGCTACCACATTCGCTTTGCCCGGATGATAATCAATAGTGCAATCGTAATCTTTAATTAGCTCAATCCACCTCTTCTGTCTCAAATTTAGCTCTTTCTGAGTAAACAAATACTTTAAACTCTTATGATCAATGAAAATCTGACATGTGACCCCATATAAGTAATGTCTCCAAGTTTTGAGTGCAAACACCACTGTGGCTAATGTTGAGTGCTAAAAAGTATGTATTTATAATGGAGAAAATCATCATTTTATACTTCAAGTCTCACTAACATTCATACTTTTATGTCTTTAAGTCCCTTGTGATTTAATTATATATGTTTTATTTTAATTAATCATTTTATATATTTTAGGGGACATCATGGTCATTTCATAATGAACGAGAGATCAGATAAAAAAACGGACAACAATTTTGAACTCAAGACAGTCAAAAACCTTAGGAGGAGCATAGAAAGATAAATGGTACTATTCACATATACGGTACTGTTCACGGCACTGTTTACCTATATTGTACGAAGATGTGGCACTGTATGATGACGTGGCAGCATTTGATTGGACAAATGATGTGGCATTGACCGCTTATGTGGCATTGACTAATGATGTGGTGTTGACTGATAACCTGTCGCGATCCTATTGGACTAAAATGCCGATGTGGCGTTGCCCGGCGACGTGGCAGTATATTAATGTATCGAAAAAACGTGCGTACGGTACATGCATATACATGGAATGACAGCCCTGATGATGTGTTCCATCTAATAAGAACTTGTCACGTGGCACAATCCTAAGCGTCCAAATTGTTTTAATCCGATGGCCATGATTTACTCATTGTATCTATAAAAAGAGGGCTCCCCCCTTTAATTTGACACCCTTGAATCCATTTTTTAGCACTATTTTTTATAATTTCATCCCTATCTTGGATTTTCTACGTATTTTAATAAAATTCTCATTTTACCCCTAGTTCAATTATGAGTAGCTAATTTTCTTTCAAGCTTAGGTTGAGAGTGAAGTCTCAACATGCTCTATGGGCTTAATTTGGTAAATTTACTTTTTCTTCCCCTCTAATTTATGTGGATGTTTTAACTTTTCGTAGACAGATAATAATAATCTTGTCTAGATATCGACTGGTATTACCGTCTCCCTAGGCAAGGTTATTACTATTTGGCACGGGAAGAATTTAACACCATATCTATTAAAGTGTGGATCATGAGGAGCGGAAAATCCCCCTTTATGATTTAATTGGTATTAATAATGAATGTTAAGCCGATATTGCATGTTGAGTACAGATCCGGAGATCCAAGCATTTCATTTTAATAGTTTATTCCTACCGCTTTAATTTAAATTAGTAAATAGCCTACGTCATTTTCATTATAAATCCAACCACCAACTCAGAAAATTAATTCTACATGCAATTAAAATTCACCTCCTCGTGGGATCGACACTCGTCACTGTTGATCTATTCTACAATAGATTCGTGTGCTTGCGAGTTCAATAAAATTTGCACAACAACTAACTTTAAATCATGTGTTGGGTAGTTTTGCTCATGCTTCTTAAGTTGTCTAGACGCATAAGCCACCACTTTTCCATGCTGCATTAACACACAACCTAATCCCTGCCTAGAGGCATCACTGTATACGAAAATCCTTCGTTCCGAGATGGAAGCATAAGAATGGGTGCCGAGGTGAGACGTGTCTTAAGTTCTTGAAAAGTCTTTTCACAATTGTCATCCCACTGGAACTTAGCATTCTTCCTAATTAGCCGTGTCAAAGGAATAGCAATCTTGGAGAATCCTTTTACGAATCTAAGATAATACCCAACTAATCCAAAAAAACTCCTAGCCTCCGAGACATTTGTAGACTGTTCCCATTTTACAATTGCTTCAATCTTTTGAGGATCAACATAAATGCCTTCAACTGATATCACATGGCCCAAAAATACTACTTTGTCCAACCAGAACTTACACTTGTTGAACTTGGCATAAAGCTGCTTTTGTCTTAAAGTTTGCAAAACAGTTCGTAAATGCTCCGCATGTTCCTCCTGACTCTGAGAATACACCAAAATATCATCAATGAACACAATCACAAACCAATCTAGATAGGGGCGAAATACCCTATTCATGAGCTCCATAAAAGCTGCTGGAGCATTAGTCAGCCCGAATGACATTACTAGAAACTCATGGTGTCTATAACGAGTACTAAATGTTGTTTTAGAAATGTTAGCTTCTTTAATTTTAAACTGATGATATCCTGAGCACAAGTCAATTTTAGAAAACACCTTCGCTCCTTGAAGTTGATCAAACAAGTCATCAATACATGGAAGGGGGTACTTATTGCGTACTGTAACTTTGTTCAACTGCCTGTAATCAATGCAGAGTCTAAGAGTACCATCTTTTTTCTTAACGAACAAAACTGGAGCTCCCCACGGAGATACACTAGGTCTAATAAATCATTTATCCACCAATTTTGTAGTTGAGCTTTAAGTTCCTTTAATTCAGCTGGAGCCATCTTATATGGTGCTATAAATATAGGAGCAGTCCCAGGGACTAAATAGATAGAAAACTCAATTTCTCTGTCAGGTGGCATCCCTGGAAAGGAAGGTCATCTGGAAATGCATCTAGAAACTCCTTGACTACTGGAATATCCTCTAATCTCATCTCGTTAGCTTTTGTGTCTATCACATACGGAAAATAAGCTGAGCATCGTTTTCGTAACAACCGTCTTGCATTAATAGCCGATATAACACATGAGGGAAATAATTTACGCTCTCCACATAATTTCACCTCGTTTTTTCCTGGCTTTTTAAACACAACTTGCTTTTTGAAACAATCCATTGTAGCATGGTGAGATGCAAGCCAATCCATACCCAAAATAATCAAATTTGCCTCAAAGTCATGCTCACCGAAACTAATCACAGAATCTCGATACACACTCTCAGTAAGTAGTGAACCCCCAATAGGTGTACTAACAACTAATCCACAATCTAGTGGTTCAGGCTCTCGCTCTACATGCGTGGTAAACATATGGGAAACAAAAGAATGGTGGATCCAGGATCAATAAAAATATAGGCCTCACGGCCAAAAATAGATAACATACCCATAATAATTTCTGAGGTAGCATGAGCCTCCTGCTGTGTCAATGCAAAAACTCGACCCTGGGTGTGAGGCCGACCAGGTTGACCTCTCTAACTCAGGGCAGCTGTCTGGCTCCGAAATATAAATGTAGAGCCCCTAGTCTGCACACCTCTCTGACTTAGAGTTGGTCCGGAGTAAGAGTGATATTGTGGAACTAGCCCTTGAGCAAAACTATCACCCTGAGGAAATCATTTGGGGTTTAAGTTAACAAGAAAATGGATGAAAACTGAAGAATTTTAGATAGAGTGAGAGAGTGGAGAGATCACAGTGATAGAGAGAGAAATAAAAAGAGAATGAATGAAGAAGATGATGAATAGTATATGTAACCCGTGAAGCCAGCTAGCTGCTTGGAGCAATCGGTTAACCATTTCCTAGGCAGAAACATAGCATTTAGCCATTTGCTTTGAGCTGGCTAGCCGTTATGTTTTTGTCTTGCTAACCATTAACTACTTGAAATAGGCGGCTAACCGATTCTCTTATGTCTTGCACCATTTCGGTTTTTGGCCAAAATTTGATCAATTTTGAAATCGTTTTATGATTCCGAAACATTTTAAAAGCCACACTTAATTTGTGAACATTTAAAAATACAACATATTAAACATAAGTATAGACCACACAATCATCCAAGATAGAAGATTAAATAAGTCTAATAGTCTTAATATCATGAAAAGAAATGTTAATGTGAAAATGGCATCATCGCAAGTTCAAGTCAAATCTTTAAAAATTGTTCTACATAGAGAGGCTTTTTAAAAATATCAGCAAGTTATTTTTTTGTATAAACAAATTCTAAAGCAATATATCCTTTTTAGGTTATGATCATGCAAGAAATGATGCCTAATTTTAATGTGTCTAGTGACACGACTTAAAAGTGATTTCCAACTCCCAAGTATAAGAGTATCTTGTTGTATTATAGCTCGGTGAGTCCGAGGTCGATACACAGAGAAAAGATTTAATTTGTTTATTTTATTTTTTTCTAAAAATAAAAAAAAACTTGAATATATGAAACTTAATTTAAGTGAAACTATGAAATTGAATTAGCTAGGGTTATGGATTCACTCTTAATAGTAAATAAAATTTAACAAATTCTTTTTGCCATTTTTATTTAGATTTATTGCCCAAAATATTAATTATATAAATTATTATTGTTTTCTCGTTAATTTTATTATAGATTAAGTATTTATTGTGCCAAAATTTAATTTGTCTACAATAAATCAAGATACAAAGTTACCATATCTTATATTAAGATATTAAGAATTGATTGTGCCAAAATCTTTTTTTTTTTTTGTCTACAATAAATCAAAATTTCAAAATATAAAATATGTATAAAATTAATTAGAAAATAATTTAATTTATATAATTAAAAATAGAATTTGATTAAATCATATTTATTTCTCAAGAGTTTCACCTTACCCTAACTATTATTGTTTAACTAAGAATGATTGAAATAAAAATAATTCTTGAAATTAAATTACTTATAATTAAAAGGAAATAAAACAACTAAAATTGGAAATAAAACTAATATTATTTATGAAAATAATTACACAAAATATTAAAACACACTTGGTAAAAAGGATTACAAGGGGATTGAGAGAATTTGAGAAGAAAACGGATGAAAAAAAGGCAAAAATAAGGCTCTATTTATATAGAAATAAATTTATAATCCAATGTTTTACGGTCTCTGATAAGCTTGATGCATGCGCTCCATACAACCATTATATCAAGATCCAACGGTTGGTCAAACGTCAAAAGTCAATCTTACGCGTGGCATCATATGAAACGTTCGATTTGATCAAAAAACGGTTGAGATTTGGTGGGTTAATAGGTGGATCGGGTTGACCCAAATACAAAGATTTGGATCCTTCAACTTGCTTCACCAACCACTGCCACGTGGCACAATCTTGGCCATTGAATAATGAACAGTTGATATTTAGTCAAAATTGACAGCTATCCAGTGCATTCATATCTATAGTAAACTCATTTTATCATCCAATCAATGCTTGGTCAACTGAAAAAGTCAATTTTTTTATAAAAGCTGGATTTTAAGCCGGTCTTGACCCATCCTAAGGTTTTCGGACCTCCGAAATCCAAATTTGACATTCATTTTCTCATTTGGAGCCTCAAATTACGTGAAATCAATATTTTACCTAATAAATACACAAAAATACGCAAAATTAAATATAATTAAAACATAATTAATAATTCTTAATATATTACATGAATACAAATATAAATTATAATATATACACAAAATAACATTTTTATCCTTTAATAAATATACAATTTTTAACACTAATCACAATTGCTAGTCTCTAGCAATTAAAGCGTTATATTAAATTAAGATTTATAAAACTCACATGCAAGTTAATAATTATTCATCTAACCTCTAAATTACCAAATAAATAAACTCGGCTAAATTTGTTTAACTTTTTGTCGTTCACTCATTATCCAGTACATCACCAAATATTCTTTTGTGCTCAAGTCATTAACACAATACTTATGGGGCTTCATTAAAAGAAAACAACATTTTCATTCCAAAATTCATTAGAAACTATATCTTGAGGCAACATATTATTCATATATATTTTAAAATATTACATTTTTAACCCATGTAGCGAGCTTTAGGCCAGTGACGCCCAGACCAGTTGGCCTTAGGGCATTAGGTGTTGAAACACCACTACGGACTTAATTACTCAGGTTTTAGATATAGCAAAAGTAGACATTTAATTTTTTTTCTTTTTTTCTTTTTTTTTTTATTTTTTTTTGCGATATACATTTTTTACTACCTTAGATATCATCTCTAATAAATAGAAAAGAACTAAATGTTGCAAAAACTTTAACTTATAACCCACTAGTATGTGTCACAGTGTGTGTGTGTAGAATGATTTAATAATACCTGTTAAATGAGTAAACAAAATAACTTAATAACCAATTAGAGAGTTCAAAAATTTGAGTAATTCAAAGAAAAAAGGAATAAAAACAACATACTTTGAATTTGAAAATCAAAATATAATACAACAGAACTATTAGGATGCGTATCAAAAGTCCAGACTCTTTACACAGCCATTCTAGACATAAAAAAAATTGTTGTTGTTGTTTTTTTTTTTTTAGAAAAATAGATAAACAAATCTATTTATAATGTACATTACTATCCCCTCCCCCCAACCTACTTCAAACATTATTCATAATTTAAAGATATACATGCAAAAAGGTGAAAAAGATAAAGAAAACATAAATAATAAAAAAGAGATAAAAAAATCATATCTGAATCGACTGCAGAAGCTTGAAGAAGATGACAAAAAAAAATAATAATAACTCTAGGAATAAGAATATGCATTTCTAGAAGTATTACACTTTATATTCTGCCATCTTCGACTCAAATTTATTTAAAGTTAGTTTTTACAACATCACCAGGACAGAACATTCTACAACTATCAACTATTCTCTCCCCCCAACCAGAATGAGACATTGTCCCCAATGTCTTAAAAGAAAGAAGTAGAGTTTAGAAAACATTATTTGATTGCTTCTAGAAAATAATCATAAACGAAGAGTTAAATCTAATTTGCACTTCTTACGAGGGCTATAATCACCATCATTAGTAAACCATTTCAATGTCAAAGTCTTGGGATCTGGTTCTAGTTTATAAGCTTGTAAAAGATCAAGTAACTCATTAGTAGTAGAAGCTCAAATAAAGAGTTTTTTTGCGGAGATTGGAATAAAATGATTCTTAATTGCATGGTTAATGAATGTTAGCAAGCCATAATAAAAGTTATTAACGTTTAACAAACCGATGGGTTTTTTATGGATGTTCAAACTGGCCCAAGATGCAAATGTAATCAATGCCTCTAAAGTTGCAAGATCTCCTGGTAAGAAAATAAAAGCATCAGCATGATTTACGTTTTAGTTATTCTCTCATGCATACTAGAGGTTTTAAAGCTTTTAGAATAATGCCTAGCACTTGGTTTCCTCTAGTAAAAACAGCTTCTGAGACAAGTTTTGATAACCCTCGGTCACCTCCTCCATATATAAAGTGGAGTTTTCTTTCAGTTATGACATGACTAAGATCTACAGCTGCCTCAACAAGCTCCTTGTATTTTCCATAATAAAATCTAGAAAGCACACAAATGTTTTTGAATTGTTTACTTGAAAATGATGCCATTGGAAAAATTTTCAAAAACAAGTTGTAAATATTTGAAAAAGGAGCTCATATTTAAAGATCTTGGTGATAGACATAATGATACACAGCTGTAAATGAGTTTTTGTATTTGTCAAATGACGCGTAAAGCTCATGGCTCAATAATTCAAAAGCAAACAGCAAAAAGAAAAAGCAAACAGTGACTAAAAACAAACAGTAAAAAGAAAACATACAATAATTAGATACAAAACTCACACCATTAATAATGTAAATGATAAAAGAACAAAATGAAAAGATATGTACTGGTAGTTGTGATTGTGGCTCACATCTTTCTCTGGTTTTACGTTCAGTAACGGCTTGAACGCCCTCTATGGGTTGAGGATAGGCTTCCCATCCAGTTTTCTTATAAACTGGCAAATATGGTCTTTTTGAGTCAGATTCCCAAGACTAAACTGTGCACTTTGTTTTTGGAATAGTCCCCATAAGTTATGAATCTCACATTGCACATATCTGCTTCGATGCGTCTCAAGAGATCATAAGATATCATCCAACGATTCTTTACTCAGGCCATCTTTAACGAATTTAATTTTATCTTCTCAAGTATCAAGAACTATTCTTAAAAATTTACAAATTTCTCACTTGCAACTAAGTCTTACACAGTTATGACAGTCAGAGCCAAGTCTTTTAGCTCTTCTTTTTTTAGCATATTTGCTTTTACCAAAACCAGCCATGTAAGAAATAAATGAATCAGAAAACTCACCTGCCAATCGGACATTTGCTTCAATTAACCAACGGATATCAGGAGGAATTCCATTGATCATTAGCAAATGTAATCGTTCACAACGAGCTTTATAAATTTTTTTGAGAACATTTTGAGGGAGAGAAGGAAAGCGCTTATGCAATTTATGTTGTATTTCTTCCATGTCTAATTTTGAGGTTTCAGTTATTGTGGAAAACTGAAAATACCGACTTAAAAAGCCACGGAGTACCATTATCTGCCACTTATATGGAAAAATAAATCAAAACACACTAAAATAAAGAAAATCAAATATTCAAAATCGAATCAAACGTGAAAGCGAACAAAATAAGAAAATACACAATAAAAAGAAAAAAGAACTTATATTCATCCTCTTATTGATTTAACCTCAAGCTGTAATTGGAAATCATATATCCCATCCTCTATTCCTCTGAGTTGGTTTTCCAGATCCTCAACATAAGACACAAATGTTGGTGGTCGATGATCCCAAATCAGATGTGATTTACAACTTTGTATCACGCGTCTCAAGTGAAATTTCACTCGTAAAAGTTCTTCGAGACGTTTGATAAGAAATTTTCTCATGGAGGTTGTCATGATATACAATGACAAAAAAAATACAATAAATAAACACTCTTAAGCATAATAACGCGTAAATAAAAGTCAAACAATTCAATCGATAAAGTGAAAGTGAAAAGTTAAATTAAAAAAAACTCAATCAAAATTTGGTGGGTCACTCAAATTTATTTCGATGCTGTGTTCGCATGTTAGTATTCCAGATAAGGTTTTAATCTTTGTCCATTAACTTTAAATGTGACACTATTATTTGGATTCTCAATTTCTACGACCACATATGGATATACATTTTTTACAACAAATGGGCCACTCCACTTTGACTTTAACTTTCCTGGAAATAAATGACGACGAGAATTATAAAGCAACATTTTTTGACCAATTTCAAATGTTTTCCGAAAACTTTTTCATCATGAAAAACTTTTGTTCTTGCCTTAATAATTCTTGAATTTTCATATGCATCGTTCCTCAATTCCTCAAGTTCATTCAATTGCAATTTCCGCACATTACCAGCATCATCCAAATTTGAATTAAAAGCTCTAATATCCCAAAATGATTTATGCTCAAGTTCAACAGGTAAATGACAAGGTTTACCATAAACTAACCGATAAGGTGACATTCCTAAAGATGTCTTAAATGCAGTACGATAGGCTCAAAGTGCATCAGTCAATCGAACATACCAATCTTTACGGGTTGGGTTAATCGTCTTTTCTAAAAATTATTTTATCTCCCTATTTGCTAATTCAACTTGACCATTTGTTTGAGTATGATAAGGGGTAGCAATTTTAAATGTAATTCCATATTTCTTCATTAAAGACTCAAATGACTTATTACAAAAATGCTTGCCTCCATCACTGATAATGGCTCGAGGAACTCCAAATCGACTTAAAAGATTTTCTCTTAAAAATTTAACCACAGTTTTGCTATTATTATTTCGACAAGAAATTGCTTCAATCCAATTTGAGACATAATCAACTGCAACTAATATGTACACAAATCCAAAAGATGGTGGAAATGGGCCCATGAAATCAATTCCCCAACAGTCAAATATTTCAATCTCAAGTATGGGATTTAAAGGCATAATGTTTCTTTTAGTAATTGACCCCAATGTTTGACAATTTTCACAAGTTTTACAAAATTCATATTTGTCTTTGAATATTGTAGGCCAATAAAATCCACATTGTAAAATTTTATTTGTAGTTTTTCTTAAAGAAAAGTGTCCACCACATGCTTCAAAATGACAAAAATTAATGACACTACTTACCTCATCGTTTGGAATACAACGCCGAAAAATTTGACTAGGGCAATATTTGAACAAGTAAGGATCATCCCAATAAATTTTTTTTACCTCAACCAAAAATTTCTTCTTCTCTTCACTATTCCATTGCAAAGGCATTTTACCTGTAACAAGGAAATTAACAATGTTAGCAAACCATGGCATTGAAATCACAGAAAATAGAAATTCATCAAGGAAAGAATCATTGATGGGTGTTATGTCTGTGCAAATTTCATATGTGAGTCTTGATAAATTATTAGCAATGACATTTTCAGCACCCTTTTTATCCTTAATGGTGAGATCAAATTCTTGAAGTAACAAAATCCAACAAATTAGTCTTGGTTTGGCATCCTGTTTAGTCATTAAATATCTCACAGCAGCATGATTAGTAAAAACAATGGATTTAAAACAAAGCAAATACAAACGAAATTTGTTTAATGCAAATATCACAGCAAGTAATTCTTTTTCAGTTGTTGAATAATTCATTTGAGTACTATCCAAAGTCTTATTCGCATAGGAAATCACAAAAGGCTTACCGTCCATTCTTTGTCCTAAAACATCACCAACGGCAAAGTCACTTGCATCACACATTAATTCAAAAGGCAAAGACCAATCAGGGGATTGCATAATGGGTGCGGATGTTAAAAGATAAATTATTTTCTCAAAAGATTTTTTACAATCATCAGTCCATTCAAATGGTGCATCTTTTAATAAGAGGTTACAAAGTGGTTTAGATATGGCACTAAAGTTTTTTATAAACCTCTTATAAAATCCTGCATGTCCTAGAAATGATCTCACATCTCTAACTGTTTTTGGTGGTGGTAATTAAATATGACTTCAATTTTTGCTTTGTCAACTTCAATTCCTTTAACAGATACAACATGACCCAAAATAATTCCACAAGTAGCCATGTAATGACATTTTTCCCAATTCAACACAGGTTCTTTTTCAACACACCTTTTTAAAACGTTTTCTAAATTATCAAGGCAATCATTAAAAGAATTCCCAAACACAGTCAAATCATCCATAAAGACCTTTAAACAATGTTCAACCATATCACTGAAAATACTTAGCATGCATCTTTGAAATATTGCAGGAGCATTACAAAGTCCAAATGGCATTCTTGTAAATGCAAATGTTCCAAAAGGATATGTAAATGTGGTATTTTCTTGATCTTCAAGTGCTATAGGAATTTGATAATAACCTGAATATCCACATAAAAAATAGTAGTAAGGATGTCCAGCTACTCTTTCTAAGATTTGGTCAAGAAATGGCAATGGAAAATGATCTTTTCTAGTGGCTTCATTTAACTTTCTATAATCAATGCACATGCGCCAACTAGATGTAATTTGTGTTAGGATTAATTCACCTTTATCATTCTTGACAACAATGATTCCAAATTTTTTAGGCACTACTTGTGTAGGACTTACCCACTTACTATCAAAGATAGGGTAGATAATTCCCGCATCAAATAATTTAAGGACTTCTGTTTTCACTACTTCTTTTATATGTGGGTTTAATCTTCTTTGAGGTTGTTGACATGTTTTAGCATTTTCTTCCAAATTGATTATGTGTGTGCAAATTAAAGGATTAATACCTTTAATATCATTTAAAGTTCATCCAATTGCGTTTTTATACTTTTTAAGAATAGATAACAACTTACCTTCTTGGTCGCTTGATAGAGTAGAAGAAATTACAACATGATAAGTTTGTTCTTCCCCAAGATAAGCATACTTCAATTCCTTCGGCAAAGGTTTCAATTCCAATTTAGGTGCTTCTTGTTGTTCAGTCTTTTCAATGATTCCAAGCTCATCAAATTGTAGTTTCTCATCATCATTTTGTAAAGTCTGAGCAGAGTCAAGCAACAAATTTATATTAGAAGTATCATGTTCAAGTTGCTTATTTAATTCAATTGAATTAACCAAACAAACATCATTAAGCTTAGAAAAATTTCCTTTTTGAATATTTTCCTCTATACAAGATTCAAGCAATTCCTTTTGTTCATCATCAACAGTATCATATTCATTCTCATTTCTTCATTAGGTTACGTACACATGTTAAAAACATTCAATTCTAAAGTCATATTTCCAAATGACAAATTCATTAAACCATTCTTACAATTAATCAAAGTATTAGCAGTTGTTAAAAATGGTTGACCTAAAATTACAGGAATTGGTTTATAATTATTCACAACAGGTTCAGTTTCTAAGACAATAAAATCCACAGGGTATATAAATCTATCAACTTGCACTAAAACACCTTCCACTATTCCTTTTGGTACTTTAACTGATCTATCGGCAAGCAAAAGTGTAATTGAAGTTGATTTTAGCTCACCAATATTAAGTTGAAGATAAACTGAATATGGAAGCAAATTAACAATAGCACCAAGGTCTAGTAAAGCATGCTCAATTCTGTGATCACTGTTGAGTACTAGAAAGTGTGTATTTATAATGAAGAAAATCATCATTTTACACTCCAAGTCTCACTAACATCCCTATTTTTATGTCTTTAAGTCCCTTGTAATTTAATTATGTATGTTTTATTTTAATTAAGTATTTTATGTATTTTAGGGGATATCATGATCATTTCACAATAAACGAGAGATCAGATGGAAAAACGGACAGCACTTTTGAACTCGGACGCCTCCAAGTCAAAACCTTAGGAGGAGCATAAAAAAAAAAATGGTATGCTCACATATACTCGATCGTTTTTCACACTTACTTGATGCGTTGATATATACGGTACTATACATGACATCGTTTCACACCTTTGTTCACTCACCCAAGTTGTATCTTTGACGCTGACGCGGCAATCGATGGCGACGGCGGCATTTGATTGGACGAATGATGTGGCATTGACCGCTTATGTGGCATTGACTGATGATGTGGCGTTGATTGATGACGTGTCACGAGCTTATTGGACCAAAAATGTTGACCGGTGACGTGGCAGAATGTTAGTAGACGGAAAAAAATGTGTGTACGGTACATGCATATAAACAGAATAACAGCCCTGATGATGTGTTCCATCCAATAGGAACTTGCCACGTGGCGCAATCCTGAGCGTCCAAATTGTTTTAATCCGATGGCCATGATTTACTCAGTGTATCTATAAAAAGGGGGCTTCCCCACCTAATTTGACACCCCTGAATCCATTTTTGGACTCCATTTTCTGTAATTCCATCTCCATCTTGTATTTTCTACGTATTTTAATAAAATTCCTATTTTACCCCTAGTTCAAATATGAGTGGCTAATTTCCTTTCAAGCTTGGGTTGAAGGTGAAGTCTCAACATGCTCCATGGGCTTAATTTGGTAAATTTACTTTTTCTTCCCCTTTAATTTATGTGGTTGTTTTGACTTTTCGTAGACAGATAGTAATAATCTTGTCTGGATATTGGCTGGAATAACCGCCTCCCTAGGCAAGGTTATTACTATTTGGCACGGGAAGCCCTTAGCACCATATCTATTAGAGTGTGGTTCATGATGAGTGGAAGTTCCCCCTTCATGATTTAATTGGTACTAATAATGAATGTTAAGCCGATAGTGCATGTTGAGACAGATCCGGAGATCCAAGCATTTCATCCAAATAGTTTATTCCTACAGCTTTAATTTAAATTAATATATTGCCTACTTCATTGTCATTATAAATCCAATCATCAACTCAGAAAATTAATTGTACACATAATTAAAATCCACCTCCTCATGGGATCGACACTCGTCACCATTAATCTATTCTACAATAGATTCGTGCACTTGCGAGTTCAATAAAATTTGCACAACAATCACCAATAATATAAGAAACAGTAGGACAACCAGGGTCTTTATATTTAAGCTTATTATTAATAGACAAAATTGTACTTACCTGTTCAACCATGAAAGCACTCTTTTTTACCTTCAATTTTCTTTTGACAGTGTGTAAATCTTTTAAAAATTTGGCATATAAAGGTACTAGCTTGATTGCATCTAACAAAGGAATGTTAACTTTCACTTGCTTGAAGATTTCATCAATTTCAGAAGAGTGGTTTGATTTTCTTGGTTTATTTAATGCTTGTGGAAATGGTGGTTCAATGGAACAATGGTTATTTCTTCACTAGGTGTAAGTTTATTTAGTTCCTCCTTACCCTTTGAATTTTCATCTTCACAAGGTTTAGGAATAGGTCTATCAACAATCTTACCATTACAAAGAGTTATAACTGACTTGACTGGGTCCATGAGTGGATTTTATTGAATCTTAGGATTTGGTTGTGGTTGATCTGGAAATTTTCCTTTCTTGAATTGTGAGTGCAGAGGCAATTTTAGCAAGAGTATCTTTTAAATCCAAAAAGGTTTGTGCATTTTGATTGTTAATAGCATCTTGCTTTCTAATGCATGAATGCATTGTATCTTCCAAATTTTTCCATGGTAGTGGAACATATGGTACATAAGGCTGAGCATTTTGAAAATTTTGTGGAGGTGGTGCTTGTGAAGATTGTGCATTATTATTATTCCTCCAACTAAAATTTGGATGATTTCTCCAACTAAGATTATAAGTCTGTGAATATGGGTTTGGCTTATTAAAAGTGTGAATGGCATTTGCTTGATCATACAAACATTCTTTAAGTGTAGTCAGAGTGGGACAAATTTGAGTGAAATGATCATTAGAACTACAAACATTATATGCAATTTCTTCAATAGATTTCACTTGATCATTTTTTTTATTTTCTAAAGCTTCAACCTTCCTAACTAGGAATGCAAATTTTGCTTGTAAATCATGATCTTCCCTAAGGTTATGGATTCATCCATTGGATGGAGATGGTTGTGGTTTATTTTTCAATTCAAAAGTTCCAACAGTATCTCAATATTGTGCACTTTCAGCTAATTGGTCAAGATAATCTAATGCATCTTCATGATTTTTATCTCTAAATTCACCATTACACATCATTTCTACAACTTGTCTATTTTGGTGTGTCAAACCCTCGTAGAAATAATTGACCAATCGCTAAGTTTTAAAACTATGGTGTTGACATATGTTAAGCAATTCTTTCAATCTATCCCAACATTGGTATAATGTTTCTTCATTTTTTTGAGTGAACGAAGTGATTTGCCTTTTAAAAGAATTGGTTTTATGAGGTGGAAAATTTTTTTTCAAAAACTGTTCTTGCATGTTATTCCAAGTTCTTATTGATCCAGATCTAAGATTTTGTAGCCAGGTTTTAGCTTTATCTTTTAATGAAAAAGGAAAAAGCTTTAATCTAATTATGTTCATGCTACAGTTTTGGTCTGTGTATGTATTTCAAACTTCCTCAAAATCTCTTAGATGTAAGTATGGATTCTCATATTCTAAACCATGAAATGTTGGTAAAAGTTGGATAATAACTGTTTTGAAATTGAATCGTACTGCTTCTGGAGGAAATACTATATACGAGGGGGCTCCGGTTTTAGTCGGATTCATGTAATCTCTCAAGGTTCTTGGTTGATTATGGTCATGTGCATTATGTTGAGAATGATTATCTTCCTGATCAATTTGAGGATTAAGATGGTCCAAAAGGTTTTCATCTTGAATCTCAGCCATGATTGATGGCGGTGATTTAGATCTACAAATTAATCTACCACTCGAAGTTCGAGACCAATGTCGCATGCAATGATTATGATGATTATGTGTGTGAAATTATAGCGTAAAAATAATACACAAAAATAAATAAATAAATAAATGAAATTTACACAAAATAAAAGCAAACTGAAAATTAAATGAACAAGATAAATATACAAGAAAAAAATACGAAATAAATAAAATGAAAATTAATTAACTGAAATTAAATAGGCGGTTGAACCTGCCTTATAAATAAATAAAGAAGAAAAATAAATGCAAAAATTAAATTGTGAAAATTAAATTACAAAAATTAAAAGAAGAAAGAAGGAAAAATAAAAATAAATGCAAAAATTAAATTGTGAAAATTAAATTACAAAAATTAAAAGAAGAAAGAAGGAAAAAGAAAAATAAATGCAAAAATTAAATTGCGAAAAAAAAATAAATGCGAAAATTAAATTGCCAAAAAAAAAATAAATGCAAAAATTAAATTGCGAAAATTAAAATGCTAAAAGTTAAAAGAAGAAAGAAGGAATACTTACCTCAACCCATAGACTCTTTTTCTTTTTCTTTTTTTTTATTTTAAAAATTACCAACCAATTAAATGATTAATTCAAATTATTAGGCATTTGTTGTAATTTTTAAAGTGAACATTCAGTTTATTGAATCCAAATAAAGTCCAAATAGAGTCCAAATAAGGTCCAAATAAGTACAAAGATAGTCCAAAAAAGTTCAAGTTATAAGTTCAAATTTGATTATTATGGGAAATTTCGGCAAGGGATTTAATTGTAAATTTTTTAGAATTTTATGGTCAAACTGTAATTATAAAAAGAAGGAGCTGGAGACAAAAATTTTTGGGGTGAAAATGAAATTTTGAAGAATTTAAGAAAAGAAAAATGAGGTAAATGAAAATTTACAAAAAAAAAAGAAATAAAAACGAAATAAAATAAAACAAAATAAATACCTCTCCCCGACAACAGCGCCAAAAACTTGACACGATTTAAAAGTGATTTCCAACTCTCAAGTATAAGAGTGTCTTATTATATTATAGCTCGGTGAGTCCGAGGTCAATCCACAAAGAAAACATTTAATTTGTTTATTTTTATTTTTTTTCAAAAAATAAAAATAAAAATT
Source organism: Luvunga scandens (assembly GCA_030449905.1). Classification (NCBI taxonomy): domain Eukaryota; kingdom Viridiplantae; phylum Streptophyta; class Magnoliopsida; order Sapindales; family Rutaceae; genus Luvunga; species Luvunga scandens. Next base: position 618,107 of record JASUUG010000463.1, on the reverse strand, counting down.
GAATGTATGAAACTTAATTTAAGTGAAACTATAAAATTGAATTAGTTAAGGTTATATAAATTATTATTATTTTCTCATTAATTTTATCATAGATTAAATATTTATTGTGCCAAAATTTAATTTGTCTATAATAAATCAAGGTACAAAGTTACCATATCTTATATTAAGATATTAAGAATTTATTGTGCCAAAATCTAATTTTTTTTTGTCTACAATAAATCAAAATTTCAAAATATAAAATATGTATAAAATTAATTAGAAAATAATTTAATTTATATAATTAAAAATAGAATTTGATTAATCATATTTATTTCTCAAGAGTTTCACCTTACCCTAACTATTAGTATTTAACTAAGCATGATTGAAATAAAAATAATTCTTGAAATTAAATTACTTATAATTAAAAGGAAATAAAAACAACTAAAATTGAAAATAAAACTAATATTATTTATTAAAATAATTACGCAAAATATTAAAACACATTTGGCAAAGAGGATTACAAGGGGATTAAGAGAATTTGAGAAGAAGAGAGATGAAAAAAACACAAAAATGAGGCTCTATTTATAGAGAAATAAATTTATAATCCAGTGCATTGCGGTCTATGATAAGCTTGGTGCATATGCTCCATACAACCATTAGATCAAGATCCAATGGCTGGTCAAACGTCAAAAGTCAATCTTACATGTGGCATCATATGAAACGTCCGATTTGATCAAAGAATAATAGAGATTTGGCAGGTTAATGGGTGGATCGAGTCGACCCAAATACAAAGATTCGGATCCTTCAACTTGCTTCACCAACCACTGTCACGTGGCACAATCTTGGCCATTGATTAATGAACGGTTGAGATTTAGTCAAAATTGACAGCTATCCAGTGCATTCATATCTATTGTAAGCTCATTTTATCATCCAATGAATACTTGGTCAACTGAAAAAGTTAATTTTTCTTCTAAAAGCTGGATTTTAAGCCGATCTTGACCCATCCTACGGTTTTCGGAGCTCCGAAATCCAAATTTGACCTTCATTTTTCCATTTAGAGCCTCGAATTACGTGAAATTAATATTTTACCTAATAAATACACAAAAATACATAAAATTAAATATAATTAAAACATAATTAATAATTCTTAATATATTACATGAATACAAATATAAATTATAATATATAAACAAAATAACATTTTTATCCTTTAATAACTATACAATTTTTAACACTAATCATCTAGTCCTTGAATATTGAATGTGATTCTTTGACAGGTTTATGGCACTATGATTGTCACACTTGATAGGTATGATTAAGGTTAATACTATAGTCTCTAAGCGTTTGTTTTATCAAAAAGGCTTGTACACAACAACTATCGATGGTAATTTATTCAGCCTTGGTGATTGAAAGTGCAACCAAATTTTTCTTCTTACTAAACCAAAAGACAAGTGTGTAACCCAGAAAGTGATAAGTTCCACTAGTCGGCATTTGAATAGTAATTAGATCTATGTGAGTTTGTCTGGGATACCAAGGGTCAAGATTAATAGTTTCACTCAAATAACAAAAAATTCTTTTAACAAGAAACAAATGAGATTTCTTAGGACATGATTGAGATCTTGCACACAAGCACACACCAAACATAATATCAGGCCTCTTATTAGTCAAATAAATTAAAGATCGGATCATACCTCGATATATTTTGACATCAACTTCTTTACCTTTTTCATCTTTGTCAAGTTTGATTATTGAGCTTATTGGAGTACTTTTAACCTTGCCATCTTCAAGTCCAAATCTTTTGAGTAAATCTCTCAAATATTTAGCTTGATTAATGAAGTTTTCTTCTTCGTTTTGTTTTATTTGTAGGCTAAGAAAGTACTTTAACTCTTTCATCATGCTCATCTCAAATTCTTTGCTCATAAAAGATGAAAATTCCTTATATAAAGACCCATTAGTAGAACCAAAGATAATATCATCAACGTGAATCTGAGTAATAAGTATATCTTCATTCTTATACTTAATAAATAGTATAGTATCAACTTTTCGCATTGAAAAACCATTTTCCAAACAAAATTTACTAAGGTTTTCATACCATGCTTTAGGTACTTGTTTTAAGCTATACAAATCGTTAAGAAACTTGTAAAAATGATTTAGAAATTTTTTATTTTCAAAACAAGGGGGTTATTTAACATAAACTTCTTCCGTAATATAACCATTTAAAAATGCACTTTTGACATCCATTTGATATAAATGAAATCTTTATGACATGCAAATACTAAGAGCATCCTAATGGATTCTAATCTAACTACTAGTGTAAAAGTTTCGTCAAAATCAATTCCTTCTTCTTTGTTGTATCCTTCAGCCACTGATTTAGCTTTATTCCTTGCAACCACACTAGATTCATCCATCTTATTCCTAATACCTATTTAGTACCTATAACAAATTGATGTTCTAGTTAACGAACTAGTTTCCACACATTGTTTCTCTTAAATTGATTTAACTTTCCTTGCATTGCCATAATCAAATATTCATTGTTTTCCGCATCTAAAAAGAATTTTGGTTCAATTTGAGATATAAATGCAGCATGTTGATAGGTATTTCTAAATGATGATCAAGTTGTTATATCTTGTGAGGGATCACTTAAAACTAAGTCTTTAGGGTGAAAAGAAACATACCTTTACTCCTTGGGAAGTGTTTGAAAATTACTTTTATTTTGACGCTGCTTAGGTTGTTCTTGTTGTTCTCCCTAATTTTTGCTTGATAGATCATCTTGCTTGTCTTTTGAAGACTCTTCTTTTTGTACTTCTTTGCCTGCATCATCAACAACAACAATTTCTCTATAGAAGAAGGATTAGATTCATCAAACATAACATGCATTGATTTTTCAACAATCAAAGTTCATTTATTATACACTCTATAAGCTTTGCTTGTATTTGAATATCCAGGAAATATACCAACACCAGACTTTAGATCAAATTTACCAAGATTGTCTTTTGTATACAATATAAAACATTTGCATTCAAAATTTTAAAGTAACCAATGTTGGGTTTTTTATCATTCCAAAGCCCATAGGAAGTTTTATTGAGATAATGTCAAATCAAAACAAGATTAAGAACATAGCATGCGGTATTGCCAGCTTCAGCCTAAAAATATTTTGACAATGCATTTTATTCAACATGGTCCTCGTCATTTCTTAAATAGACCTATTCTTTCTCTCAACAACCTTAGTTTATTGTGGAGTCCTAGGTAATGAAAATTGATGTTCAATGCTAAAATTATTAAAAAAATTTCAAATGCATAATTTTTAGATCTCTACCATGATCACTTTTAACATATGAAATAGTATAAACTTTTTCATTTTGAACCATTTTACAAAAAATCTTAAATGCATCAAAGGCATCATTTTTATTAGCTAAGAGCAATCTCCATGTGTATCTAGAATAATCATCCACAATCACAAATACATAATATTTACCACTTAGACTAGTATATCTAGAAGGTCCAAATACATCCTTGTGAAGAAGTTGAAGTGGTTTTGATGTTGAAACATGATTTTTATTTTTGAAAGAAGTTTTGATTTGTTTTCCAAATTGGCAAGCTTCACAAATTCTATCTTTTGAAAATTGATTTTTGGAAGACCTTTAACCAAATCATTTTTGGAAATTTTTGAAATCAAATTCATACTTGCATGACCTAGTCTTCTATGACATAGCCGGCTATCATCATGTAATGCAGAAACAAATTTATCATCAGACAATGCACAATCTACATTAATGATATACACATTTATAAATCTTTCTCCAACAAACAAAATTCTACCATCACATGCAATCTCAATGAAAATTTTGATTTATCAAAGATGACTTAATAGCCTTTATCACATAATTGACTAATACTAAGTAGGTTATGTTTTAGGTTTTCAACCAAACAAAAATCTTCAATAACAATTGAAAAATTGATACCAATAGTTCCAACTCTAAGAATCCTTTCTTTTGAGTTATCTCCAAATGATACATCTCCATTATTTTTTATTTTCGTCAAACTGAAAAACCATGAATAATAACTAGTCATGTGTCTTGAGTATCCAGGATCCAAATACCATTTATTTCTTTTTCCTTTCTCTTTTAATTCCTACAGAAAAGTTCACAAGTTTTAGGTACCCAAAACCTTTTGGGTCCTTAAGTGTTAGTAAGGTTCCTTTTGGAACCTAAATAGTTTTGATTCCAAGATGTGCATTTCTCTTAATGGGACATGCATAACTTAAATAACTGTTTCTATTACAATAATGACAAAAAACTTTATGATCACTAACGGAAGTAGCCTTAACAAAGTAAATCTTGTAATATTTTTGTTTCAAGTTAGGCTTATACCGAAGACCTCCTTTATCAAAGACACAATTTTGAGAGCTGACCAATTTTTCCAAATTTTTTTTACCATTTGTGAACTTTAACAAACTTTAACACAATATCATTAAGTTCATTATTCCTCTTCTTTAAATCTTCATTTTCCTTAATCCAATCATTAAGACGTAACTTCTCATGTCAATATGAAATACTCCATTTTTCTTATATTCATGCAATCCTATTATGCAATGTTTTATTCTCTAATTTAAGTCCTTTAGGGTGCGTTCGGTATTGTTTTCAAACTGCGGTTTTCATGAAATAAAAATGAGAACGAAAATGCTATTTTCAAATTTATTTTTAAAATTTAAAAATGTGTTCGGTATCATTTTCAAAAACAATCTTGAATATGAAAAAAAAGTAAAATACGTTTGGTAGGAATGTTTTAAAGAATTATTATTAGAATAATTTCCATAAACTTAATATTAAGTAATGAATAATTATTTTTATTATTTAATTAGTTTGATTATTTTAATTTTAAGAATAAAATAGGTGATCTTTTTAACTTTTTTGTTTAAAGAACAATGATAACCTCTACATATTTTATTTAATTAATATAAAAAAATAAATATTATAATGTATATAAAAAGAAAAGATTATTGTGGGGGTAATTGATTTTTTGGGTATAATAATAATAATAATAATAATAATAATAATAATAATAATATTATTATTATTATTATTATTATTATTATTATTATTATTATTATTCATTTTGAAACTTAATATAGGATTGAAAAACAAGGAAAACAAGAAAAAAGTTGTTTTCTCATTTCCTTTGTTAAAAGTGTAGAATGAATTTTATATTTTCAAAAATATTTTTAGAAACAAGCTACCGAACACCTATTTAGTGTTTTCTGAATTCAGAAAACAGAAAACATGATTTGAAAACAATACCGAACGCACCCTTAATCTCTTCATTCAAAGAATCATTCTGTTTTTGGAAAACATCATTCTCATTTGAAATTTAAGCATTTTCTTTTTAAGAGAAACATTTTTCATACTAATTTTCTTTAAATCGTTATGCAATTCAGTGAATGCTTCAAACAACTCATCATAAAAAGAGAGATCATTTACCTCATCAAGTTTTTCTCGTATTACCATAAGTGCTAGATTTGACACTTTATGTGATTCATCCTTTTCCAAGGTCTCCTTATCGTTATCTCCTTATCGTTATCATCCCAAGTTGTCACCATTGCCTTTTTCTTGAGTTTGTTAAGAAAAAGACATTATGATTTTATGTGTCCTGGTTTCTTGCATTCAAAGCATATGATTGTTTTCTTCTTTTCTTTTTCATTTCTAAAGTTCCTGAACTTTCTTTGCTCATTGGATTTCTTAAAGAATTTCCTAAATTTTTTAGCTATCATGGTCATATCTTCATCTTTAAATTTGCTTTCTTCGTCGTTTTCTGATCTTGAAGATTTTGGGGCAATGCTCTTCTTCTTTTTGTCTTCATCACCTCTTTCTGCTATCAAATCTTCTTCATAAGAAATAAATGAGCCAATTAAATCATCAATAGTTAAATTATTTAAATCTTTGGCTTCTTCAATGGCAGTTCTCTTGGATATCTATTCTTTTAGTAAAGACCTAATAATTTTTATTACCTTTCGGCTATTCGAAAAGGTTTTTTTGATAGCTCCTAGATTGTTTATAATATCCGTAAATCTAGTATACGTGGAATGAATGCTCTCGTTTTATTCCATTTGGAACAATTCGTAGACTCTTTAACTTGATTTGTACCTTGATAAACTACTTCAAGTTTCTTCCAAATCTCATATGCATTAGAACAACCCGACAAACAACTGTAATACTAGTAGCACTAGTGTGAGGAGGTCTATTACTTTGCCCCAATTTCTCTACTGTAGTTCCGAAGTAATTTTTCACAAACCTTTGGATGATTGTTCATATTAGTGGTCCCGTTTCTTATAGGATGATAAGCATAAGTTTTACCACGATAATTACATGCAGCTCTTGGTTCTCCTTGACATCTAATAACATGGCCTTATGTATTCAAAAATTTATTTCTTTATTTTTTTTCCCTCTCAATTGAACAGCGCTTTGCTCTGTATTTTGCTCCCCACATTATCATATTCTAAATCCATCTGAGAAGAAAAAATAAAAATAAATAATCTAACTCATGCATAAATAAATAATCCAACATATTTTGAAAAGTCAAGATGATTATGGGGTTGTAAGAAATGAGATGCCAAAAAATAAAAGAAAATAACACAGTCTATCTGAAAAGTAGTATATCCATATTAAAAGAAGAAAGTATAAATTGGTGTTGTAGCAGCTCAGCCGCGCATGTCAGTTCATAAACTTATAGGACCATATGTGTTTAATTAGATGAGTTCTATGATTCCTCTTTTGATATTTTCATGATATGGCCCAGCATATAAAATGGAATTCGCAAGATAAAATACTTGACGTAGGTTCAATTTATGATCCAAAAAAAGGGATTTTGCTGACTACTTGTATTACAACTTAAGGTAAATGATCAGACTTATGGAATGGACGAAGCTCAATATATATACAAATAGAACTTAGTCCACTGAAAATGATGCTTTGGTCATCATGCTGCTAAACCATCATGTAGTTGAACCACGATTTGGACAATGGAGAACAACAATACAGACCGATAGTTAAAAAATAAATTATGTTTATCATTGCATCAACCTTATAGACCTTGAGATTAGTAACTAAATCCTGCAAATTATGCCAAGAGTACATGTTAGAAGCATTATTTAAGCCCATTAATAAACTTTATCCAACAACTCTACTAATTGATTATAGTGGAGAGAAAGCAACTATCGGATGAGAAATGGAACTTTCTCTACCTAAAATTCCACCAAAGTTATATATCAATTTATAACCTTTTTAAAGTGATTATATTTGATATCTAAATTTAACAGCTCAAATACCACAAGACAAGCACTGGCTTTCTTCAAAAGCTTACAAGGAATACATAAGTATAATAGGTCACTGTACAAAAGGAACAGAATACATGAATCATGACCGAAAAAAATTGTAAGCAACTGCTCCATACATATAACGAGGCTTGATGCAATCATAAAGAAACACCATCATACGCCTTTCTATAAAGATTGGTTCCTCATTTAAAAGTAGCTAAAATATTATCTAACGAGATTTATAGCTAATTCCATTCAGACTCATCACACAGCATCCCCTCATTACAGATCTAGGATCCTTTAAACTATAAATCACTATCTGTACCTTCTCGATCATTTAATTCAACTATTAGGGGTTTACTATAAAATAAAAAATTGGACATAGTACTTGTCTTCAGTGTTATTGTTTGTTTGTTTGTTTTTTTTTTTTAGTAGAACTTTTGAAGATCAAATAAGCTATTTTCCCTCTACCAACAAAATCTCAAATTTTGGCCTTTTGGGAGTAGAGATTGAAAAGCTTTTGTTAAATGTTAAAATGTCTAAAATATCCTATAATTATTTGATAATCTTATTTCATAACATGACTTAAAAAGCTTGTCTATTAGAGTAATTTTATAATTTTTAATAAAAGCTCTCATTGACAACCAAACAACTAAAACATTTTTTATAAGGATCAAGATCCCCTCCTAGTGTTTTTCTTTCCTAGTCTGTCCTAGTATTTCAAATTTAATGGAGAAAGTTAGTTTAATTGTAAATACAATAAATAAAGATGGTTTCAAATTTAATTTTGGCCACTTATTTTCACTAGGAGAGACTAGGAGAGAAAAAACACTAGGAGAGGATCCTTGTCCTTTTCATGAAAGCTTTACTTGTAAAAGCCCTACTTAAATTAGATCTATTTGAAAAGCTATACCAAACGGAGAATAAACATAGTTCAGGCAAACTAACAAAAAGTGCAAGTACTTTATGAGAAATAGAACCAAGAACAAGAACAAAAGCAGGGCAATGTCCTCACAGAAATATAGAAGCAAAAATATCATTGAATTTCTACCAGCAAGAGGAACCCAATCAGCCCATGACACAGACCCATAAATTATAGAAGCGCGAGGGTGGTAGCCTCTTAACCTTTACTTTTCATAATTGAAGCAAATAGGCAAAGTCAGATCTACAAGTTGTTCTTAATCTTCAAGTGAGAGTAGCAATCAACTGAGATAAAACTATAAATCACTTTACAAATCAAAAGCACATATTCAGAAATTCTCAATTTAGAAATTCTATATCATAAAATCAAATAAAATCAAAACCATGACAAAGAGAAAAGACAAAGAAACTGACCTTAGGTGCAGTTGATGAACTACAGGTGACGATCAGCAACGTCTGCTTATCTCACATGTGATGGATGGAATGAAGTAGTGGGCTTTGAGATTTGGAGAGGGAAGTTACCAGTGGGGAAGAAATTGGAATCAAAGATGTGTTTGTAATTCTAATAAGTTCGATTTTAATTTTGACTGATGCCCAACTAAAATAGAACTATGAAAATCGATTCTCATACAACCAAACTAATAACTAACTCGAATTCAAAAAACCATACCATATAACTTCGGGTTTGGTTGGGTTGTCCATTTGGTTTGGGTTGCCTATTTTATCCCCACTTCTAGTAAATTCATTGAATGATTTATCTTAATCATGTATAAATTTATTGATGTAGTTTTACTATATCGAATTGAATTACGTATGTGATTTAATTAACCTTGAAATGATTGTCTCACATATTAAATCTCATAGGCATTAATTTTATTGCAATATCAATCTTGAGTTGATTGTAGAATTATGATTGTTATTGCATTTGAGTCATCAATGGACGCAACATTTATAGTCAAGATTACCTAGTATTTTGGTGGAAGCAATTATAAGTAGTGAAATTATAGATTAACAATATAAAATTTGTACAACACATTACTTGATGGGCTTTTAGCACTTGACTATAAAATTCTCTAGCCAGAGTGTGTCAAAATAATTGGAATGTTGAAAATGATCATTAGAGAAACCCAATAAGTCTCGAGGAACAAAGGATTGTTTAATAAAGAAATAATGTGTCGTGGGTCGAATTATTATTTGAGAACATTATCTTAAATATGATACGATTGTGGAGGTAAGTTCTAATCCTTTAGTGGAGTAGATTTGGAATTAAATAATTGGACTAGTTAATTACTGACCTAATTATCATAATTACTATTGAATGTACCCAAATAATTCCCAGACTAGCTCGCTCAATTGACCACACGACTATTGAAATGATAAGCAAGATAACTAGTTATTTAGATTAAAAGCCTACATATATAATTTGGTGGGAAGCTCTATTTACTATGCTTACGTATAAGGGCATTGCGTTATTTTACAAGATGGCTTTTATAACTAGAACAAGTGATGTGCCACTTTTGGTTTTATCTTATCTTTTAATTTAAATTAAACATTTTTTATTTAATAGAATAAAAAAAAGAGATAAAATAGTGGATTAATCTTAACTTCTAATTTAAATAAAATCTTTTTTATTTAATAGAATTAAAAAGGAGATAAAATAAAGAGCATAATATTTCCACCATAAAGATGTAAAATGTTTATTTTTCCACAAAAGAATAAAGGAGCCACCATATACAAAACAACAAACAAAAAAATTTCTCTCTAACTTTAAGACAAAAGGGTTTTTATTGCTAGTTGCTTTTAGTAGCAGGCAAGATCGCTACACATTAAGTGCAAATTGAACTTGAGTTATAATTTGCAAGATTGTTAGTGACAAATTATTATATAACAAGATTGATAATGACAAATTGTTATTTGAGAGCCTAAATTACTTTTAAAAAATTAGAGGTACAATTATTAGGTTATAGTAATTTACATATAGTATGAAAATTGCGATCCAAATATTTTCGTTTAACTAACATCTTGTTCTCAATGCTATGGCTTGTCTAGGGATAAAGCGCATTATGTCTCCTCTAAATATATGTGCCATTTACTTTTTTTATTTAATAAAATTCCTTGGCATGTCGGGACTTATTAAAATAGAAAGACAAGAAAAAAATACACTCTAATGGAGTGTATTTTTATCTTACAGTGCATTTAAATTTGCATTTTATCTTATAGAGTGTTTAAATTTGCATTTGTCTACCTTTTAACTTAATCCTTAATGTATAAAAATATTAAAGTAATGATTCCCTTGTTATTGATAATAAGTCAGTATGATAATATTAACAAATGATTGGCGTAAATTCGGAAGAGTGAACGAACAAAGGTATTATTATAACTTTGGTCATTCAAGTGGATTGCAAATATTGTAACAAAGTAAACGGTGATAGCCGTTTTCTTAATTTGATTAAGCGTCACAAATATCAAAACAATGGGAGGCGTCTCATTCTCAGCGTAGGAAGTGCAAAAGGAAGAATTCAGCATAGTACAGCTGCAGATGCATCAATAAAAAGCACTAGTTTAGATGTAAAATACAAAGTATGACACGAATTGGTCTAGCAGAATAACTTGCCTTCCAAATAAACAGATAAAAAGATTGCACTGATTTAGTATCGGAGATGTCAACCGTTTGAGCTTGACGCCACAAAATGAAAGCTAGTACCGAGTGGCCTATCAGCTGCAAGAAAAGAAAAGAAACGTAAAATGTTAATGAGCTATAAAGATTACGTTCAAGATCGAGCACGTGCATGAACAAGCGTAACTTTATAGTACAAATAAATAATTAAATTCTCACCGTGACAAGTTTGCATAGAAGTAAAGGCGAAAAAGCCCCAACTAGTACGGCAGCTCCGTAAGCCATTAACATCATATTAACAGAAATCGAAAACACCTTTAGAAATTAAAGAAAACATATTATCAGTTTTAGCTGATACTTTCTATACTGCGTTTGAGATTCAAATAAAAGAAAACAAAAATTGATTAATTTACTCACTCTTTCTTTCCCTAAGATAATTGGGAGCGTACGAAGACCAAATGCTTTGTCACCCTCCACATCAGGTATATCCTATACGTCGTAAGCCCAGATCAAAACAATTAAATGATTAAATTAATTATATAAGCTGCTGTGAATTAATATGAACTTTTCATACATCTATATATACATATAGAGTAGGGGAAAGGACATCTACAACCCTAAAGTTTGAAAAAATAGTCATGTAGATCCAGGTCTTCAATAAGGGACATCATGACCCTTGTTTACTATAGTACCTTTTTGGTCTATTAACTCAAAAAATTGACTCCAATGCTTTGTAATAAATAGAAATATAATAATAAAATAAATATAATAATATATACATTTTTAAAAAATTTTAATATTTAAAAAATATTTTAATACTTTACAATCTGATATTATGTTAAACTAAATTTTATATGTTTTCAAAAAAATAAGTTTTATAATAAATATAAACATAATATTAAAATAAATTTATAAAAATATAAAGTACTTTGAATATTATATAAAATAATTTAATATTATTAATACATGAGATATATTTTTATTAATTATAAAATCTATTCAACCAAATATTTACTTAAATTTTTTTATAATAAATATAATAGATTACATTTTAAAATATTATATATATATAAATTCTAATATTATTAGTTTACTATAAAAATTAAACTATTTAACTTATATTTGCATTTATTAAAAAATTTTATAGTCAAAATTTCAATTACTATCTACAAAAGACATTATAGTAAAAACAATGGGCTCTTGATGTCTCTAATTGAACACTTGAGGGTTTACAAGACCACTTTCCTAAACCTTACGAGTATAGATGTCATTTTTCCTATAAAATAAACTTCAAGTAGTGTAGAATCCCATACTTTTTCAAATCTGGGATCCACTTTTCACAATGTTGTTAATGATCTTTTCCATACATTGACAAAATTGTAAAACTAGGATTTCAAATTTTATAAAAATTGGGATCCTACACAAGATATATGTATGTATGTCTTTGTGTGCACAAAGAATTTACTAATCAAAATATAAACTCTAGGATGAGTTGGCGATGTTGTGAAATGGTGAAAATGATCGTTTACAACGTTGTAAATTAGTTCTGGATTTTAAAAATATCCGTTATGTCTGTATGTATGCTGTGTTTGTATGCATGCATGCATGCATGTCTGTATGTATGCATGAATGTGTCTTCAATTTCTGAATTAGTTACCTTGACAAATGCAATTGCAGCATTCCAGATCACCATGTAAGCGGCAGTAAACAACACTGGTTTTGTGAATACTACATGACGAGCGAGGACAATTTTCTGTATATATGTATCAAATCCATTTCGTATTAGTGGAAGAGTGACCAAATTATGACATGACAGCATATAATTAATTGTTGTATATGTATTGAAAAATTTTGAGAATTAGTATGTATATATGTAAAAGAAACGAGATGACCCAAAAACTTAACATTTTAGGTAAGAATCCAGCAATAGTAATTAAAAAAGATTTTAACAATATATATACCTGGAAGTGTATAAAGAAAGGAAAAAGAAGCAGAAGTCCATTCATGCTGATGATGGTCACTGCAGCCATCAATGGATTTCCCTTCCATCGAAGAAGGGGAGGAAGCTGCATCCAAGGTTGAGATTGAGAAGAATAATTAGCAAGATGATGAACTTACTTCATTTGAAATTAACCAATTATTTTATCAAATTATTAATTAATTAAATTGACTTGATCTTAAGCTTGAACTGAAGTTTTCTGATTTGGATTCTTTTTCTTTTTTTTCCAAACTATTATGCAGCGAAACAATTTGGGTGCTTACATCGATGGAATAAGCGCCCCCAACTATACACCATATGATGAAGCCTATAACTAGTGGTGGAGATCGAAGCAAAATACCCATAGCCACAGCCTGAAATTAAATTGAGATGATCGATGATCAATGAAACAAATTGATTAAGGTTTACATAACATTTTTCAATAACAAAATTAATTGAAATGTGAAATAACAATTTAAAATTGAAGATGTCACAACAAACTTAATTAGAAGATTGATTGTACTATCATAAAATACAAACGCTTTAATTTGTTGGCCGTTGCTTAATTACCATTATTGGAGATGCTATTGTAATTGCTAGTCCCTCTCCCATTGAAAACTCTCCGGAAGCAAGGGGCAGATAAGGCTTGTTTACCTTTTGACAATTTTAAACTGAATTTGTTAGCGAAATATATATAGTTACATATGAATTAAGCTAAATATTTGTAGGTCTTGACTCTTAAATATAAATAGTACCTTGTCAATTTCAACATCCGCCAATTGGTTTATGGCGTTCGCATAATTGTTCATCATTATTGCCGGCACCATGCACTGCAAATTAATAACAAGGAAAAAAAATAATACATCCAAGCTCCAAATTAATAAACCTGACGAGCATTTATGCAGTTAATTAGTTTCTCTGTCACTTAAAAATTATTTACTTTGAATGCTTCTATGACAAGCGCTGGAGTGAAATCAGCAGGACTTTCTACTGGAAGCAAAGAAACTGATAGTAACGCAACAATCTGAGAAAATTATAAAGCAAAGAAAAACAATTAGTTAGATTTATCTATCTAATAAATAATAAACTTTTATATAATATAAATGAATTAAGCAACTCACAATGCTAACGCAACTGTAGGGACGAGTAAGCCGATAGAATGCATCACACTTCTTGCTCAAAACTTGCACAACGCTTGTTGAAGCAGTGTTAGCAGCATCCTCGATTTTTGACCCATAACCATCTTGTAATCCCAACGGAACTGTTGATTCCTTTAATGGTTTGTTATTTCTATTGATTATATTCTCACTGTTTCTAATTTTATGTGTTAAAATATTAAATGAACTTTGACCGGACCGTTTGATAGAGTACTTTCTGCTCTGACTTGGGTTTACCAAGCCATTTATTGGTGTCAGTGGCGACTTGAATATTTTAACAGAATCTGAATGCAAAAAAAATAAAAAATTTATCAGATAAGGTATTGGTAACACCTTCTTTTTTAGTGAACAATTTATTAAAAATAAAAACAAGAAATACACTTAAAAGGGACATAATGAGATATAAATTATTAATTAGCTCGAACATAGGACAATGATACTTTAGACCTTTATACATCGAAACTTTTTTTCATTTTTTTCTCAATCAAATTAGTGCTAGATGTAATTTTTTCACCTTTTTAAATCAATAAACTTCCTGATACCATCGAGATTTGTCCCAAAAAAATAAGTTTAAAAATTGTGCTGAAAAAACACAAGTATCAATTCATTTTTGCATCAACCCTACTTCAGCTTAAAAGAGTAGCAATCAGCGCTTATTGGACAAGAAAAAAATAAAGCAGCAAATTGTATGAAAACTCATTGTAAAAACTTAAGCAGAAGCTTGGACAACTTAACCCTTGCTCTAAGGAAGTGATTGACACCCATAGTTTTGAATTTGCATGGTGAACACATTTACTATCGGCATTACTATATTGTAATGCCTATTAATAAAAATGGAAAAAAAGTTCATATAAATATCAATTCTAGACAATTTTAGAATATTAGAATGACGCTTACTTGCGTGTTGCAAAGGATGATATTTGAGAGAGAAGCTTGAACTCAAAACGATTTGAAGCAACATGATGATTTCTTCTTTCTTTTTTTCTTCTTCACTGAGTAAAATGTGCCGTGCAGCGAGACTGGCGAAACTTCAAATGATCAAACAGTCAATTTATAATTGTCCGGTGCTCCTTAATGCGGCGGCCATAATGCGTGAAGTCCATTTCGCACTGCTTTTGAAAAGTCAAAATATGGTGGCCCTAGTAAAGCTAGGAGAGCCACACATGCTATCACCATCTGGCCGTAAATATTCCTTTTATGGTTAATTCGGCAAGGGAAAAGGATATAAATTTTTTTAAGTTTTAAAAGCAAACAAATATATAAGTTCTCTTTTTTATGTATAATTTTATTTATTTTAATAAAAGAAGGATAATATTATACATTTACAATAAAATACATAGAAAAGACTGTTAACCACTAATGTTTGGAAAAAAAAATTAAAACTCCCTAATATTTAAAAAAAAAGACATATAACTCTCTTTTCATTAATGAATTTCATTTATTTCAAGGAAAATTATCCACTGACCACTTAATATTTTGGGCTTTTTCAAAAATATACAATTTTTTTTTTTTTTGCCTAAGTTACACCTAAAGTTACAATTCTTTGTATTTTTCCACTTTCGTCTGTTAACTGTTAAGATTCCGTTAGTTTTTTTTAATAAAATGACGATTTTACCCCCCAAAATTAATGCTATAGGATGAAATTATAATTTTACATTTGGAGAAAAAATCGTCATTTTATTAAGAAAACTAACGGAATCTTAATAGTCAACAGGCGGAAGTGGAAAAGTGAAAAGAATTGTAACTTCAGGTAAAATTCAGCAAAAAAAAAAAAAATTGTGCATTTTTTAAAAAGTTGAAAAAATCAGGTGATCGATGGATAATTTCTCTTATTTTAATTAAGAAAGGGGTAATCAATTTGTCATCATCATCATTATTGTTATTTATTAATGTCATTATTATTATTTTAATAATAAAATTATTAAATTTAATTATTTTACTTATTTTTATTGTTATTATTATTTTTAATATCTTCATTATTGATATTATTATTATTAAAATTTATTAATTTTATCATTTTAATTATTTATTATTGTTTTTGTTATTGTTGTTATAATTATTATCTTTATCTTTACCTTTTTCTCAATTAAAATGAACGAAATTTATTAATTAAAAGGTGGTTATATGTCTTTTTATAAGAAATATTTGAGACTTCTATGTTCTTTTTCCTGAACATTAGGGGGTTAGTAGTCATTTTCGGTGTATTTTGTTGTAAGTGTACAATATTACCCTTTCTCCACTAAAATTAATGAAATTATTAATGGAAAAGAAACTTATATGTCTTTTATAAAGACGTTATGGATTTTTATCTCTCTTGCCCCAAACATTGGGGACCTAGCAATACTTAATTCTAGTTTAGTTTCTATATTTAAAAACATATATTAAAACAGTCCTGCTATTAAATATATTACACTTCTACTCCTATAAATCAGAACGTGTCAACTTTGATGGCTGCATCACCAATTTCTAACGACAATGGGTGGTGAGTTTTGGTTTCTATAGTTTGTCGGCAAGCTTGGGCCTTTTACATTGCTCATCTCACCTTTGTGTAGATCTGAAAAAAGAAAAAAAAAAAAAGTCCGACTGTTTTTGCAAGTCTCATGTATAACATTTTTTTAAACTTTGAAATATAATTAAAATTGAACAATTCTATTGCTAAATAATTATTTATATAATTTGTTATCACCAATTATATTAGTATAAAAGTTTATCAGTACATGAATATGTCAATTTTAATTTTTATCATTATTAATTTAGAAAATATATAACCTATGTCAATTTAGTAATTTCTAACACATATCCAAATACTTAATGACCTATCTAAAATCACTTTAAAAGTATACTTTATAATTCACTGCAAAGAGAAAATGCTTTTCTTAGGTTTTTGCATAGCTAAGTTGAGGCTTGGTATATATGTATTTATAAGTACCTCGCCTCTCTCCCCACGCAAGCTGTTTTTTAGGATGAACTCTAACTAATGTATGTATAATAATCAGTATCTGTGAAGTTGACACATCGAGTACGGGATTAAACACACAATACAAAGTATAGGATCAATATAAGCGCAACTTCGGGACTGTTGTTGATGGGATGGTCGGAGGAGCGGTTGCCACCTAGAACAAGACGGGATCTACAAGGTTTTTGTTTATTAGGAATGAAAAATAATTGTATTTAACAAAATCAACAGTGGGCCACGTCATACAATTATTGACTTATGGTGTACTTAGCAAGTGGACAACCCAAAATTCACAAGCAAGCTCGCCCTGATTCTACTTTACAACTCACTAGCACTTGTAATTGTCTAGAACTTGGTAGATAATTGGGCAATTTGTGTGAGCTGCACAAGTGGCATGGAACTCTCTACAACTAGGCAATCCATTCTATAAATAGGTCTTGGCACTTGCCATTTTGCTAAACACCTAAGAACACACCACACACAACACACAAGCAACTCAAGCACTTGTGAAGATCTCTTGTATTCTTTCATTCTACTAATAAAATTCACTTTGGCTACATTGCTCCGCTTTCATGCAATCATCCTTGCTTAGCTAGCGTTGAGAAGTTCTTTAGACTTACTTAGCAACTTTTGTGCTAGAAATTGTCTAAGTGTTGAATAAGTTGTTGTGCAACAAACTCATCCCATGACATATAGCCTTGTAAAACAAAATTTCCATTTCATTAATGGCTATGATAAGTCTTTATTTATAAAGAATCTTGATTAATATCTTTTAGTATTGAAGACAAGTAGTTTTTCGAAGCATGGGAGTGATTCAATAGGCTACTCCTAAAGTGTCCACATCATGGGTACGAGAAATGGCACCAATGCCAATACTTTTTAGAAGGATTATGGCCTCATGTGCAAGAATGGCTAATGGCAACAAGTGGAGGAGAGCTAATGTCAAAAAGTGCATCAAAAGATTTGGGATTTCTTCCAGGGACAAGCGGATAATTCCCAACAACGGAGTCATTCACTCAGGAATACTAGAAGAGTTAAGGAAGTGAATGAGGTTCACATTGGTGTGTCAAGTTTGAAAATTAAAGAAGTCAAAGAGATAGTTGAAGTTCTTTCCCGACAAATAGCATCGTTAACAGCTGCTAAATTGACAGAGCAACATGACCAGGACTCATACCCAGATCAAGCCAATGTCATAAGTGTAATGAGAAAGCCATCAAACTACAACTCTTACTCCAACACATATAATCCTGGATGGAGAGACTACCCTAATTTTTCATGGTCTCAAGGATTCCAACAGAATGGACCAACAGCTCCAGCTCCAGCTCCACCAATGTAACCAATTCCTCAAAATCCTCAAGCCTCTTGACCACTATTTAGACTATACAATCAGAACCCAAACTATTCTCAACCTAGATCATGAGGAGATGCATTCCAGAATTTCAAGAATCTTACTCACTCCATAATCGAGCAACAAAACCGCACCATTAATTAACTGCGAAATTAGATGAGAGTAGGTTTTAACTCATAAACCCAATCAGTTTCAAACCTTGAAAAAATGGTGGGACAGCTTGCTTCTTCAGTTCAAACCTTGGCAATAACTGTTGAGAAAGGCAAATTCCCAAGTCAACCAGTGCCTAATCCTAAAGGAGTGCATGAAGCAAGTACCAGTTCACCCCAGCAATATGGAGAGGTCAAAGCCGTCATGACCTTACGAAAAGGAAAAAAATCGACAACAAAGTGGAGATGTCAGTGACAAAAACAACTCAAATTGTACCTGTAAATGCAGAAGACTCATCATTAGAAGAGAAAGAAAAAACCAACCCACTAGAATATGTTCCCAAAGCTCAATTTCCCCAGAGGTTAACTAAAGTAAAAAATGGAAAGTCCACAAGTGAGATTTTTGAAATCTTTAAACATGTAAGTGTTAACATCCCTTTGCTTGATGCTATAAAACAAGTGTCATCTTATGCCAAGTTTCTTAAAGACCTTTGTACTAAAAAGAGAAACATTCATGTTCAAAAGAATGTCTTTTTAATAGAAAACGTGTCATCTTATGCTTGTTGTTAAAGGGTGGTTCTACCGAAATTTTCAAACAACATAGGTAATATTTGCATTTATCTCTCTATTCCATTCAATTCTTTTCTTTTGTATGATGAAAAAGGAGATATTTATATGAGAAGTTGTGATTTTGATTAAATTGGTTAAAATTTGATTAATTTAGGGGGAGCTTATATTTAAGGGGAGTAAATTGTGTAAACATTCTTTATAATACTTGTAAAGTTTGTCATCATCAAAAAGGGGAAGAATGTCGTCATCATATTGCAAAGGTTAATTGATATCTTAGAAGTCAATTGTAAAGATTTTAAAGCCTTAGATGTAAGGCTTGGATAGTGAAATCCTCAATTTTGCCAAACTATATAAAAGTCAAGTGTTTGATTCATTTTACCTTCTCTTTTTATATTTTGATTGTTGTTATTAATTTGATTATTTTTTATTTGAATTTATTGGCTATTTGCATTGATTTTTTTTTTTAATTATTTCATAAGTTTTTGAAACCCAATTCACTCTCTTCTTGGGTTGCATAGCTATTATTTCAATGTCATAACTCATCTTGTTAATATTGATAATGTTTGTATTTTCTACAAAGGGATACTAATATTATTATAGTCACTGTTTCTTTGTTGAAGATATATAGTGTTGCCTTAAGGAAATGGTTGATTAAGACAAGAATTTCTTACTTTTTACTTAGAGGGCTAAAGTATTAACAAGAAGGATGCCAAATATTCTCTTAATCCTTCAATTTTAAGAAAAGTAATTCTTTTTTAGTTTCTTAAAGGTTCTAATTTTTTGTGCAATTCCTAGAAAATTTTATCTTTATTCTATTGTAAATAAACCAAGGCTACATTAGGGCGTTAGAGAAGAAAATTGTTACCTATGGAGAATGCCTTCTTACGATTAAGACTGTTTTTCAGGGCCTATTGTTACATAGCTTTATGATATATCTCAGGCTTAAGTCTTTGTTCTTATTGCTAAACTAGGTTGGGCATTTAGGAATTTGGCTATCTTAATACCATGTGCTACCAATTTGTTCGAAATTATTACCATATTTCAACCTCGAGTCAGTATGCAAATTAAGAGCTCTCTTTTATTTAGGGTGGCATTAGACATGTGCTTTCTATTATTTCTTTTCATTCTCGTGAGGTATCTAGGAATGGTTTTAAGATTAAATAGTAGAATGACTGATGGCTTAATGACTATATTTTTTTAAAGTCTCATGAGCTAGCTAATAGCTTGGATTACAAGGTCTCTTGTCTTATTGAGAACAATGCTTGTAAAATCTCAGTTTACTTTTGCCATATTTTGCCTATCCTTACTTCATAAATTAAGGTCTCTTGTCTTATTAAGAACAATGATTGTGAGAATAAGCTCATTTAGGATATTGTGCTTGATGGTATGCTCTTTATTTACTTAATATATTATTGTTTGCGTCATAAGCACACATTGGATTTCCTTTGGCCAAACAATAATATACTCTTGCTTGGGGTATTTGTAGAGGCAAAGTTCTTATTGACAATTGCCTTAAAAAGCATGGTGTCGTTATGGTTTCTTGTTGTACTCTATGTGATACTTGTTGCGATGAAAGAGATGCTTTTCATGTCTTCTTTCAATACAATTATGCACGAGGTGTTAGATCCTTAATCTAATATTGGGCTTATATGTGAATAATTATGTATTGTGAGAAGGTGTGGACCTTTAATGTATAGAGACTTAAGGATAATTTTTGTTTCCATGATGGGTTGAAATAGGAATACCTAATGATAACAAGAAAGTTATCCATACATGTCGTGATGTTCCTTAGGTTACATGTATGGTCCCTAGGTTATGTCCTTAAGTTATAGTGAGAAAATTAAATTATTGATCTGGAAGGAAAACCACAAGGCTCTGAAAAGAAATTATGCATTATAGATTCAAGTATACTTTCCCATATGTTATTATTGATTCTTGATAATACAATATGAGTGTTCCTAAACTTTAGGTGATGGTTTTCATCAAAAGTTTATTATTCTAACAAGTGGATTTACAACCTCTTTGTGTTGAATCATTGAGAATAATTAGTGGCAAAAGTAATTTGGGAACTCAATTTCTATATTTTCAGTTTCATTATCTTGGTTCCCTTAAGCTTCTGGAGGTGGCTACAGTTATCGCCATTAAGAGCACTTTGAGTTTGGTCAGGCAAGGCACAAACTAGTAAGGAAGCTGCAGCTGAATATCGTTGCTTATTAGAAAGTCGTGGCCCTAAAGAAAAGAAGAAAATAGGAGAGACAACTTCAAGTTGGAGCAAGGTATGGCCCGACAAGCCAGCTGCAGCCACCAAGTCACAGCAAATTGGGCAAAAGCAGTGACCATCAAGAACAAGAAATTAAAAAAAAAATAGGGTTTTAACTAAAACATGAGGCTGGTTTAGGAATCGATTCGGGTTAACCCAACACTGTCCAACCTCACCCAGTCAATAGTTGATTGTTGACTGTAATTATTGACTATTGTCTTTGACTTGGACCTAAATTTCTTTTATGGGTAATTTTGGTGCAATTTTAAATTCAAATATTAGTATATTTTTATATATGTTTTGAACTTAATTAATTAAAGCAATATGTCGCCAAACTGACCTTTCTTGTAGAATTAATTTATTTTGGCATATAAATGATTATTCGTATATAATTTCTATGAATATTGATTAGACTAAAAAATCGACCCAAGGGAAAATTTCGTTATATGACATGTTCTTGTTATCATGTTTAATTACTACAACAAGATATCACTTATAAGCTAATAGTTTGTCCAAAGGTGAAATACTAATAGTATGTCGCCAAACTGACCTTTCTTGTAGAATTAATTTGTTTTGGCATATAAATGATTATTCGTATATAATTTCTATGAATATTGATTAGACTAAAAAATCGACCCAAGGGAAAATTTCGTTAGATTACATGTTCTTGTTATCATGTTTAATTACTACACCAAGATATCACTTATAAGCTAATAGTTTGTCCAAAGATGAAATATTAATAGAGTGTTTGGTATCTTGACTTAGTTTACCATGTTTGAATTTATTTTTCATTTTACATTTATATAAGCTTGTATTGTTTGTTTTGTTGTTATCTATTCTTATGACTCCTGTTAATATTACTACCAACATCAATTCTATTCCTACGCTAAATGGCTCTAACTTTAAACTATGGTAAAAGAACCTCTTAATAGTTCTCGCAATTATAGATCTCAACCTTGCGTTAAGGTTTGATTCTTCTCCATCTGTTACAAATAAAAGTACTTCTGCTAATAAGAAGGATTTAGAAAAGTGGGAAAAGTCAAATTGCAAGTTTATGATGATAGTAAAAAAGGCTATTCCAGAAGCATTTAGGGGTTCAATATCTGAAAAAATAACTATGGCTAAGGAGTTCTTTGCAAACATTGAAAAGAGGTTTGTCAAGAATAAAAATACTGAAATAGGCATGCTCTTAATAAGTGTAATTTCAATTAGGTATATAAGCAAAAGTAATATTAAAGAGTACATCATAGAGATGTCTCATCTTGCTTCTAAGTTAAGAGTATTTAAGCTTGAACTCTCTAAGGACTTGCTATTGCATCTACTTTTAATATCTTTACAAATACAATTTAGCTAGCTTAAAGTGAGCTACAAATTTCAGAAAGAGACATGATCTCTAATTGAGCTCATATTATATTATATTCAGGAAGAGAAAAGGTTGAAAAAAGAGAAAGCAAAAAAGTGCTCGCCTAGCCTCTGCCTCCAAAGGCAAGAACAAGGTAAAGAAAGAAATAAAGATAAAGAAGCTGCAGATACAACACATTAAAAGAAATAACAGAAGAAACCAAGTAATTCCACAGGTACTTGTTGCTCTTTCCATAGCATAAGAAGAAGCATTGCACTTTACGCAACGTGTGCTGCGAAAGTTATATTTCTTAATTTAGTTTGTTTTGAGGTTAATTTAACTCTAATACGTAGACATATGTGGTGGATAGCGTTGGGTGCAACTACTCACACCAGTATGTATATGTGCCTTATGATAGTGAATGATACATTCATGTGGGAGATGACAAGATGGTTGAACTTGAAGTAACAGGAAAATTCATATTATTATTAAAGACTAGATTTTATTTGGATTTTTATGAAACATTTATTCTTTCGTGTTTTAGAGGAAGTTTGAATTCTGTTTCTGCTTTGGACAAGTTTGGCTTTTTTCTTCTCATTTGGGAACAAAAAAATCAAAATTGATTGATTTCAGCTCTTTATCAGGCTACAATAATCTTTATTTATGTAACACTCCATTTTCATGACTAAAATAAGGTGATTTATTAAAACAAATTTAAATCTCATTACTATTAATATAAATACAGATTCTAAAAAAAAAATTTACATAAACTTAAGATATGAAAATTTCGTTACAAAATGTAAGAGACATACAGGGATTCCTTAGTATATATCTTAGTAACTTATTATCACAAAAACTTAAGATATTTATTTTTGATAGAAACACAACTAGGCCTATCATAAAACCCAAGGTTTGTTATGCCTATATGCACTTCGCCTCAGTTAGGACTCGACATCAGCTTGCTTTACTATCCATTGCCTATAATGTAAGAACTATGTGAGCTGATGCCCAGTAAGATAATACTTTAATGCATGTATTAGCACTATGCGTATAGTTGACTTAATGAACATTAAGTCTTTAAAAGAAACTTAGAAATATAAAACAACTTTATTAGGGCCCTAGGTATGTTGCACTACAAGGCTAGCACTTTTATTCTCTAAAACAATATACCCTTGGGCCTAAATAGTTGATCTTTTGGGCATTACGTGTCACCATCCTGAAAAGACTACTTTGTACTTAGCTTTAAGGGCTTGCCCTCGTTGCAAACTTTGCCACGTGGTAGTACAACAACCCATTTTTCAAAATTCATTTTTAAAATGTCTTATTTATAAAGTAACTACGAAATGCATGCGTGCAACTTATGTCATAACATGTGAAGTTCTTAGATATACAACAGAGCCAACACACAAAGCTACTTAAATACCGTAGTCTTTAATATAGGCGGCAGAGCCAACTATAACATAATTAAGTAAAAGTATCACAAAGTAGGCAAAATAGCCGACCATAGCAAAACTAAGTAAAAACAAAGTATTACAGAGTTGGTGGCATTGCCAACAATATAAAAGTTAGATAATAAACAATCACATCATAGTAGCCATCGAAAGATAAAGGATTATCTAAAATTGAATTTAAGAATAAAAGAACTTTGTCTATACATTGCAATTGAATTGTTACTTACCTCATAACCTGGACTTCTCTAGACCTTCCTAACATGAGGATTTCTCTACTCTTGATGTTATGACTTAGAACAGAAGAGGATTGAAATTTTAGATTTATGTGGAAAATGAAAGAACTAGAGGGTATTTATAGGATTTCCTAAAGCTAATAGATGGCTAGGATTTTGACACCATAACTTTGGATTAATGGCTGAGATTTATCATTCCATAAATATCTTAGTAAATTCTCGAATTCTTAAATATCTCTAAAAAGATCTCTTATTGCATCATCACTTATGTCATTGCTCATGTCATCTTTACTCTAGAATTAAATATTTTATATTATTATTATTATTTTAATACCTAAGGGGACTCATTAGCTTAAAGTTAATTCTTTTATATTCAAATGAGAAAGTTGTACCTCACAATTTGATTAGTACCATTGCTTCATTTAATAAATCCCTACAATTCAGTACATAAGGTTTAAAAAGAAAATTAACCAACTAGAATTTGGTTGCATGATGTGTTACAAATCAAGAAATTAATGAAATCCTAATCATATTGAAATGAGAAATTATCCACCGGCTACCTAATATTTCAGACTTTTTAAAAAATACACAAATCCTTTTTTTTTTTTTGCCTGAATTACACCCGAAATAACATTTCTTTTCATTTGTCCACCTCCCTCAGAAAACTGTTAAAAACAGTAACGGGAACTTAAGTAAATGACTATTTTACCCCCAAATGAAAAATTACAATTTCATCCTAAAAAAGCCAAAAATAATCATATTTTTTTCCTTATTACTGTAGCAAATGACCAATTTACCTTTATGACATCAGTAACGTTATAACAATTTTTTGACGGAGGTGGAAAAAAGAAAAGAAATGTTGTTTCGAGTGTAATTCAAGAAAAAAAAATTATGTATTTTTGAAAAAGTATGAAACATTAGGTAGTCCGTGGATAATTTTCCTATTGAAATTTATAACATTTTGGAATATTTTAATCAATTTTCATTCTAGTCTAATTTAGTTTCCTATTTAGAGTTTTATTATTTGGGTATAACTTTTTAATTTGTATTCTTGATTTAGGTGTAAGTCTTGTCAAAATAGAATAAGTTTTTTCATCAAATTAGGATAAATCTTATTTAGTATAAATAAGTGTCTTTTCTAACTTTTACAAGAAGGCCTTGGTTATTTATTTTTTTTATTTTTTATTATTTCTTGACATAAATTCTAGATTTAGGATCAATAATATTTTCAATTATCAAAACCCTATGTGAGTTTTTAAGTTTAGTTAATTCTTGATATTCTACGGAATCAATGAGTCTTAGTTTATAGGTTCATGATATTCTTTCAAATCAATGTGAATTTAGATCATTCCATTATTCAAATGTTTTTAAAAATCAATGAAATATTTAAACATCAAACTTCTGTTGCATCATTATAGCGCAAAGAATTAGGTTATATCTCCAAACAAAGAATAGAGAGACTTGTCCCTTAGATTTTACAGATTTTGATGTTAGTGCTAGATATATAGAGGGGATGCAAACAAATAAAAGGAGATTTAAAACCAATAGGACTTTGGATGTCTTAAAACTCATACATGTGGATGTCTTTGGGCCATTTCCTATGGCTACTTGGAGTGGTCAATGATATTTTATGACATTTATAAATAATTTTTCTAGATATGACTATATATATCTCCTCCACAAAAAATCGTTATCGTTAGTTGTGTTAAAAAACAATAAAATAGAAGTTGCAAACCAACTTAGGAAAAAAATCAAAAGCTTGAGATCTTATCGTGGTGGTGAGTACTATGGCAGATATGACAGTTCAAGTAAATACTATCCAGGACTGTTTACTAAATTCCTAAGCGACTAAAGTATCATCCTACAATATATTGTGCCAGGTTCACCCACTATAAATGATTTTTCTGAGAGGAAAAATATGATGGTTAAGGATATGGTAAAGAGTATGATTTATCATTCTACTTTATCGGAATCACTTTTGGGAGAAACGCTTAACACTACAATATATATTCTTACAAGGGTTCCAACTAAAGCAACAGCCAAAACCCCCTAATAACTTTTGACGGGCAAGAACCCTGCTCTAAAGCACTTGCATGCTTGACAATCTCGAGCTGAAACATTGCCTTATAGGCCTAATGAAAAGAAATTAGACTCAAGAAAGGTGTATTGCTATTTTATTGGACACTCTAAAAGGTCCTAAGGTACAAGTTTAATGATCTCACAACTAAGTTGATTTTCAACTAAAAAAACACTTAGTTTTTTTAGGATATTGAGTAAACAGTAAAAGATACAACAAGGGACTTTATTTTCAAAAAGGAATTTGTTGATATTTCTATAGGTGTTACTAGTACTAATTAGAGTCTCATTTTTAACTTTGTTCAAGACATAACAAGTCAAGATAATATTGGAGAACCATTATACAAGAAATTATTTGAAATGAACAAACTCTACACCCTCAAAAGCCTATGCCATTTAAGGACATTCACTAAAGAAAGGAGAAATGCTGTGTGACATGACTATATTTTATTTCTCTAAGAGCATAAGGTGGACATTGGAATGATGAAAGATGATCCAATCAAGTTTTGTCAAGCCATACAAAGTTCTAGATTTCAAAAGTGGATCAATACCATGAATGAGATGATGAAATCCATGAAAGACAGTAATGTGTGGGATTTTTTCCCATTGTCAGAAGGTGCAAAATGTGCTAGCTATAAATAGATATTTAAGATCAAAAGGGATTTGACTGACAATGTAGAGAGGTAAAAGGCGCGTCTTGTCGCAAAGGGCTATAAATAGAAAGAAGGCATCGACTATAAAAATACTTTCTCTCCAATTTCTTCGAAAGACTCTTTGAAGACAATAATGGCACTAGTGGTGCATTTCAATCTTGAGTTATATATACGAAGTCAACATTTCTCAATAGTAATATTGATAAGACAATCTATACGGTGCAGTTCAAAGATTTTGTTTGAGGAGATGCAAAGAATATTTTTTGCAAACTTAAGAAATCTGTTTACAAGCTTAAACAAGCATCTGGACAATGGTGTTTTAAGTTTCATCAAGTAACCATCTCATTTGATTTTGAGATGAATTTGGTCGATGATTACGTTAACATTAAGTTCTATGGGAGCGAGTATATTTTTTTATTTTATATATTAATGACATTTTGCTTGCCAGCAACGAAATAGGCTTATTGCATGACATTAATAGATTTCTAGCTAAGAATTTGAGATGAAAGATCTTAGTGACACCTAATAAGCTTGCTAGCAACGAAATAGGCTTATTGCCCCACCAAGAGATTTCTAGCTAAGATTTTTGAGATGAAAGATCTTAGTAGTGCCTTTTTTTGTATTAGCTTGCTGCTATATTGGGATCGCTATAAAGGTATTCTATGAATACCACAAAAGAGATATATCAAAAAGGCTCTCAAGAAATATGGCATGAAAGAATGCACCAGGTGATAGCGAGTGTCTAAGGAAAAAAAGTTTAGCCTCAATCAATCCCTTAAAAATGATTTTGAGGAAAGGCAAATGCAAAAGATTCCTTATGGATCAGTGTAAAAAGTTTGATGTATACTCAAATTGGAACACGACTGGATATTGCATACATTATTAGGATGTTGGGTAGATATTTAGGCAAACCAAGGGAAGACCATTAGAAAGTAGTTAAACAGGTCTTGCAGTACTTATATAGATAAAAGATTACATGCTTATATATCAGAGGTTAGATTAGCTTGAAATTGTTGAATATACTAACTCCAATTTTGCTAAATGCCAAGATAATATAAATTCCTCTTTGGCTTACATCTATTTGTTACTTAAGGATGATATCTCCTAGAAGAGTGCTAAACAGTCTCTTATAGACTCTTTTATGATGGTAACAAAATACAAAGCATGTTATGAGGCATCCAGTCACAGAATATGACTGTGAAATTTTATCATGGGCCTGCGAATAATAGATAGTAATGATAGACCACTTAAGTTATTTTGTGACAATAAGTGAGGAGTGTTATATTCTAATAATAACAAGAGCTCGATGAAGTCGAAGACAAACTTTATGATTGTGGATCTACTTATTAAAGGATTGTTACCGAAAATGTTTCATGAGCACTTTGCTCACACGGGTGTCATGTCATGAACGGATATTTAGTTTTCATGAGAGTTTGTGATTAATAAATGCTTTTATGATATAGAAATTCTTCAATTATTTCAGTTTATGCATATTTAAGGTTATTTTCTACAAAAATAAAGTTTTGGTTTATTTACACTCTAATTTGGGATTAATTTTATCTCACTAAGATTTAAAGTAGACCAGTTAGAAATTAACGAGTTAAGATCACATTACATGAAAGTTTCATATTACATATCCACATCATAATCTATGCCATTCAATTGTATTGACACAGTGACCATTGATGGACCAAGTTACAACAATTGTAATAAATGCGGATTTAATCCTATGTTGATATAATCGATGGATTGTATTTATTATAGATACATTTTAGTAATGAAAGCAAGGTTTACCTCATATGTTTATTTTGCAAAACATGACTATAAAGTTACACATATGGCCCAAATAGGAGATTGTTAGATCCTTAATCTAAGGCAAGGCTAATATGTTATATATTATGGACTGTCTTATAAGGTTAAGCCTAATTAAAAGTGATCTATTAAGGTCTCCAGTAATTTAGGTTTTAATGTATCTTATAAGGTGTGTGCCTTTAATATGTGAAGATTTACGGTTAATTTTCATTTCCATGATCCGTTGAAATAGGAACACCCAGTGATATTAGGAAAGTCATCTATATAAGTGGTTATGGTCCCTAGGCCACACGTATCATTTTATTCCTTTTTTACATCCCATCATCATAGAGAGTATAGAGAGAAACTTAAAAAAATCTTTGGGATGATGTTTTAATCTCGAAGGTAAACAATAGGGCTTTAAAAAGCAATTGAGCATTATGGATTTAGATACACTTCCGCATATTTTATTATTGATTTTTGGTAGTAAAACATGAATGTTCTTAGATTTTAGGTGATAGTTTTTAATAAAAATTTATTGTTCTAACATAGGATTGGTTGGCTTACACTTTCAAGATGGCTTTTCCTCGGTCAGGCTCAACTATTGAGTATTTCAAGTATGTGGTTGGCTATGTTTATGTATATCCTTGATCATATTTGGTTCAAGCTTTGATAAAGCTTGCTTAGATGGTAACTATCTCCAACTACAAGTGTTATTAATGTTTGCGAAGCATATTTGAATTCTCGGTTGGATTTCCCTGCCTCGATATTGGATAAAAGTTAATACTGATGGCATGTTGAAAGGTTCTTCGCAAGTTTCCGCTTGTGAGGCTGTGCTCAAAAAGAGTAACGGAGAAGTTTTAGTTGTTTTTTCTTGTCTGTCACATGTTAAAACGACTTTTGTTGATAAGCTGGTGGTTATCTTCTTGGCTATTGAGCATGCTTCCGATCGAGGTTGGACTATGTTGTTGATTGAATATAATTCTACTTTAAATATGCTTCATCTTCCTAACAAGAGGCTTCCGCCTCGTCGTTTGCCATTCATCGATGGAACAATTATATTGCTCTATCATGATTCCATGAAGATTCGCTTTTCCTATATCTTCATTTGGTCAGACTCTGCACCGCCTAATGTTGCTTGTCTTTTGCATAAGGATGTTTTTAAGCTGCCTAGTTATCGGTTCAAGAAGTTTACTTCGACTGGTTTCGCTGCTACATTTTTATTTTATTTTAATAAAATGTCCTCACTTTATTGAGGATTCATCCCGGGGAAAAAAAATCCACTTCAAGTAAGTGATGTCTTACCCTCACATATGGTAAGTATTAAGTTAAATGATACAAAAACACAAGTTTCAATATACAACTGGATAAAATATACTCTATTAATATGATAGTTTTTCAATAAAGGATGCCTTCCATTGATTTTCTTGCTTTTGAAATTACGAATGAGTGTTAGTGCATGCAATGATTTCTTGACTAATTGCAAAGTAAATGATACACCAAGGCATGGCAAAATAAAAGTGCCCACAAATTAAGCTAGGTCTTGTAACTCATATCTAATAATTTTTTCATTTCGAAAGTTTAGTGACTACAAACTAAGGCCGTTTAGGATTGTTGTTGGGAGATTCAAAAGTGATTTTAAATACAAACTAAAATAGCATTTCAAAAATCCTATCCTAGATAGCATAGTAATTACAATGGTCACTTTCAATCTTTTAGTGGAGTATATTTAAAATTAAAGTATCGAGCTAGTATAATTACAATATAATTATTGTAGCTAATATTGTATGTTCCCAACTGTTACATGGGTTAGCTCATCACTTAATTAACTGCACCACTACTAGACTAATAGCCAGAATAGCAGCTATAGGGTAAAAAACTTAAATATATTATCTAGTAGGAGGCTCTATTTAATATACTTATATATAATGGGCTTTGAATCATTTTACAAGGTGAGTCCTATAACAAACACAAGTGATGTGACACTTTTAGGGATATTTTATCTTGTAATTTAAATGAAAATTTTTTTATTTAGTAAAACTAAAAGGAAATAAAATAAAGAGCCTAGTTTTTTTTTTAAAAAAAGGTACAAAAATGCGTACTTTTCACACACAGGGAAAGAAGCAAAAATGTACAGATTGGAGAAAAATAAGGCTTTTCTTTCTCACTAGAGGAGAAAAGTTTTTTTTTTCTTTTCTTTTTTTGTAGTTGCTTTCAGTAGTGATAAAGATATCCACATGTCAAATGCAAATCGAATTTGAGTCATAACCTAGATGATTTTTGGTGATGGACTATGACCTAAACGATTGGTAGTGACAGATCATGACGTAGATAATTGTTGGTGATTAATTTGTGACTTGGGAGCCAAAATTTCTTTTATGAAAAAGCAAAGGTGTGATTTTTAAATTATGATAATTGTGTTTGTTGTATGAGAATTGCAATCCCATGAAAACAATTTTAAACCAATACAAATCATCATGGAATCATGATCCAAGATTCACCAAACACATGTAATTACTTTTAAAACACAAATTTTAAACCAAAATTTACCAAATACTTAATTAATCTTTTTGTAGCTGATTTTTTTCAACATTACAACTAACAACTATCTTAAACTGAGGTAGCATTTTTTTTTTTTGTCTTAAATATGAGCAGGTCTGAATTTTTTTAAGTCTGAATGAGTTTAAATAAGAATATATGAATGACACTTTTTTTAATATATGAATATAAGTACCATCTTTTTGGTTTTTATAATAGAAAACATCTTAAAATTTGTTTTATAACTTTTTTGTTCTTGTAAATTAAACAAAAAAAAAGGGGATTAGATTTTATAATTTAGGAAATAAGTTATTTTATAGGGATTTTTTTAGAATATAATATTTACTTCTCATTCAAACTTTTTCCATTCAGATAAAAGTTATAAAAGTTTAATTTTTCTATTCACATGTGAATGTTTGAAAATTAGCCATACATTACCAATAAAAAAAAAAAAATTTAAAAAGGATCTGCAATAAATAAAATTTCAGACTTCATATGTTCAATAAACAACCTCCAAAGTTGATAAGAATTTGTTTTGAATCATAACACTTTACTTATTACGTGATGTGTTTTGTTCAGTAATATTTTTATTTTTTTATCATAATTAATTTAGAAAATATATAAACTATGCATATGTCAATTTTTCTAATCTTTAACACGTATTTAAATAGTTAAGAAGCTATCAAACTTTAGTTCACAGCAAACACAAAATGCTTTCACCAGTAATCGCTGCAAAAATAGAAAAAAGGTTATAGGATAAAAAAAATGCTTCGAACGATTGTCATAACTTTTTTCTGCTTGTTGTGGGAGTAATGATAATTGCAAGCGAAGTTTCCCATAAAAACGTTATGGAAAAAATTATATCTTTGTATGAAACATCATGCCCAAGTATGGTTACATAGATTTTAAAATTAATAAAAATATATCTCACGTGTTACAACATTAAAATTATTTTTAAATACTTAAAATAATTTAAATTTTTATATATTCAATCTAATATTATGTTTCTATTTGTTATAAAATTTACTTTAATATCATAAAATATTTCTAATAAATTGTAAAATATTAAATATTTATAGATCTTGAATTATTTTAAAAATATATATATTATTACATTTATTTAAGTATTATGTTTCTATTTATTATGATACATTAAAGTTAATTTCTTAAGATAATAGAGTCAGAATATTATGATAAAAGAATCTTAGTGTCCTTTATTATAAATCTGAGACCTTACAAGACTATTTTCCTAAATTTTAGGTGTATTCATCTCTGGTGATAAATCAACAATTCAAAGTGTTTTTTTTGCGTATTCTTGATAAACCAGCGTTTATATATAGATGTAAGAGGATCAAGTTGGGAAGTAAGAAGCCCCTTTGACATCTTTTCATCTGCAAAGAATTCTTTGTGAGAAAACGCAAAGACAAGGGGCTGATTGTTGAATAGGAAAAAGAGTGGATTCGCGAGTTCCCAAATGAATTGGCTTATTCGAAAAAAGCCTTATTCGTTGGAAAATCTATCTCGTGTCTGGTACTGCATGATTTTACTCTACAAAAACTCCAAATCATTCTTTTGAAGCTCATATTCTAGGAGCCCAGACTATGTGATTGAATAAATCCTTTTTTATTTGTTGCAGGTCGAGGACTCCTTCCCCTTCTTCAAACTTCGATTCATATTTTTCATAGAGAAATCTCTAATCAATGATAGAACAAGATCCTTTTCACATCATATCTCAGGGATTCATTTGTTCAGGCTAACGAAGCAATGTCACTCAATCATTATCAAACTGACTGCAATCTTTTTCTACCCATGAGAATCCCACTAAAGCACCTTCTACTTCTAATAAGCCATGGACTAGATCAGAATCATTCTCAACGAGTCTAGAAAAAGTGATCCCTTTCTTTTCATCGAGTCTAAGTAAAGACCAAAAGTCTTGAGCGACCGATCTAGCAAAACAACTTAAAAGATAAAGAACTATCATTAATTTCTTCATGCTCATTCCAAGTTCGAAGTACCATTTGTAGAAATAAGAATCTCTTTATTTATACGATTTCTTCTTTATATAGATAGATATATGATCTATGGGACAATTACTTAAAAGTAAATTTTTTACAACAGCCCTCCTTATCTGATAGGAAAGGATCCCATGATCTTGAACTGATCTTACCTGGGATCACAAATCCCAAGTTTGTCTATGAAGAGCAGATCTAATTGTATTAATGTCTATAATTGATTTCTTTTGTGTAATACTAATCGATAAGGTCTCATTGGTAAGTTGTGTAATACTAATCGATAAGGTCTCATTGGTAAGTGCTACAAGATCTTGTGCATTGGAACTCATGGTTATGAACCCGAATCCATTAATATGGAACATTTTCTTTTCCTAGTGAAATCCCTTAGTATATGAAAGAGTGAAAAAGTGCTTTTGTTGTTGTGGAATGAGAATTCTTCATATCTTAATGCATGTATTTAATTCATTTGGGGCTATTAGAGAAGGACCACATTTTGGGGAATATGAGTCAAAGCAATAACAAGAATATTTCTAGTGGAACATCTTTCACAATCCCTCGAGAGATAGTTCACTAATAAACCGAGGGATAAGTGATTCAACTCGTCCACATCCAAATCATGAATGTTTGGAATCCATATTATGCAAGGAGACTTGGTTTTTGCTAATTCGAATTGAAAGGTTATATAAAATCAACCTATTTCCAAAATCATATCAATAGTTAACGCATTCGTCATAGTTAAAAGCTCCAGCTCTACATCAAGGTCACAATCGATATCGTCACTATTATCAATGAGATCATTAATAAGAAAACCTTCAGGCTTGTTATCCAGGAACTTGTTCAGAAATATTGTAATGAAAGGAACATAAGAGTTTGCTGCTAGGTATTTGACCAAATAGGAGCGTCTGGTTCTTATAGGACCTATCACTAAAATACCTCTAAAGAAGGATAGGGCTAAGTAGGGAAAAAATGGTTTGCCATGAGATGGGAAATGAAAACTATTATTCCCACACAAAGTTTGTGAATAAGTAATTGTCTGATAATGAGCAAGGAATATCCATTTTTCTGCTAAACAGTATATATTGAACTCATAATTCATGAAATGCTTTTTATGAATGTCAACTAAGTATCATAAGTAAATTGTTCCCAATTATTCAATCATTTGATAACCAAGGTCATTCTTTGATAAATGATCACTATAAGTCAGACTCGATAGAACTTGATCAATCATTTTTCTGTCTTTAAGGTTAAGGTAGAGAATTGAACCAAGAATTCTCTTTCATTATCATCAATCAAATCATTGTTCGCGACCTAGGATTCTATTTTATCATCAATCCAATCACCGTTCTTTTTTTTTCTTTTTCTTATCAATGAATAGATCTCTTCACTTGTATGACTTAGATATCTCATGTTTCTCAAAAAATTGATTTGGTTAATGGGATTTCGTATGATACTTATGAGATCAGTGATATCAACGAGATTGATATTCAAATCTTTCATCTTAGAACGTATTGATTTAATCCCATTCATGGGACCACCACCCCGTAACATGTTACCACCAAAAGCAGAACCCCGTATTTCTTCTAGAGAATCTCCTAATTGTTCCAAAGCAACTAGAAGGAAATTCTTTAACTGGAAGAATTTGGTTCAAATATGGGATACCTATCTAGAAGTTTTCACAACTCAATCATGTATGGTGAAATCATCAAAGATTTAACCCTTTCGAACTTTGTCTCTAACTCACTATAGGCTCGGGAAACAAAGAGAAAATGTGTATAAATGAGATATCCAGCAACAAAAATAAGGAAAAGGATTGAATAGAGGAACTCTTGAGCATTTCGCGATCTTAGATGTGTTGATATCAATGGTGACTCATTATTTTGATAAATTATTTTTTCGAACAAAAGAAGATTATGGAACACTTATTAGATTCCATTGTGGAATACACTATTTTTTCTGAAGAATTCGCCATGCTCTATTTTATCCATGCATTATATTATGAAAAGTGGATACAAATTTTTTATTGCTACTTAGTACCGATAATAGATCTGAAAAGTATCTAAAAATATCAAATTTAGATATTTGTACCTTATCGAAAAAAGAAACCATGGCATATATGTTTGGAAGCGATTCTATTTTGAGAGAGTTGAAAAAGCATTGTTTTGTTGAAAGGTTCTAGACATCTGCCTTTTCTCAAAGTGTTTCTTTAGAAAAAGACTATGTTTTTTCCTATTTCTCTTTTTGGATGGTAAATATTTCTTAGAACATGGAGTGTGAATCAAACCCTTGTTTGAATTGAAATTAAGATACTAACGCAAGTTCTTCTCGTTTGAATCAGATCGATTCATATCTGAAAGAGGTTGACAATAAGCTCTTTCAAAATTAACTATTTGTCCCTCTATTAGAGGTGTTCTAGAAATGGTTGCAATCGAGTAAATAGCTCTACAAACTAATAGATTGAATCAAATTGGAAAAGGGAAAAATTTGTAAAAGTTATACTTTTTGTCACCACTTTGTGGAAAATTGTTAAGTATGAATATGTTAGATACTTGTGACTCGATTGGTGAAATAGTATCTCTCTCCAAAAAAGCTTTTTTTTTTACCGCCACTCAAAGAAAATAATTTTTTGCGAATGAACAAGATATTGAGGAATTGTCCATATGTAAAATCATAATTATTGAAACGGACCTTTTCTACATAAAAAGTGAATATTTTGTTACAATAGAAGCGGAAGCGATGTGGATTATTCAACAATCGAAGTCAATTTGCTTTTATAAAAAAAGATATCAATGAACTTCTATGAAATGGTTTCACAAGATTCAACCAATTGTCTTCTATTTTCCTAAATTTTATTCAAGTCTATTTTCCTAGTTATTATTAAATAATATTAATTGTCTTTCTTTTGACAAGTGATTAACGATTCCCATCATTAAGAACATATTTTATTTTTAGATACGGACTTGTTCATGTCACCTAACATAACAAAGATAATTATTATTAGAATAATGCTTTAGATGAGTAGTATATAGAGAGCTAATGTAGTAAGTGCTCAAGTCTCAATTTAATAAATGATGTCGTACAAACGATTGTAGAAATTAATGTAACTTATTCGAAAATACTATTCTAGATAGTATACCATCACGAAGGTTGATTCCAATATTTTAGTAAAACAGACTTTGGAATTAAATAACTATGATAGTTTAATTACAAACTTACTTATTGTAGCCATTATTATACGTACTCAAATGATCTGGGGGTTATCCACTTAATTCACTTTGCCACTACTAGACTGACAAGCAAGATAACTAGCAATAGGGTCAAAAAAATTAAATAAATTATGTGGTTAAAGGTTCCATTTAATATGCTTGTGTATAAGAGGCCTCATTTTATTTTACAAGGTAGGTCCCATAATAGGCACAAGTGATGCCATGCTTTTTGCATTATTTTATCTTTTAATTTAAATAAAATATTTTCATTTAATAAAATTACAAAAGGTAGAATAAAGAGTCTTGGATTTCCACCTAAAAGACATAAAACACTTACTTTTTCATAGATGAGCAGAGCAGCAAAAATTATCTAGAATAAAGAAAAAGAAAACTTTTCCCTCTAACTTGAGTGTTTTTGTGAGTTACTTTCAGTATTGATTAAGACACTTACGCATTAAATACATATCAAACTTGATTCATAGCATAGAAGATTATTGGCAATCGATTGTGACTTAAAAGATTGGTGGTTATAGATCATGACCTAATTTTTTGTTGACTAATTCGTAATTTAGGAATCTAAATTACATCTACAAAAAAAACAAAGAATAATTTTTAGATTATGATAATTGTATATGTCGTATGAAAATTACAATGCAATGAAAATGATTTTTTTAACCAACAAAAATCATGATGGCATCAAGTTCTAAAATTTGCCAAACATGTGTAATTACTTTTAAAACACAAATTTTGAAATAAAATTTATCAAACATTTAAACGATTCTCTTTATAACTGATTATTTCTACATAACTGACAACTATCTTAAACTAAGTTGCTAAGCATTTGTTTTGAATCCTCCATTACAGATTTTACTTATTAAATTATGTGTTTTGTGCAGTCAAATTTTATTTTTTTTTCATAATTAATTTAGAAAATATACAAACTACGTCAATTTTTCTAACTTTTAACACGTATTTAAATAGTCAAGAAGCTATCAAACTTACTTTAAAAGCACATTTTACATAATTCACAGCAAGCACAAAATGCTTTCTTCAGTAATCGCTGCAAAAATAGAAAAGAGGTTATAGGACAAAAAAATGCTTCTAACGAGTATCATAACTTTTTTCTATTTGTCTCGGGAGTAATGATAGTTGGAGGTGAAGTTTTCCATAAAATCGTTGCGGAAAGAAGTGTAGCTCCATGTGAAACGTCATGCCCAAGTGCCATTTAATATTCTCAAACATTCTCTGTGGCTTGTGGCCCACTATTCTTTAATATTTTTTATCAATGAAAAAAATAAAAATAATTCAGTCCATCTAGCAGACTAATAAATAGTAAATTTTTTTCTTATTTAATTTTTTTAAAAAATATAATTTATTATATTTATTTTAATAACATATTTTTATTTATTATAGGAAATTTAAATAAATCTTTGGGTTAATAAATTTTACAATTAATAAAAACATATCTCACGTATTGATAATGTTAAAGTTATTTCATAATACTAAAAATAATTTAAATTTTTTTATATTCATTTTAATATTACGTTTTTGTTTACTCTAAAATTTACTTTAATATGATAAAATATGTCTAACAGATTGTAAAAATTAAATTTTTTATATATTGTAATTGTTTTGAAAGGTATATATTATTACATTTATTTTATTACGATATTTTTATTTATTATAATACATTAGAGCCAATTTTATTAGTTAATAGGGTCAAATGATGCTATGATAAAAAAAGATCTTAATGTCTTTTATTAAAAACTTGGGGACCTACAAAATTATTTCCCCAAATCCCCAATTATTATTAAATAATATTAATTGTCTTTCTTCGATAAGTGAATGACATGCAAAGAGCTAATCTAGTAAGTGCTCAAGTCTCTCTTTTGTCATCAAGAACTAGAATGACTAATTTAGGAATAATACTAGACTTCATAATTGACATTTCAATATTTTCGTATGGTTTGGCACTCATATATTAGATGATCAATTTTATATATTGAAAAATCATTTATTACTTTATCTCACCATCTAACACATGACACTAGGCAATGAAGAAAGCATAACTAAATGCATCTTTGGAATTGTCTTATTAGATTGTTAGATAATCATTTATTTGACAATCTAAAATTCAAAAAGTATTTGGTACATACTTTAGAAGTGATTATCA
Organism: Luvunga scandens; assembly: GCA_030449905.1. Taxonomy (NCBI): domain Eukaryota; kingdom Viridiplantae; phylum Streptophyta; class Magnoliopsida; order Sapindales; family Rutaceae; genus Luvunga; species Luvunga scandens. Next base: position 579,391 of record JASUUG010000463.1, on the reverse strand, counting down.
AATAATCAAATTCTATATTGATTTCTAAAACTTATCTATGGCAACCTTCTGAATTTTGATTATTTAATAATATGATTTTGTAAGATATCACATTAGAAGTGTCCTTAATAGGAATATATATGTTTAAAAAATCCTCACAAGATAAAATTGATTAGGGATTCAGAGCTTCTTCTTTTTGACACAAATTTTAATGCAAAATGTCAGTCCTCAAATCATAGTCATGTAAACTCTATATTTTCAATAAGCGACACCAAGACCCCTTTTAACTCAAAATCAGTTATTTAATTCAAAAAAATTGACTTTAATATTTTATAATAAATAAAAGTATAATATTAAAATAAATGTACCAAAATATGAATTTTAAATTAATTTCAATATTTAAAACATATTTTAATACTTTACAAACATATACTATATTAAACTAAATTTTATGTAATATCAAAATAAATATATAAAAATTTAAATTATTTTCAATATTATATGAAAATTTTTTAATATTGTTAATACATAAGATCTATTTTATCAATTGTAAAATCTATTTAATCCAAATACTTATTCAAAATTTTTAAATAATTACAAATATATTATTAAAATAAATCTAATAATTTACATTTTAAAATTATTTTATATATTTAAAAATTCTAATATTATTAGTCTAATTGATAAATTGAACTATTTAAATCATATTTATATTTATTAAACATTTTTAAAATTAATTTTTTTAATTACTATCTACTAAAATACTACAGTCAAAAGCGGGTCTTGATCTCCATTATTAAAATCTTGTGGAGTCTACATGGTCATTTCACCAAATCTTAAGGGTATTAAAGTTCTCTTACCATTCTTTTAAGGAAAAAAAATTAATATAATTTGGGCCCCGCTGCATATTATTAATTCTTCAATAAAATTTTAAAAAAAGGATCTAGCCTTACCAATATACCCATGTCTCGGCGTGACCTTCCTCTTCCTCAATGATTTCTTCAATAATTAAAAAAAAATTACGGAAGGTCTAATATTCAAATTTCAAGCTCAAAAAAAAATGATCTAGCCTTACTAATATACCCATGTAGTCATCCAACACTTTGAATCATTTTTTAGAGTAATTGTAATGCATCAAAATCCAAAGATGAATCCTACATAAAATCATCAATAAAGATTTTGTCGAAAATTCGATAGAACCTCTACTATATTTACATCAATTTCAATCAATAAATTTGTAAAATAAGCACTCCCAAAATAATCTCATATTCAACCAACTTCATTAATTAACTTCCCCAAACTTATAACATTATATATCACTTATTCTAATTCTTATTCCTCATTCTCATTCTTGTGCATTCCGATTACCAATTAGTAAAAGTACCATTAAAATATCAAAAAAGTTCTTTTATATTTTTTATTTTCTGTCAACACCCAAAAAAATCCACTGCAAAATTTTTTTCAAGTAATCATCAATTAAGTATGAATTGGTCATTTTTTTCATGTTAACCCATTTGAATAAAGGTTATTTAAATCAACAAATAATTTTCTTAAAATTATCTATCAATATGAATTGAATGGTTCCAAATATATAGCTTAACGTTTGATAATCATATAAGCACAAAATCAACAAAAGCAACCATTCGTAATTCATATTTATTGACTAACAAATAAAGTAAGATTTAACTAGATCTCCGGAGTCATGAAACCACCTAAGCATGATAGATAAAGGGAGGAAAAATTGAATCAAAGGTTATCAAAATTTTATTTTATGCATGGGCCAAAGTATTAAAACAGTTTATTGTAAATTTTGAAAAATATTTGGAAAAAAAATGCATATCTTTTGGGGCATTTCGAATCTAAAACACCAAACTTGAAACTTGTAACGTTTGATATAAATATGAGACATGACATCGACATATGATAAACCACAAATATGCAATAATTTAATTATTGTCCTTTGCACCATCGATGTACCCAACAAAAAAAGAAAAGTCAAATATGCAACAATGGACCGAACATGATTGCGGTATAGACCTACAACATTTAACTTGATTTATAGATGTACACTAAATGTTATATATGAAAAATAAATGTAAAATATGAAACAAAGGAAAGATCTAGTTTTCAAAGGCATTAAGAACATGAAACACCGAACTTTCAAACTTGAAACATGTGATGTAATCACCAAAGAAAAGAATACAAAATTTACAACAATTAAAGTGAATGGACACCTAATATGATTATTTTGTCTTGTTTTTTAGTCATATTTGTAATTCTAATTTAATTAGGATTTTAGATTATTTATCTTATTTGAAAATTATTAAAATTAAGTTATCTATTAGTATAAATAAAGTTCTTACCTTAGTTTATTATAATACTTTTAAACTTTTTATCAATAATATTTTAAATTATTCTCTTTGGGTTTATCTTTGTCATTAATTTGGTGCTTTCTCTCTATGAGAGCTTTCTTGAGTTTCAAGAACATATGCGAGAATTACATCTAATATCATTCCTGCACTGTGTTAAGTGGTATAGAGCCTATCTCTGTGCCACATAGAGTTTTCAAGACCATTAACCACCCTCCAAACACAAATCCTTCCTCCATCGTACATTAATTCCACCGAGTAAATAAAAAAAAAAGAACCGCCTTTACAACCACCATATATAGCTACTGCCACCAACATTCTTCTTATTTCCTGAAATCCTCACCCCTTCTAAACATCCACATGCCACCAACCCTACCCTCGCCATCAACAATACCAATTCATCAACATAGCCACCTTAAACACAGCAAAATTGTTGCAACCACCATGCCATTTCATAGCAAACCACATCAATTCATCTGCCATCGATACACCTAAACTTTTCCTCGTTATTCATTATATTTTTTTATACCATCGCCTTCATCAGTCAGTTCACCATTCATTGGAAATGAAACCAAGAGGTCAACTGCAACTTTGATTTTTTTTCAATTAATTCATAACGATTTCTGTCAAATCACTGACACCATCACACTCATTACCATTAAATCTTCTAGATAGACCTTCCTTGCCCATTTCTTCAACCATCGACAACATCATCTTTTACTTATTTTAAGCTTTGACCTAATTATTTCCTTTAATTACAGTCTTGCCTTTTAATTTTTTGGTCTTATTAAAAACCCAAAAAATAAAACAATAAAAGGGAAAATTAAAAAAAATGGTGCAATGAGATATTGAAAAGATGATGATGATCTTTTCTAAGGACTTACTAATTCTTAGGGTATTAAAATTATGGTAAATACAATATGACTTGCCATGTTGTCTTCTTTAATGTACCATTAGCGAACCGTGCAAAGGCCAGGCAAGTGTCAACATATGGATTGAAGATGATGGAAGGGGTGGCATATCCCCATGCCACCATGAAGTTGCACTGGTTATAAAGGCTAAGCTGGCAAACAAGGAGCACAATAGAATTATGGTAGACTTAGACAGTTCAGTCGACATTCTCTTCAAGGCCACTATGGATGCAATAGGAAGAGCAAATTTAAAGTTGGAGCCCATTAAGACCTCATTAAAAGGGTTTGAAAGAGGAAAGTGAATGCCGATTGGAGTAGTGGAACTACCTGTCACCATTAGAATGAAGCCCTTAAAGAACCTACGATGCTGGATTTTGTTGTGGTTGGGGAAGATAGGGAGATAATATTTGGGGGACCTTTTCTAAGGATCAGTAAATTTGTAATATTCAACCATTATCTAGCACTTAAATACTAGATAAATAGTATTGCGGGGGTTGTTAAGGGTGACCAGAGGGTAGCGAGGCGTTTCTATGCAATAGTAAAAACCCTTGAAATAGTTGTTATAGTGCATTTCATGCACTAGTTTTGCATTGTTTACTCCCTTTATTATCAATGTTTTGCATTTAATAGTTGTGATTTACTTGTGTTTTATTTTTGTAGGTGCAATTCTATTGATTGGTGCTAAATTGAGCTATATAAGATGATGTTTGAGGATGAATTGAATTCCTGGATAAATTCTCAGTTTCAAAAGAAGTGTGTTGATAAGGCATGAGTGCGTGCTGTCAACTGCGGACTTGAAGTTTTTATTTTAACGTGTTTTATCTTTTTATTACTCTTGTAATTTTAGATAATATTTTAGATAATATTTTAGATATTAGTATCTTTATCCTTTTTAAGAAAACTATAAAAAGGAGAGAAAAAGAAGGATTAGAGGACATTGGATTATTAATTATTTTTTATTTTTTTTTTAGGGTTTTCTCTTTTCTCCGTGAGGAATTAAATCCATTATTCTGGTTGAAGGTTAATGAAGCTTTGATTCACTGTTACTGTGATATCTTTCTATGCTTTAATTGTTTTATTACTTTTTGGGTATTTATTTATTCTCTGAATTATTGTCATGATTATCTTTGTTAATTAGATAATTGGCCACTATTTAATTATCAATTTAATCTACTGCCAATTGAAAGATTCATCGTATGAATATTTTGATGTTTGTGGCGAATAACATAATAGTGCGTTGTGTTATGGGAATAAACAATCCAATTTAAATGAACCATCGTATACGTTTGTTAATTAGGATTTGAGTCTCTCTAATTTTCAGGCTGTCAATTAATTAAATCCTATGATTGTATCTAGGGTTGTCTATTGATTAGAGAAATAACCAACGGTCCTACCTTGGTTATCGACTAATTAAGGAGAGATTGGCTATTAGAGTGTCTCAGTAGCTATAATTGGTCTATTCATATGCAGTAATAATTTATAGTTGTATCGATGATCAGTAGTCGAATCAAAGCTGAGTTAATTCCTTCAATCTGAGTTTTCCCATTTTGAATTACAGTTTTAATTTGCATTCTTATTCATTTAAATTGATTTTCATTATTGGCAACAATCCCCCAATTTTACATTTTCATTTTAAAAAAGATTTAATAATTACCAGTCTCTGTGGACACGATCCTGCTCAATCATTATACACAATCTTGTTTAGAGTAAGATTTTATATTTGCTGGCTTCGACACCCATCAATGGTAAAGTTGAAACTAAATGAACCTGAAAAAACTGTTAGAATAGGTTCCAAGCTAGAGAGTTACTAAAAAATAAGGCTACGAGAATTTCTGCCGTAATATTCTAATGTGTTCGCTTGGTCACATGAAGACATGCCGAGAATTGATCCTAAGATGGCTTGCCATAAGTTGGCTGTAAGAAAAGAAGCCAAGATGGCAAAGCAAAAAAGGAGATCTTTTAAACAAGAAAGGTACGATGCCATTAATGTGGAAGTGGATAAGTTTTTACAAGTTGGCTTTATCAGGGAGGTGAGTTGACACGACTTAAAAGTATTATTTACTTCTAAGTATAAGAGTGTCTAGTTATAATATAACTCGATGAGCCTAGGGTCAAACCATAGGAAATTTAAAAATTTAGTGGTCAATTATTAGACAAAAATTAATTGCAGAGAAAGGGAATTAATAAGGATCAATATCAAAGAAAATGCTAAATGTTTGTGTAGGTAAATATGGAATCAAGTACATAATATGCCACATCTATATTGGAGTATCGACATTATCTCAAAATACTATATAAATTCAAGGAGATCTAGATCTATAAATTAACATAACTTAGAAGAGCTAGTTAAAAAATACAAACAAATAAAATAATTTTAACACTCACTTGAGAGAGTAATTAATCCAATTATTTGAATCCTTAAGCTTTACCTTTTACCTCATCTTAGAAAATTAGCCACTCATATTGATAAATAAAATAGTGATTTTATTTAATAAACTTTTAAAATATATTATAAGAAAATTAACTTCACAAAAGAAAAAAACTTTTTTAGCCTCAGTTTGAGCTCCTTCTCTCTTGTTTTTGTTCTCTCCTTTTATAGGCAATAAACATATCAACTTCTTTTATTTATTATTATTTATTTCATATTACTTATCTAGATTCATAGAGATGTGTGATAGTCAGGTGGCAAAGTGACCACTTAACTATTATGATGCGTGGCTCACTTTCCTTTTTTTGAATATTTGTTTATTTATATTTTTTTATTAATTACATTTCTTTAATAATGCATTCCAAATGGTTTCAGCAATTTATCTTCTTTGTTTTTTACTTTTGTTTCCAATTTATTCTTTATTCTTGAAATATTTACAATATAAAAATTGACATAAAATTAACATACTGCAAATTAATTTAATATGAAAGTTAATTAGAGGAGCATTAAGATAATTTATAAGTTATGAGCGCATTAATCAACATTGTAAATGAAACTCTAATAATTTTAACCTTATTAAATGTACACTTTTTAATATCAATCATATTCCCCAACCAACTTATTACTAGGCTCTAGCAATTCAAGTAATAAAAATTTAGCAAATTTTAAACCCAAATTCAAATCTTTTTTTTTGAAAATTGTGTTTGCTTTTTTAATTAGATTAATGATGACAATCATATAAAAGTATAAGCATTATCCTTGGTTTAAAGAAAATCACTCACACATCAATCATTCACACAAATCAGTAAAGTAAACTTATTCAAAATGATCAATTATCAAAGTTATATTAATCAAGCCACTTTTAAGAATAATATGTCAAACCTTAAAATCTCACAATTAAGAGTGACTCTCTCAAAAGAAAATAAACTGAATAAAAACAATCACTCTAAGAAGTGATAGATTGAGAGAATATATAGTAAAACAATGTCACACACTCTCACCAAGATGAAAGAATAATGCCTACAACTTAGAAATAAAATGACCTAAAGTCAAAGGAATTACAAGCACTACTTAGAAAACGCTGAATAATGATAGAAATTTTATGATTTATCTTGTTATGTCATGAGTCTATCAAGAAATAATGATAGATTCGTGATATGTATATATATGTCATGAATCCATGATATATTCATGACTTATAACTTAAAGACACAAACAGACGATAGATATAAGTCATGTTTGTGTTATGTGGACTTCTATGGTTTTTAAAATGGTGTTGTTTAAATTAGCTGTAATTTTTTTTATTAAATGTTTAAATTATTCTTTACATAATTATTAAGACAATGAGGCTAAAACATGTCAAAACAATAAAATTTACCAAGTTTTGAACAAATCAATAAATCCCTGTCCCTCTCTTGAATCCCTCCCTTTCTAACTCTACATAGAACCTTTAAGAGCCAATTCTAACCACCTTGATTCTGGCCACCTCCTTGGCAATAGAGGGTATCAATGGAACCCGCAAGAGCTGCTAGTCATTCCTCATCCATCATTGTTGCCGAAAAATGGCCAGAGGCCACCGTAAGAAGCCCAAAAGGTCATGGTAATTTCCGTTTCTAATTGACGTCAATTTTGCTAGTTTTATGAGACATCGTTGCCTGGGTTTTGTCCCTCATGGCACCCTCTTCAAAATCTGATTGAAAATTGTCACACAAAATAGCCAAATTGCTACCATGCCCGCACCTTAGCTCACACCATCGCAAGAATTCCAATCATAGTTGGTCTATAAGGGCATTTCATTAATTTTACACTTCAAACCTTCATCATTTTTCAATTTCTTAGTACTCAATTTGATGGATATATTTCATTATATTATCATGATAATGGAGGAATTATGATGAATGATGATCAACTTTCTGTTTATTATGACTATGTCTTTGGCTTTAAGTTTTATATTTATTTTCCTATTTTAGTAATCTTGTATGTCGTTCTATTACTATGAGCTGAGTAAAGATTGAAGATTGGTTTTGGAGTAATGCGTTATTGGCTTATTGTAGTGAAGAAAACTTTTCATTTCTGGTTAGATTTTTGTTTTATGACATTAATGTTGGATCTTGGCAATATTAACTCAGAACTTAAGCTCTATTTTGATTGTACTGAGATATTTAATTAATGTTTTAAGTTTAATCACCTTATAGCATGATAAACGTTTATTTCAACTATTGAACCATTTATGGTTTTTTTTCTAATACAGGTTAGATATACTGGATTATTTTTTAACTTCTTGAGTTTTGTATATTTGGAAGGATATACTCATAAGATGCTATAAATTGATCATCTAATATTATTATGGATTGGGCTTTTCTATCGCGTAACATAATATCCATAACATTGAGCAACAACTTGCTTATATCTAGTCTTGTTGCACATGTTTACTTGCATTTAATGGTAGTATCAAATTGTGTTTTGTTTTTTGGCATTTGATGGTAGTTCAATCTGTTCTTGGTGTTGATTTAAGATTATTATTGTTGTGCTAATGTTCATTCCAGGTGTTTGAATCAGCTAATTATGTTGCAGATCTATTCATATGGTTAACTCAAGCGGCATTGCTGGTTTTAGGTGGTGTTGTTGGTTGATTCAAATGGCTGGCTCAAGATTGTTCGTTTAAGAATTGTAATTATACTGTGTTAGGAAGCAAATTAAGAATTAATGAAGTATCGTTTAACTATAATTGTTGTTGTTATTAATTATTGTATATGACTTTATATATATATATTCTATTTATATTATAATTTAAAGAATATATTTCAATTCCCGCTCAAAAAATTATAAAAAAAAATTCCCCCGAATAATTAAATTTTATTTTATTTGCCGCCAAAATTTCAATCATTCCTGCTAGATTTCATAAAAATAATTAAGGAATTAATATTTAGTTAAAATAATTAAATAATTTTATTATTCCAATTAATGCTAGATTTAATAAAAATAAGTTTAAGGAATTAATACTTAATTAAAATAATTAAATAATTTTATTATTCCAATTAAACATGTCATGCTTATATGACACACAACAATCATGAATAGGAAGTGCTTATGATAGATATTAATCATGCGTTAAAAGTTTTCATCAAAGTAATAATGATGGAATCATGATAGATAATAAGTCATGTATAACAAGATATATAAAAACAGTCATCTTATTTTCCTTACACTGGAATCATCATAAGGCAAATGATAGGTAATAACCATCATAAGGGCCTTTTTTTCTAGTAGTGAAGCCAAACCAATTTGTTTCCATTTTTAGGTATCATCACATTTTTTAGTCTATATTACTAGCTTTTGCTTTAGACTGTAGTTCCCTAAAATCACAAAAAACTTTTACTAAGACGTAACATAGACTATGTATATGGTTAACAAAGAAGAGATAATAAGAAAAATAAAAAAATATATGAATATTTGAAAAATAGAGAACTTTTGGAGATTACAAAGTGCTTTTCACTTTTTTCTTTCTTTTTTTTCATATTATTTATTTTTAATTTTTTTTCTATTTTCCAAAGCACCATTTTCACAAGTATATAATCATCTCTATTTTTCATACATAATTAAGTGGTGGAAAATATAAAATATAAGGTGATACTCTACATTGGAGTGGGATAAGATGATAAGTTATCAAAGAAAATGGCTTTTTCTTTAAAATATATATAGGCTCAAAAGGGTTCACAATGAATATTTTATAATGGAAATGGCTAGAAAAGGTTTAAACGGATTAAAGATGGCCTTTCTATCATCTTTTAGGGGCTCTAAACAATTTTTCATATCTACTAGTTCAATGGATTTTCAAATGCAACTACACAAAATTTTTTTGTTTTTTATAATTACTTTTTTTTTGTTGTTTGATTTTAAAGAAAATATAGAGACTTGTACAAAAAAATAAACTACAAAACTATATGGACAAAAAAGGTTACTTTTCATGGATAATAAGCTCAAAAACCCACTTGCAGCTTACTAAGACATGTACATTCCTTCAAATGGCTCAATTAGTTTTACTCATCGAATTTCTTAATTCATACACCAACATGCAAGGTGGAAAATATGGTGTAACATAAATCAAGGCTAAAGATAATACAAATACCAAAATTTAAAAGTCACCATGTGATTCCATGTTAAAAATCACATAAAACTATTTTCCTTTTTTTTTTAAAGAGTTAAAGAAAACATAATAAAAGAAAAAGTTGGAGTGATCACATTTGAACTGATTGCAAAAACATAAAGAAGATAATTAAGAAAATTGCAAATCTTTTTTTTTTACAACTAAACTTTAAGACTAAGAAGATGTGTTTATAAAGCAACTACACTCTATATTCAGCCATCTCCACCTTAAATTTATCCAAAGTTAATATTTACAACAAAAATTAATAAAAATATCACCAGGACTAAGACATTCCGTAACTATTAACTATTCCCCCCTCCCCCTCAATCTGAAAGAAACATTGTCCTCAATATCTTAGAGGAAAGAGGTAGAGTTTAGAAGACATTAACTGACCACTGCTAGAAAATATTTACAAACAAAGAGTTAAATCTAATTTACACTTCTTATGAGGGTTACTGCCATCATCATTAATTGACCAATCCAATGCCAATGTCATGGGATCTGTTGGCATTGGATTTGGCTTTGGTTTGTAAGCTTGTAAAATATCAAGTAACTTGTTACTATGAGCATAAATAAAGAGGATTTTTACTGAGGATGGAATAAAACGATTCTTAATTGCAAGATTAAGAAATGCTATTAAGCTGTCATAAAAGTTATTAACATTTAAGAAATTGATAGGCCTTTTATGGATATTGAAATGAGCCCAAAAAGAAAATGTTATTAGTGCCAATCAAGTTACATGATCTTCTTGCAAGAAAATGAAAGGTTAGTATGATTTAACATTTCAGATATTTTTTCTTGTTTACTTGAAACAACTAACTCTTCTCTAATTGGTGAGCCAAGCAGGTGTCCCAAAGATTTCAAGGCTTTTGTGTTGGTGCTTAACATTTGCCTTCCTTTAACAAAAATGGCTTCTAAAACAAGCTTTGATAACTCTCGGTCACTTCCTCCAAACACAAGATGCAGTTTTCTCTCTACTATAACGTAACAAAGATCTATAGTTGCCTGTATGAACTCCTTGTACTTTATATAGTGAAACCCAGAAAACACACAAATGTTCTTGAGTTATTTGTTCGAAGTTGCTACCATTGAAATAGTCTTCAAGAAAATAAATTTTTTAGCGTTTGAAAAGGCGCAGATATTTAAAGATCTTGATAATAAACATAATGGTATACAATTGATATAGGGTAATGGGTTTGTCAAATAATGTGTGAAGCTTATGGCTCAATAATTCAAAAGCAAACAAAAAAAAAAGAAAGCAGTGAAACGAAAAAGCAAACGATATTCAGACATAAAATCACACTATTAAAAGCAATAATGTAAAAGGTAAAAGAGTATGAAAATAAAATAATATTTACTAGTAGTTGTGATTGTGGCTCACATCTTCCTTTGGTTTTACATCTAATAACTACTTGAATGCCCTTTAAGAGTTGAGGATAGGCTTCCAATCTAGTTTTCTAATAAACTGGCAAACAAGGTCTTTTACAGTCAAATTTTCAAAACTAAACAATGCATTTTCTTTATGGAATAGTTTCCATAAGATTTTTCACTCATGCCATCCTTAACAAAATTTATTTTATTTTCATGATTTTCAGAAACCATTCCTAAAGTTTTACAATGTGGTCAATTACAAAAAGATCATACATAGTTAAGATATTTAGAGTCAAGCAACTTAGCTCTTTTTTTTCTAAATAAACATGCTTTTACCAAAACCAGGTATGTAAGAAACAAATGGATAAAAAAACTAACCTACCAATTGGATCTTTGCTTTAATTAACCAATGAATGTCAGGTAGAAACCTTATTGATCATTAACAAATACAATCATTCAATATAAGCTTTGTAAATCTTTTTAAGAGCCTTTTGAGGGAGGGAAGGAAAACGCTTATACAATTTACATTGTATTTCTTCCATGTTTGATTTTAAGGTTTCAATTATTGTGGGAAATTGAAGATACTGACTTAAGAAGTCATAAAGAACCATTATCAACTATTTATATGGGAAAAATAAAGCAAAACATATTAAAGAAATGAATAAGACTGCAAGATCAAGTCAAAAGTAAAGGCAAACAAAACAACAAAATGAAAACATATAATGATTGTAATCAGAGATGTAACTTATTGCCATCCTTTCATTAAATTTACCTCAAGCTCTAATTGGAATTGATAGATACCATCTTCTCTTTCCCGAAGTTGCCTTGTAAATCTTTAATGTGGGATACTAACACTAGTGGTCATAGATCTCAAATAAAATGCGATTTACAAACTTAGAGCAAGTTTCTTAGGCAAAATTTGCACGTGACACAATCAAATTGATTGCGATGTTTGTTTCACGTGGTTGGTATTCCAAATATGATTTCAAAATTTAACCATTAACTTTAAAAGTCATAGGGTGACATTCCTAAAGATGTTTTAAACATAGTATGGTAAGCCCAAAGTGCATCGTTAGTTGAAAAGGCCAATCTTTGTGCTTTGGATTAACTGTCCTTTTCAAAATTTGTTTTATTTCTCTATTTGCTAATCCAACTAGATTATTTGTTTCAGGGTGATCAAGAGTAGTAACTTTATGTGTAATTCCATAATTCTTCATTAAGGACTCAAATAAGTTGTTACAAGAATGCTTACCTTCATCACAGATAATGGCTCAAGAGATTCCAATTTATTTAAAAGATTTTCTTTTAAAAAGTGAATCACAGTCTTATGATCATTGTGTCAACAGGGAATCACTTCAATCCATTTTAAAACATAATCAATGATAACCAAAATATATACCAATCCAAATGATGATGGAAAAGTAATGAGGCGAGGGGTAACGAAAGTAGAAATTTGTTGGGTATGGAAAACTAGATATGATTCTAATACTGGATCAAACCAACGCAATTAGTTTACGCTCTAATCGAAGCATAATTAGATCTCATTCTAATTAAACGACTTAATGAGATTTTTAATCAAGCATAATGCTAGATTAAATGATGCTCTAATCTAAACGACTCTACAAGAGAGATCTTGATAGATAATCCCAAAGAGAATTATAAAAGAGGAGTTTTATTAAATAATTGAATCTGAAGTTTTAAAAATAATTATAAGACCTCTCTATTTATAATAGAGAAAACTCATTTCCTTAAGTTAACTTAAAAACAGGAAACTAAATCACAAATATAATGGAAATAAAATATACTTTCCCTAAGTTAACCTAAAAAAAGGAAACTAAATCACAACTATACTAGAAATAAAAGATACTTTCCTAAATTTCATACCTTAATTGACTGTAATTAAAATAGAAAGTCATAAAATTAATAAATATTCTAGAATCTTAAGATTCCTAAAATAATGTCCTACATCAGTCTCCCCCTCTTGAAAGAAAATCATCCTCAAGTTTGAATATAGTCTGGAGGGTGAAACTTGGAGTGTAAAGCCAAATCATCTTGTAATTCGAACTTGCGGTCTTTCTCATCAATCTGTCCTGAGACTTTGAAGAATCCATACTTCATCAACTTCCTTTACTTGTACATTCTTTAAGACAATGAAGACTTCTAAGATCAAACAACAATTAAATAACTCTTGCCTTTCTCCAATTCTCGCTTAATGCGCTCCTAACAAGTTTTAATCTTTTCAATCAAATCTTCTTCAAGCACAATCTTCCTATCTTCAGTGTCAATAGGTAGAACCATTTCGATCATTTCAACTTCTTTAACTTGATTTTGCTGCACATTCTCGATCCTACTATTAGACTCAATACACAAATCAAGAGTAAGTTGTTCTTCTTCTTTAAAAATCCCGGAGAGATAAAAAATCTCATTATCTTCAACATTTCTCTTGTCCTCCAAGGAAACATTATGCACATTCTCACATGGATTGATAGATTAAAATTTTAAATCGATAATAAATTATACCTTTTCGTCAGGCATCTTACACGAATCTTCTTTCTTAATGATAGGTGAACCTAATGGTGTATTTTCAGGCACTATCATAAAGACAAACCATTGCTTGGTTAGATCTTTAACAATTTCTTTAATCATATCATCTAAGCTTCTTTGTCGTTGTGACTTGATTTGTGATTTGATTTGCTTGGCTAAATGAATTACATGCTATAAAGTATTGACAGTGTATGTAGGCATCCTTTATTGAATATGTAAATCAAGCCTTTTCACAAATCTTATAACTGTATTCTCTTCAAGATCATAATAATAATTGCATCCATAAAGTTGTTTAAACTCATAAGCATAAGCAGAATCGGATCTCATACCTTGTTGTACTAAACAATAATCAAGAGAGATAAACTCATATTGTAAAATACGCTTCATACAATTCCATGATCTAATTTTACATTTGCCCTTGTCAAATAGAAAAGCTTGCAACTCATCCCACCATTCTGAAACACTTATGCTTAATCTCCTAGCAACAAATGATACTTGCACTTCTTTAGGAGTGCGCCAAAATAAAAACCAATGCTAAATCTTGTCGAACCAATCAAGAAACTTGTTTGGACGAGTGTATGTAAATAATTTCAGTACATGACATATAGGAGGGCAAGGATGGTAGTTTGCCATTTATAGTCAAATTTCACATAATGACAAAATCATAATTAAGGCTCAACTCTCGAGTTCGGTATGGTCATGATTCGAACTGAATATGGTAAAGAGGGTGATTTTAAAAGAGTTGGGGGCTAAACTGAAAAATTAAACAAAATTTTAGGTAAAATGGTAATTAAGTGAAAGTTTAGGTTTTCCTGTGGTAATGGTCAAAAATCCGGCAAGGATGGGTGGATCTACAAAATTTAGGGTCGATGAGTGTGATGGTGGTGGTGATTTGTCTAAAAAAGTGGTGATTTAGCCGAAAATTAGTGATAAAAGTGTCGACTTAATGTTGGCTTTGATTCTAGCAATGGGTTGGTCGATCGGTAGTGGGAAATGGTGAAAGAGTTTGAGCTCATGGAAAGGAGTGGGTTTATGGTGTTTTTCCTTGCCAAAACACTACAGAATTTGGTGATCTAGGTGGCAAAAATTACAGCTATTTGCCGGCAATCTCGACGATGGAACAATGGCATGCGAGGTGGAGCTTTGATGGCCGGTTTTTTTTTTTTACTCGAATGGTGGTAGTTACGGGCTGATCGATGAAGGAAATTCATCGCCAAGAGCCTTGGACGATTGACAACGAGCTGAAATTCTACTTCTTTTTCATTTCTTTCTTTTTGGTTTTTCTGATTCTTTTTTTTTAAGCTACCAAGTTTAAAGGGAAAAAAAAAGGATAAGTATTAAAGATAGTTTAGAACCAAGCTTTTAGGTCTTATACCAACTGATGGGGTGAGGCGTAGCAGAAGCAGAAATTGGTTGGGTAGGGAAAACTAGATATCGTTCTAATACTAGATCAAGTCAACGCAATTAGTTTATGCTCTAATCAAAGCGTGATTAGATTTCGTTCTAATCAAACAACTCAATTAGATTTTTAATAACATATAATGCAAGATTAGACGACGCTCTAATCCAAACGATTCTACAAGATAGAATTTGATAGATAATCCCAAAGGGAATTATAAACGTGGTGTTTTATTGAATAATTAAATCTAAAGTTTTAAAAATAATTACAAGACCTTTCTATTTATAATAGAGGAAACTCATTTCCCTAAATTAACTTAAAAAAGGGAAACTAAATCACAAATATAATGAAAATAAAATATACTTTCCTTAAGTTAACCTAAAAAAAGGAAACTAAATCGCAATTATACTATCAATAAAAGATACTTTCCTAAGTTAACTAAATTTCATACCTTAATTGACTCTAATTAAAATAGAAAGTGATAAAATGAATAAATATTCTAGAATCTTAAGATTCCTTAAATAGCATCCTACATAAAAAGGGGCCCATAAAATCAATTCCCCAATAATCAAATATTTTAATAACAAAGATGGGGTTTAAAGGCATCATGTTTCAATTTAAAATAGACCCTACCAATTAACAATTCTTGTACCCTTTGCAAAATGCATGTGAATCTTTAAATAATATAGGCCAATAAAATCAACATTGCAATATTTTTATAGTTGTCTTCTTTGAAGAAAAGTGGCCACCATATGGTTCAAAATGGAAAAATTGAATAACCTTACTTACCTCGTCATATGGTATGCATATTCCAAAAATTTGATGAGAATAGTACATGAATAAGTATAGATCATCCTAGTAAAAACTTTTCATTCTAGTAAAAGCCTTTTACTTCTGTTAAGAATTTCTTCTTGTCACAGGAGCTCCAGTCTGATGGCATTTCACTTGGTGCAAGATAATTAACAATGTTGGCATACCAAGGCATTTTGTTTATGAAAAACAAAAATTCATCAGGGAAAGAATCATTGATCGGCGTTGTCTTAAAAAATGATCTGCAATAACATTTTTTACACCCTTTTTCTCTTTTATTGTCAAGTTGAATTCTTAAAGTAGCAAAATCTACAGTATCAATCTCAACTTGACATTCTATTTTGACATTGAACATCTAATAACAGCATGATCAGAATAAACAATTGTTGATGAATCCATTAAATACAAAAGAAATTTATTCAATACAAATATTACAATAAGTAGTTTTTTATTATTATTTATGGTGTAATTTATTTAGGCGATATTCAAAGTGCTACTTGCATGATAAATGACAAAGGGCTTACTTTTCTTTCTTTGCCCCAGAATAGCACCAATGGCATAATAATTAGCATCACACGTTAGCTCAAAAAGTAAAGACCAATCAAAGGGTTACATTATCGGAGTTGATGTCAAAAGACTAATTATCTTTTCAAAAGCTTGTTGATAATCTTTAGTCCATTCAAATGGTGTGTCTTTTTTCAAGAGGTCATAAAGTGGTCTACATATAGCACTAAAGTATTTTTATAAATCTCCTATAAAACCCTACATGTCCTAAAAAAGAACAGACTTCTCTAATTGTCTTTAGTGAGGGTAGTTTTGAGATGACTTCAACTTTGGCTTTGTCAACTTCGATTTCTTTTAAAGACACGATATAGCCTAAGATAATTGCAAAAGTGGTCATGCAATAGCATTTTTCCCAATTTAAAACTAGACCTTTTTCTTTGCACCTTTCCAAAACTCTTTCTAGATTATCAAGATATATATCAAAAGAATTACCGCATACAGTTAAACCATGTATAAAAATCTAAAAAATTTTCAACCAAGTTACAAAAAATGCTTAGCATACATCTTTGAAATGTTGAAAGAGAATTACAATGTGTAAATGGCATTCTCTTGAATGCAAATGCTCCAAATTGGCATGTGAGTGTGGTCTTTTCTTAGTCTTTTAAGGGTATAGGAGTTTGATAATAGCTTGAGTAGTTATCAAGAAAGCAATATTAGGGATGCTCTACTACACTCTCAAGAATTTTGTCTAAAAATAGGAGAAAATGGTATTTCGTAGTGGCATCATCTAATTTTCTATAATCAATGCACATGTGCCAACTAGGTGAAATTCATGTTGGGATTTGTTCACCTTTTTCATTTTTTAAAATAGTTATTCTAGATTTCTTTGGTACTACTTGTGTTACACTTACCCATTTACTATCAAAGATAAGATAGATAATTTCTATATCTAATAGTTTAAGAACTTTATTCTTTACTACTTTTTTCATATAAGGGTTTAGTCTTCTTTATGGTTAACGGGTTGTTTTGGTATTTTCTTCTAAGTGTATTATATGTCTGTAGATTAAAGAATTAATGTCCTTTATGTCTTTTAAGGTCCATTTAAATGTAGCTTTATACCCTTTTAACAAAGTTAGTAACTTACCTTCTTTGTCACTTGTGAGTTAAGAAGAAATTACCACTAGATAGGTCTGTTGTTCTCCTAGATAACATACTTTAATTATTCTGGTAAGGGCTTTAATTTGAGCTTTGGTGCTTCCTTTTCTTTTGGCTCCTCAAGTTGTATCACATCTTCAAAGTTCAATTGGTCTGTATCACCTATTGGTACTTATGTAGATCAAGTACAAAGCATATATAAGTAGTATCATATTCTAATTATTTACTTAATTCAAAAGAACTGGCAAAACAAATTTCCACAGAGTTTATAAAATTCTCATCCTAAATGTATTCCTTAATAATTAGCGCAATGAGCTCAATCTCCTCATTCCTACTATCATCATCTTCTTTATCGTAAGGTCATTTACACATGTTGAACACATTAAGTTCTAAAGTCATGTTATTGAAAGATAAATTCATTATTCCATTCCTGTAATTAATTAAGGCATTAACAGTAGCTAAAGGTTGTCGACTTAACCCATCATAATAGGAATTTGCTTTTATCATTAGCAAGTGGTTTGATTTCCAATTATCCCTTTTGATAAAGAGTGGTAGAGGTTAGTTTTAACTCACCAAGATTGAGTTGTCGGTACACTGTGTAAGGAAGTAAATTGACACTAGCACTAGGATCTAATTTTATGATCCTCAATAATACAAGAAATGGTTGGACAACTAGTATCGTTATATTCCAAAGCATTATTGGTTGAGAGAATGGAACTTGCTTGTTCTACTAGAAAAGTTTTCTTTTGCACCTTATGTTCCTTTTATGCAGTGCACAGATCCTTAAAAAAATAAGTATAAGAATATAACTGTTTAATGACATTTAGCAAAGGAATGTTAACCTTCACTTGTTAAAAAACTTCATAAATCTCTAGACTGAGGTTTTATTTCTTTGCCTTAATTAGTACTTGAGGAAATAAGAGTACAAAAGGAGAGTAGGTTATTTCTTCATAGGTCAAGGGTTCAACAGATTCTTCCTTACTCTCTGAAATTGACTCCTTACTAATTTTATAAAGATTAAGAATGTGTTTTTTGACACATTTACCACCACAAATGTTTATAATCAATTTGACTTGGCACAAAGTTTAGTTTCATGTATTGCCTATTTGAGAATGTTGACTCTTAGAGTTTGGTTCAGGTTAAAAAGGAAACTTACCTTCTTCATGCATAGTGGGGGCTTATATAAGTTTGAAGACAGTTTTTGTTAAATTGGTCCAGGTTTGCATGGTTTAGTTATTGAATGACTTTTTTTTTCAATGAATAAATGAATATTTCTTGAAGAGCTTTTCTTGATGGTGGGAAAAAAGGTAGGTAACTTTGGGAGTTTTGGAAATTCTAATATGGAGCAGCTGGTTATAAAGGTTGTGTGTGATTGTCTTTTATCTAACTGAAATTTGAGTGGTTTCTCAAACCAGAGTAACAGGCTTGAGAGTATGGATTGGGATTCGACTTTTTGAAATTATCTACAACATTTATTTGTTCGTGCAAACTTTCTTTTAAAGCTAGCAAGGTCGAATAGTCTTATGTAGAATGGTTAATAGAATCGCAAACATGACATGAAATATCTTGAATAAACTCTACAAGATCATTCTTTTTCGACTATATTGCCTCGTCTTTTCTAGTTAAAGATGCAAATTTAGCATGAAGTTCATGGTCTTCTCTAAGGTTGTACATGGCTCCATTAGATGGAAATGGCTATGCTTACTCAATGACTCATAAGAACCAACTGTGTCTCAGCATTGTGTATTCTTTGCTATAAAGTCAATTTAATCCAATACAACTTTAGGACTTTTGTCCCTAAACTCATCGTTACACATCATTTCAATGACTTGGCTACTTTGCAATGTTATTCCCTCATAGAAATAAGACACTAACATCTGTGTTTCAAAACGTTCGTGTGGACAAACGTCAATTAGCTCCTTATACCTATCTTAACATTGGTAGATGATTTCTCCTAGCTTTTAAGTGAAAGTGGTGATTTATTTTTAAAGGAATTTATTCTATGGGGTGGACATTTTTTCAAAAATTTTACTTATATTTAATCTCAAGTTTTAATAGATCCTGATCTAAGATTTTATAGTTAAGTTTTAGTTTTTCCTTTAATGAGAAAGGAAAAAACTTAGGTCTGATTATGTTCATGCTACAATTTTAATTAGTATAGGTGTTGCAAACTTTAAATTCTCTAAAATGCAGGTACGAATTTTCATACTCAAAATCATGAAAAGTAGGTATAAGTTAAATGATACTAGGTTTGAAATTAAAACAAGATGCATTAGGAGGAAAAACTATGCATGCTATTACCCCTGTTTTGCTAGGATGCATGAAATCTCTAAATGTCCTAAAATATTCATGAAGATTTTACAAGGCTTGATTATCTCCATACTTTGAAAAGTTATTAGATTCAATGTCAGCCATGTCTAAGAATGGTGAAGGTGATTTCCTAATTAATTTGTTCTTATTTATACGAGACCAACGTCTCATGCACTGCTAATGATGTGTGAGTGTGTCAAATTAAATTAAGAAAGTGATGCACAAATAACTAAATAAGGCATAAAACACTAAATGAAAATTGAACAAATAAAAATAAACTAATAATTAAATAAAAAAATAATATAAATGCATCAAAATTAAAAATAAATAAACGCAAATAAAAATAAATAAACTAAAAATTCATTAACTGAAATTAATAGGTGATTAAATCAGCAATATTAACAAAGTAATTAAAGGAAACAATAACAAATTAAAAAAATAATAACAATGTAGGTAGTATTTTAGAACCAATCATTTAATAAATACTAAAATAAAAATTACACAAACTAGTGTACAAAAATAATTAAACTAAAAAAATAACACATTCGGCTGTTAAACCAACCATATAAATAAAAAAAATTAAATTGCAAAAATGAAAAAAAGTTGGAAGCAAAGGAATACTTACCTCAAAATGTGGACTCTTTTTTTTTTAATAACTTTTAAGAAATACCGACCGATTAGATAATTAATTTAAGTTTTGGGCCTTAATGGTAATTTTAAAAATTTAAATCCATGTCCATTATGTCCCCAAAGTCTAAAGGTCCACGTTCATTTGGTCTTCAAGTCCCAAAGTCGAAAGAACAAGGTTCTGTTTGGGATTGAGGTGTTGTAGCGTAAAAGGTTTAGTTGTTGTAGAAAAAAGTTTATAATCACAAAAAAAAAGTTAATAGTATGTAGTAAATGAAATATTTAAATAAATATTTTCATAAAATTATTAAAGATAAAATAGATTTTTCATTACACAAATGAAAAATCATATCAATATAGTTTGTAACCTACAACAGCTAGTGCTTACCAAACACTTTAGTACAGTAGCTTTTAAACTATAGTTGTTCAACCTCAATCCTAAACAAGGCTTAAGTCATAGTCCAAATATCTAAGTTCCAATTCTGTTTAGGAACTAATTTGCAAAATTTTTTTGGTCAAAATGAAGTTTTTCATAGATTTTATTGATAATACTAAAATTAAAATATAGAAGGGGTGCTAATGAAGTTTCACAAAAAAATAAAATGACTATTACGAATTGGATTGAATCTCTTAAAATATAGGTGTCAGTATGCAAGTGTACATAACAAGTAATAATAGTGATAAGTATTCGAGTATTGTCTCTACAGGAATTGATGTTATCAAAGTTGATGGAACAATTATTATGGTACTAATTCAATTAAATCAAATTAAACTCTTTTATCAACTAAATTAAACTAAATAATCTAAATGATAAAAAAAATGCAATAAACTAAATTAACACATCTCACACAAAAATGTATTCGCTAAGAGTAATGTAGTTGAGTGAATTAACTCACTTAATGGCATTGATTTTTTTTCTGTTACAGTACTATTGCTACAACAATTACTACAGCACTGGGCAAAACGCTAATGCATCCTCAGTTGTCACCTGTTGGAATTCTTATATCTATATGCAACTTAACAATGACCAGTTGTTTTACCACACAAGATATAGCATTATATGATCAAGGTTCCTAATACCCTACAAAGTGAATCTCTATGTCTAGTTCATCACTAGTTTTAAATTAGGCATGACCATATTCAAATTAAGTTAACCCAACTTAGGAAACCTAACTTAGAACCAAGTATTGTTCTTATATATTCCACTAAAACAGACCTTTTTGTGGCACGTTTTTCACTAGTATCACTAAATGGGTGGTCAGCCGAAATAGTGAATTAAATTAAGTATTATCAAAACAAAATATTATAGCAATCATGCAGCAGCACATAAATTCAGTCAATAACTAACAAACTTGTTGATCACTCAACCACAAATAAAATTTAATTCATGATTTGTAACAAAACAAAAATAAAAACCGTTTCAGCAATCAAATACATCTTCATGAATCAAAGAAAACAAACAAAAACAAAGGTAAAGGTGAATGATCCTTCTAAGTTCTTGATTTCTTCCTTCCCACGCCTGCAATCTCATTATTCAGCCGGGAATTTTCTTCTTCTTTGTTATGTTTTCTTGTTCTTTTCTTGTTATTTCTTGTGAATGACAGCTCTCTCTCTTTCCTTGGGTGCATGATTCTTTTATAATGAAAAACTAGGGAAACTGGACGCATAGGGCACATATCTTCCAGATTTAGAAATTGCAAATCGAATATTTTTTTCTGAGATTCACATGAAATTTTATCTTTTATTACTTGTTGAGTGCTAGAAAGTGTGTATTTATAATGGAGAAATCATCATTTTACACTCCAAGTCTCACTAACATCCCTACTTTTATGTCTTTAATTATGTATGTTTTATTTTAATTAAGTATTTTATGTATTTTATGGGATATTATGGTCATTTCACAATGAACGAGAGATCAGATGGAAAAGCGGACAGAAATTTTGAACTCAAGACAGTCAAAAACCTTAGAAGGAGCATAAAAAGAAAAACAGTATTGTTCACATATACAGTACTGTTTACATATACGATACTGTACACGACACTGTTCACGCACTGTTCACCTGTACTGTATACTGACGTGGCACTGTACGAGGACGTGGCACTATACGATGACGTGGCAGAATTTGATTGGACGAATGATGTGGCATTGACTGCTTATGTGGCATTGACTGATGATGTGGCGTTGACTGATGACATGTCACAATCCTATTAGACCAAAATGCTGACCCGTAACGTTGTAGAATGTTAGTGGACCGAAAAAATATGTGTACGGTACATGCATATACATGGAATGACAGCCCTGATGATGTGTTCCATCCAATAAGAGCTTGCCACGTGGCGCAATCCTGAGCGTCCAAATTATTTTAATCCAATGGCTATGATTTACTCAGTGTATCTATAAAAAGGGGACTCCTCCCCTAATTTGACACCCCTGAATCTATTTTTGAGCTCAATTTTCTGTAATTCCATATCCATCTTGTATTTTCTACATATTTTAATAAAATTCCCATTTTACCCCTAGTTCAATTATGAGTGGCTAATTTCCTTTCAAACTTGGGTTGAAGGTGAAATCTCAACATGCTCTATGGGCTTAATTTGGTAAATTTACTTTGCCTTCCCCTTTAATTTATGTGGATTTTTGACCTTTCGTTCCGCCTCCGTAGGCAAGGTTATTACTATTTGGCATGGGAAGCTCTTAGCACCATATCTATTAGAGTTTGGTTCATGAGGCGTGGAAAATCCCCCTTCATGATTTAATTGGTACTAATAATGAATGTTAAGTCGATGGTGCATGAGTACAAATCCAGAGATCCAAGCACTTCATTTTAATAGTTTATTCTCACAGCTTTAATGTAAATTAATTGATAGCCTACATCTTTTTCATTATAAATCCAACCACCAACTCAGAAAATTTATTCTACACACAATTAAAATTCACCTCCTCGTGGGATCGACACTCGTCACCGTTGATCTATTCTACAATAGATTCGTGTGCTTGCAAGTTCAACAAAATTTGCACAACAAGTTTTTGGTGCCGTTGCCGGGGAGGTAAGTTATTTTAATTCGTAGAATTTTTTTAAAATTTCGTTATTTATTTATTTTTTAGTTGTTTCCTTGTAATATTTTTTTTATTATTAAAAAAAGAAAAAAAGTGAATATACGTTTTAAGGTAAGTATTTTTATTTCTTTTTTAAATTTTTGTAATTTAATTTCCATGTTATTATTATTTTTTTAATTTAGTAAGTTCCAATGCCTATTAATTTATTTTAATTTGTTTCACATATTTTTGTTTATATATAGCACTTGAGTTTGTTTTCATAAGCAATATTATAACAGCGTGATAAGGTTAGTATCGTAATTTCTCCATTTTCTTTATTTTTATTAATTTTGTTATCATTTTTTTTTTCTCTTTGCATGCATGGTCGTAGGTCACAATTACCTAATCTTGAACCTATAGACTTTAAATTAGAAAAAACACTTCGCACACACAAACACGTTTCAATTGAAAATGGATTTGCAACCAGCACCACAAGAGAGGCCATTTAAGGACTACTTCAGTCCCTTAGCTAACCTGAGCACATCATGCATAAGATACCCAAATGTAGCCGCTAAGAGTTTTGAATTAAAACCTAGTGTGCTAAATTGTCTCCCAACATTCTATGGCATAAAAAATGAAGATCCATATAATCATCTGAATGATTTCCACGCTATTTGTCAAACTTTTAAATATAAAAATTTTTCAGATGATGATGTTAAGCTTAGATTATTTCCATTAGCGGGTCAAGTTCAGAAATTAAAGAAGTCAAAGACATAGTTGAAGGTCTTTCCCGACAAATAACATCGTTAACAGCTGCTAAATTGACGGAGCCACTTGACCAGGACTCATACTTAGATCAAGTCAATGCCATAGATATAATGAGAAAGCCATCAAACTACAACTCTTACTCCAACATGTACAATCCCGGATGGAGAGACCACCCTAATTTTTCATGGTCTCAAGGATTCTAATATAATGGACCAACAGCTCCAACTCTACCAATGCAACCAATTCCTCAAAATCCTCAAGCCTCTCAACCACCATTTAGACCATATAATCAAAACCCAAACTATTCTCAGCCTAGACCATGGAAAGATGCATTCCAGAATTTCAAGAATCTTATTCACTCCAAAATCGAGCAATAAAACTGCACCATTGATAAACTGCGAAATGAGATGAGAGCGGGTTTCAACTCACAAACCCAATCAGTTTCAAATCTTAAAAAAATGGTGGGACAACTTGCTTCTTCAGTTCAAACCTTGGCAATGATTGTTGAGAAAGGAAAATTCTCAAGTCAACCAATACCTAATGCTAAAGGAGTGCATGAAGTAAGCACCAGTTTACCTCAACAGCATGGAGAGGTCAAAGTCGTTATGACCTTGCAAAAAGGAAAAGAAGTCGACAACAAAGTAGATATGCCGGTGACAAAAACAACTCAAATTGTACCGGTGAATGCAGAAGACTCATCCTCAGAGGAGAAAGAAAAAAACAACCCACAAGAATACGTTCCCAAAGCTCCATTTTCCCAGAGGTTAGCTAAAGCAACGAAGGGAAAATCCACAAGTGAGATTTTTGAAATCTTTAAACAGGTAAGCGTTAACATCTCTTTGTTTGATGCTATAAAACAAGTGCCATCTTATGCCAAGTTTCTTAAAGACCTTTGTACTAAAAAGAGAAACATTAATATTCAAAAGAAGGCCTTTTTAACAGAAAATGTTAGCTCTATACTCCAACACAACATTCCTCTAAAATACAAAGACCCAAGCTCCCCCACTATCTCATGTAGTATAGAGAACCACACAGTTGAGAATGCTTTGTTGGACTTAGGAGCTAGTGTAAATCTGTTGCCTTACTCAGTGTTTGTGAAACTTAGATTGGGAGAATTACATCCAACTCCAGTGGTGTTACAGCTTGCAGATCGGTCCATGAAAAAACCTCGTGGTATTGTGGAGGACGTGCTTATACAGGTAGATAAGTTTTATTTTCCTGTTGATTTCATTGTAATTGACACTCAACCGGTCCAAGATTCAAAGAAGAACATCCCCATTATCCTAGGACGACCTTTCTTGGCAACTGCCGATGCTCACATTTAATGCAGGACTGGAAATATGCAGTTGTCCTTTGGCAATATGACGATGGAGCTAAATATCTTCAATATTGCCAAACAACCTCATAATGCAGATGATGAAATTATTGATGTGGATTTAATAGAAGAATTAGCTGATAATGCTTTTCTTTCAAACCTTAGTAATGACCCTTTACAAACATGTTTAACTCACTTTGGTTTGAATTTTGATATTGACAGATCAATAGATGAGGTTAACGCCCTACTTGATTCAGCATCATCCATGGACATTAACAAATAGAAGTCAAGAGTGGAACAACTAGCACCATCAGAGAAGAAACTGAGTCCATCATTAGAATCACCACCAGAACTTGAGCATCGTGCATACTGGGCCATCAAGAAATTCAACTTTGACATGTAGCAAGCTAGCTTAGAAAGAAAATTACAACTGGCAGAACTTGAAGAAAGTCGTAATGATGCATACGAAAATGCCAAGATTTACAAACAGCGAATGAAAGTCTTTCACGACAAGCAAATTATGAGAAAATCTTTCACACCAAGGCAGGAAGTACTTTTATTCAATTCTCGCTTGCGCTTATTCCCAAGTAAGTTATGCTCTCGATGGACTGGTCCCTTTATAGTCCACACTGTTTTTCTATATGGAGCAATTAAAATTAAGAATCCAAAGAACGGTGTAATTTTTAAAGTTAATGGTCAAAGATTGAAGCCATATCTAAAGTACCAACCACATGAAAAAAGACACCGAAATCGATTTGAGTGACCCACTAAATTTAAATTGAGAATTTTTCTTATTTCTTTCTTCTTTTCGTTGATTTATATTTTTATGAAAGTGTGTTTATTTAATCATTTAGTTTTCTTTTATCACTTCTAACCATGTGTGCCTCAATTAGACATATCCTCTTGAAACATCTCAGACAACTTTAACGTATACAATCTCATCTGAGAAGCTATATACGATTTTCTAAAACACATCGTATTTGGAAGCTACAACCTCCAGAGTTAGTATCCCATGTTGAAGATCTAGAAAGACAACTCAAAGAAATTGAGGGAGGTATTAACGACACCCAAATCGAACTTGAGTAAACTCAACAAGAGAACGATTGTGAGATTATTATTTTTCTTTTCTTTTCTTTTCTTTTCTTCTTTGTGTTCTTTAGTTTGTTACCCCGATTAAGTAGAAGATAACGGTACTCTGTGACAATTAAAGTCGGTTACTTCAATTTCCCATAATAACTGATATTCTGAGAAGAAGGTATGGATAGAAACGCGATTCTAGCAAAGCTTCACAAGCGATTTCCTTCACTTCCTCAGAATGCCCTCCTTACAATCTATAAAGCTCAGTCCGAACGCATGCGATTGCTTATGAGAAATAACATCCCTGCTGACTTCAGTTGGTTAATCGAGGCTAAAGTACGTTTGGCATGTGAGTGCCTTTTAAATTTATTGCATACATGCCTGGTTGTGGTAAAGGAAATTATTCAAGAAAAATAAGAGCTGAAAAACTTCATGTTGATTGTCATAAGTGTGCCATGATGAAATGCGATAAAAATCCTTGTTCTTTCGGAATGATGTCTGATAGCAAGGAAGATAAGATTCAATTCATTAGGGATGGCTTGAATAAAGAGTCATTGGATGATGTCTTTTTGTCTCTTGAAATGCATCCCAGTGGATACGTACAAAGAGTAATTCTCTAGTTATGACCATTATTTCAGAAAGAGAAGGTACGACATAGTCTTGGGAATCGGACTATAAACGACCATGTTTTCCAGTTTATAAGAAAATTGGATGGGAAGCCTATTCTCGACCCATAGAGGGCGTTCAAATCGTTTCTGGACGTAAAACCAGAGGAAGATGTGAGCCACAATCACAATTACCTGTAAATATTCTTTTACTGTTGTTTTATCAATTGCATTATTATCTTTAATAATTGATTGCTTTTTCTTTTTACTATTTCCTTTTTTACTCTCAAGCCATGTGCTTTACGCGCTAATTGACACAGACATGCTACCTCATACACAGCTGTAAATCATTGTCACCAAGTTCCTTGATATATGATCCTTTTCTTTTAGACTCACAAATTATTTTTAAGAAGCATCCCAATGGCAGCTACTCCCAATAAACAATTCAAGAACATTTGTGTGCTCTCTATATTTAACTATGGCAAACATAAAGAGTTCGTTGAGGCAGCCATAGATCTTGGTGAACGCCTAGCAGAATAAAATTTGCATCTGGTTTATAGAGGAGGTGACCAAGGGTTATCAAAACTAGTCTCAGAAGCTGCTTATCTCATAGGGAGCCAAGTGTTAAGCATCATCCCAAGAAGCCTCAAACCGTTAGACTGTATGTCTGACTCACCAATTGGAAAAGAGTTAGTCGTCTCAGCTATGCAAGAAAGAATAACTGAAATGCTTATGCTTTTATTTTCCTACTAGGAGATCTTACAACTCTAGATGCACTAATCATACTAGCATCTTGGGCCCATCTGAACATTCATCAAAAACCCATTGGTTTGTTAAATGTCAATAACTTTTATGATGGCTTTATCGCATTTCTTAACCATGCAATAAAAAACCATTTCATCCCTTTCACAGCAAAAAAAAATCTTTATTTGTGCTCATACTACTAATGAGTTACTTAATCTGTTACAAGCTTATAGACCAAAGCCAGATCCCAAGACCATCGTGTTGGAATGGCCAACTAATGATGATAACAGTAGCCGTAGTAAGAAGTGCAAATTAGATTTAACTCTCCGCTTGTAAATATTTTCTTCTGTGATGCGGCACCCAAGTGATGTCTTCTAAACCCTATTTTTTTTCAAACATTGAGGACAATGTTCCGTTCAGGTTGGGGGGAGGGAATAGTTGACAATTGTGGAATATCTCAATCTTGGTGTAGTTTTTACTAATTTTTGTTGTAGAAACTAACTGTGGCTAAATTTTTTAGTAGAAGATGGCTGAATATGGAGTGTAGTGACTCTAAAAACACATCTTCTTATTTAAAAAAAAATTCAGACGTTTCTTTTCAGCTTTGACAGTCATTTTAAGTGTGATTTTTCTAACTTATTTTACCAATTAGTTTTTCTATTTTCACCGTTTTGCATACATAATTTTCATGACTAAGAATAGGTTTGGGGGTAGAATTTTTTTAAAAAAAAAAAGCATTTTGTGTGATTTTTTTTTTAATTAGATGACATGATAACTTTCAAATTTTAGTATTTGTATTATTTTTGGTCTTGAGTTATGTTATACCATATTTGTTACTCTACATGTTGATGTTGGAGACAAATATAAGTTGCTTGAAAGAATGCACATGTCATAATAAATTCCAAGTGAGTTTTTTAGCCTGTCATTTTTCTTGGAGAGTAACCCTTTTTGCCCATTCTTCATTCAACTTAACAGTTTATCACTTAATATATTATCTTTAGATTTCCTTAATTTAATAAAAAAAAAACTAAAGTGTGTGTTGCCACATCTGAAGGTCCATCTAATTAGTAGATATGGAATGTTATTTAGAACCCTAAAAGATGACAAAAAGGTCATCTTTAGTCCATTTGAGCCTTTCTAGCCAACCATATTAATATGTATCCATAGTTAACATCTTTGAGCCTTAAAATAATAATAATAATAATAAAATAAAAATAAAGACTTTTTCTTCTTTGGTAACCTATTATCTTGTTCTACTCCAATGTGGAGTATCACCTTATATTTTGTATTTCCCACCACCCATTTATGTTTGAAAATAGAGATAATTTTGCATTCACAAAAAAAGGTGCTATAAAAAAAAAAGAAACAAAACAAAAAAATATATATGTATATAAATAAATAAATAAAGAAAAATAAAGAAATTTCAAGTGAAAAGCACCTAACAATCTCCAAAGTTCTCTATTTTTCAAACATATATTTTATTTTTCCTATTATCCTTTCTTTGTTAACCACGTCCATAGCCTACGTTACGTCCTAATAAAAGTCTTTCTTGATTTTAGGGAACTATAGTCTGAAATAGAAACTAGTTATATGGGTTGAAAAGATGTAGTAGTGCATATTAAAAAAAAAAAAGAAGTAATGATGAATATATTGGTTTGATTAGCATTTTTTGAATTAAAATCATACTATTTCTAAGCTTAAGCTGAGGCTGAGGCTGAGGGCATATTTCTGTCACCTTGGTGAGAGTGTGTGATATTACTTATTTATTATTTGCACTCAATTTACCATTCACTGGAGTGATTATTTTTTTGGTTTAATTTCTTTGTGAGAGTATCACTACTACCAGTGAGATTTTGGGGTTTGACATGTCATTCTTGAAAGTGACTCGATTACTGAAATTGTGACAAAGTTTTCTAAACTGATTCATGTGGAGAGTTGATGTGGGGATGATATTTCTTTAAACTGTAGATAATGCTTATACTTTTATTTGATTGTTATCATTAATCTGATTGAATAAATACAACTGTTTAAAAAAAATTCATTTTGGTTTGAGTTTTGTTTTCGCTTAATTTGCTAGGGACTAGCAACAAGCTGGTTGGGGGGTTTGTTGAGTGCTAGAAAGTGTGTATTTATAATGGAGAAAATCATCATTTTACACTCCAAGTCTCACTAACATCCCTACTTTTATGTCTTTAAGTCACTTGTAATTTAATTATGTATGTTTTATTTTAATTAAGTATTTTATATATTGTAGGGGATATCATGGTCATTTCACAATGAACGAGAGATCAGATGGAAAAACGGACTAGCAATTTTGAATTCAAGACAGTCAAAAACCTTAGGAGGAGCATAAAAAGAAAAACGGTATTGTTCACATATACGGTACTGTACACGACAATGTTCACATGTACTGTACGCTGACATGGCACTATACGATGACGTGGCGGCATTTGATTGGACGAATGATGTGGCATTGACCACTTATGTGGCATTGACTGATGATGTGGCATTGATTGATGACATGTCACAATCCTATTAGACCAAAATGCTGACCGGCGACGTGGCAGAATGTTAGTGGACCGAAAAAATGTGTTACGGTACATGCATATACACGAAATGACAGCCATGATGATGTGTTCCATCTAATAAGAGCTTGCCACGTAGTGCAATCTTGAGCGTCCAAATTGTTTTAATCCAATTGCCATGATTTACTCAATGTATTTATAAAAAGGGGGCTCCCCCCCCTAATTTGACATCCCTGAATCCATTTTTGAGCTCAATTTTCTGTAATTCCATATCCATCTTGTATTTTCCACGTATTTTAATAAAATTTCCATTTTACCCCCAGTTCAATTATGAGTGGCTAATTTCCTTTCAAACTTGGGTTGAAAGTGAAGTCTCAACATGCTCCATAGGCTTAATTTAGTATATTTACTTTGCCTTCCCCTTTAATTTATGTGGATGTTTTGACTTTTCGTCGACAGATAGTAATAATCTGGTCTGAATATCAGCTGGAATAACCGCCTCTCTAGGCAAGGTTATTACTATTTGGCACAGGAAGCCGTTAGCACCATATCTATTAAAGTGTGGTTCATGATTTAATTGGTACTAATAATGAATGTTAAGTTGATAGTGTATGTTGAGTACAGATCCGGAGATCCAAGCACTTCATTTTAATAGTTTATTCCCACAGCTTTAATTTAAATTAATTGGAGTACAGATCCGGAGATCCAAGCACTTCATTTTAATAGTTTATTCCCACAGCTTTAATTTAAATTAATTGGAGTACAGATCCGGAGATCCAAGCACTTCATTTTAATAGTTTATTCCCACAGCTTTAATTTAAATTAATTGGAGTACAGATCCGGAGATCCAAGCACTTCATTTTAATAGTTTATTCCTACAGCTTTAATTTAAATTAATTAGAGTACAAATCCGGAGATCCAAGCACTTCATTTTAATAGTTTATTCCCACAGCTTTAATTTAAATTAATTGATAGCCTACATCTTTTTCATTATAAATCCAACTACCAACTCAGAAAATTTATTCTACACACAATTAAAATTCACCTCCTCGTGGGATCGACACTCGTCATCGTTGATCTATTCTACAATAGATTCGTGCGCTTTCAAGTTCAACAAAATTTGCATTACTCTCGGATTACCACAGCACTGGCTATGGCATCTGCACTGTTTTATACTCATTTCTACTTTTCTGCAGCCAAATTCTTTCTTCATTCTTGCAAACCCATTGCATAGCATTCCTTCCTTGAAAATTGCCTTTCCAATTGCCTACAATCAAGCACATAATCTAAGTACACAATTTATTCTAAAACAACCTAGTTTATGAAGAATAAACTGCAAATAAATAAGTATGCAAAATACAACTAAACTATAATTAAAACATTTCATTTACTCTCTAAATAATCTAATCACACATCAACTCAAAATTGGTGCTCCAATCAGGTGTTATGACAATAGGCATTGTAACAAGGGTTCTTTTTAGTTCTCAAAGGCCTTTAAACATTTGTCATCAAATTTAAATGGTCTGTCATGCTCAAGTAACTTGAATAAGAGATTGGCTATTTTTGAAAAATCTTTAATAAATCTCCTATAGAATCCAGTATGACCCAAAAAACTTCTTATGCTCTTAACAGAGGTTGGTGGTGGAAGTTTGTCAATGACCTCTATTTTTGCCTTATCCACTTCAATACCCTTTCTCAAGACTCTATGGCCTAAAAATATCCCTTCTTGCACCATGA
Source organism: Luvunga scandens (assembly GCA_030449905.1). Lineage (NCBI taxonomy): Eukaryota > Viridiplantae > Streptophyta > Magnoliopsida > Sapindales > Rutaceae > Luvunga > Luvunga scandens. The sequence goes on along the minus strand of JASUUG010000463.1, from coordinate 547,029 downwards.
AGTGACACTTTTCCCAACTAAGAACTAGATTTGTCTCTTCATATCTTTTAAGCACATTCTCAAAATTGTGCAAGAAATCCTCATGTGATTCACCAAAAACTGAAAAATCATCCATGAATATCTCTAGTGTTTGCTCCACCATGTTTGAAAAACTTACCATCATGCACCTCTGAAATGTTGCTGGAGCATTGTATAACCAAATGGCATCCTTTTAAATGCAAAGGTACCATAAGGACATGTGAATGTTGTCTTCTCCTAATCCTCTAGTGCTATAGCAATCTAATTGTACCCTGAATACCCATCCAATAAGCAATAATACTCTTTTCGAACAAGTCTATCTAGCATATTGTCTATAAAGGGTAGAGGAAAATGATCCTTTCTTATAGCCTTGTTTAACTTCCTGTAATCCATGCAAACTTTTTAACCTGTGACTGTTCTTATGGGTATGAGTTCATTCATTTCATTTGCTACCACAGTCACTCTTCCCTTCTTGGGTACACATTGTACTGAGCTCACTTATGAGCTGTCTAACATGGGATATATAAATCTAACATCCAACCATTTGATAATCTCCTTCTTCACAACTTCCTTCATGATTAGATTTAACCTTCTCTGTTGTTCTACTGAATTGCTATAACTTTCCTCCAGCATAATCTTATGCATGCAAATAGATAGGCTGATTCCTTTAACATCTACCATAGTCCAGCCAATAGCCTTCTTATGTTTTCCCAGCACATCCACTAAACTTTTCTCTCGACCTGTATCTAAAGAAGATGAAATAATTACTGGTAACGCGTCATTATCACCAAGGTATGCATAATTTAAATGTGATAGTAAAAGTTTTAATTCTAAAACTAATAGGAACTCTACACAAGGTACAGGAGGTTTTACTTGCCTGTTTAATAAATCCAAAGATTCAAAATGTCTATCTACTCTGAATGGTTTCTTCTCTCCTAGCCATGCTATGTCAACAGAGTCATCATCTTCATCATCAAATGCTGCAGCTTCAAATTACATGTTACTGCAGCAACTGTCTACCTGCTCAGCTACAACAAGATCTACAACACTGATCAAATTGCAATCCTTAATCTCTTCGGGACTTTTCATGGCATCCAACACGTTAAATGTGACTTTTTCTTTTAAAAGGAAAGGAGGGTTGGGTAAGCCCAAATCAATTTTTACCCCCCTCCCCACCTCCAAGGGTCAAACCCGAGTCCACACAAGTGAGGGGCGACAGATTGCACTGCCAACCAACTCGACTACGCCTTTGGGAGCACGTTAAATGTAACTTGTTGGTCATTAACCCTCATTATTAACTCTCTTTTTTGCACATCAATTAGAGTATTTCCTGTGGTAAAGAAAGGTCTTCCTAAAATGATTGGTACCTCTTTATCTGCTTCAAAATCCAGCATAATGAAATCCACTAGAAAAATGAATTTATCCACCTTCACCAATACATCTTTAATCTTTCCTTTTAAAACAGCATGTGATCTGTCTGCAAGTTGTAAAGTCACTGTTGTCAGTCTACACTCACCAACTCCTAATTGCTTGAAAATTAATAATCGCATAAGATTGATGCTAGCCCCTAGATCACAAACTACCTTTCTATTGTATTTAGTTCTTATAGAGTAAGAAATTGTAAAACTTCCTAGATCTTTTACCTTTTGAGATATTTTATTTTAAAGCATATGCCTACACTCCTGTGTTAAAGCAACAATTTCAAATTCTCATTACCTTTTTTTTCTTGCTAAAATGTCTTTCAAGAATTTCACATAATTAGGCATTTGTTCTAGGGCTTCCATAAATGGAATATTGATATGAAGCTGCTTCAACACTTCTAAAAATTTGCTGAACTGTTTATCTTGCTTTCGCTTCTGAAATCTTTAAACTGTTGTGTTGCAGTTGGCTGCACATGTTATCTTTCACTTGCTCTACCTTTTTCTGCTGAAGCTGATGATTCTACGGCATCCCTTTTAAGAAGTAGTGACTCATCTGTTTCTGCAGGTGCTACAGCTCTACTACTCTGACCAGTGTGTTGATTAATGAAAGGAATAGGCTCGTTTTCATTCTGAACTTCTTCTTGAGTTTGAAAAGGCTTACTTCTCTTCTTTGGCATGCCTATTGGAATATGCACATCCTTTCCAGATCTCGGATTAATCAGTTTACATTGCTCTTTTCTTTCTTTTCTTGAATCCTCTATGTTATTGGGTAAACTTCCCTAAGGTCTGTTGTTGAGTGCTGTGGCAAGTTGTCTCACTTGATTCTTCAAGTTTCTTAATAACACAGCTTGGGTTTGGATAACTGCCTTATTCTTCACAATATACTCCTTAATTAAGGCTTCAAGAGAGCTGATCTGATCATTACTGGTGTTTCTTTGACCTTGATTTTACTGGTGAAATTCTGGTGGTTGTACAGGTCTGTTTTGTCCACTAGTTGCTGCTGCATGTTGGTTTTGATTATCCCATGAAAAATTTAGGTGTTGCCTCCATCCTAGGTTGTCAGTGTTTAAATATGGATTATTATGACCCTATTTGTTGAAGTTGCCTATATAATTTACTGAAGTTAGATTCTTGGGATAGTTATCAAATAAATGCCCTTCTTCACAATAGACACATGACACTTCTGAAACTTCGTAATTGTTGTTGGAGCAGTGGTTAGAGCCTTCACCATATTTGTCAATGAGGTTACTTGTGTTGATAAAGCTGTCAGGGCATCCATATTATGCACTCCAGTTGCACCTCTCGCTGCAACCTGCTTAGTTGATGGCCACTGATAATTGTTGCTAGCTATTCTCTCTAAAATCTCATAAGCTTCATTATAGGATTTGGATAACAAGGCTTTATTTGCTGAAGCATCCACCATCATTCTTGTACTTGGGTTAAGACCATTGTAGAAGGTTTTCAAATGTGTAAAGCAAGGAATACTATGATATAGACATCTCCTTAGCAACTCTTTGAATCTCTCCCATGCATCATACAAGCTCTCATCTTCTAATTGATAGAAAGATGTGATCTCATTTCTCAATTTTATATTTTTAATGGGTGGGAAATACTTCAACAAAAACTTATCAGTCAAGTCATTCCATGTTGCAATGGAGTCTGGTGGTAAAGAATTCAACCATGCTCATGCTCAGTCTCTCAAAAAGAATGGGAAAAGTCTAAGCCTCAATGCTTCATGTGATGCTCCTACAATCTTAAAAGCATCAATAACCTCCAAAAATAACTTAAGATAAAGTTGAGGATCTTCGGATGTCAGTCCATTGAGCTAGCCCATAGTTCCATTCAATGGTTCCAATTCTCCTCAGTTGTTCAAATCTCCATGTTCTATAAATCATCCATTGCTATAGCAGCTTTTAAATTTCTTTGCTCCCTTCTTAATCTTCTTACAGCCCTCTCAATTTCTGAATCAAAGTGGAACTCAATTTATTTATCTTTGTGCATGCAATGTTGCTAGAACAATCTGTCAGCCACAAAAAAAATGATTAAACAAATACTTAAATAAACACCATAAAAATTGATTTCATAAATCACAATAAACAATCAATGCACAGCAACGGTGCCAAAAACTTATTGCGAATTGTGTTGAATCTCTTAAAATATAGGTGTCAGTGCGCAAGTATACACAACAAGTAATAAAGTGATAAGTATTCGAGTATCGTCTCCACAGGGATTGATGTTATCAGGGTTAATACAGTAATTCTTATGGTGCTAATTCAATTAAATCAAATTAAACTCTTTATCAACTAAATTATACTAAATAATCTAAATGACAAAAAAAATAAAATGCAATAACTAAATTAACACGTCTCACACAAAAATATATGCACTAAGAGTAATGTAGTTGAGTGAATTAACTCACTTAATAGCATTGATTATTTTTCCGTTATAGTACTGTTGCTACAACAATTACTACAGCACTGGGCAAAACACTAATGCATCCTCAGTTGTCGCTTGTTGGAATTCTTATATCTATATGCAACCCAATAATGATTAGTTGTTTTGACACACAAGATATAGCATTATATGATCAAGGTTCCTAATAACCTACAAAGTGAATCCCTATGTCTAGTTCATCAATAGTTTTAGATTAGGCATGGCCCTATTCAAATTAAGTTAACCCAACTTAGGAAACTTAACCTAGAACCAAATATTGTTCTTATATATTTCACTAAAATAGACCATTTTGTGGCTCTCTCTTAGCTAGTATCACTACATGTGTGGTCAGCCAAAATAGTGAATTAAATTAAGCATTATCAAAACAAAATACTATAACAATCATGCAGCAACACATAAATTCAGTCAATAACCATCAAGCTTGTTTATCACTCTACCACAAATAAAATTTAGTTCATGATTTGTAATTCGCATTAATTACCTTGACTAGGACTATTTATTTGCTAAATCATTTGCTTTTCTTAGGAGGTTTTGGTTTATGTTCCCCTCCTTATGTTCATTTATTGGTTGATTTATTTTACAGGTAAGGGTCTGGCCTAACCCCTTATCATCTTGGTAGTTTTAAAAAATAATAAGATGAAGAAGAAGAAGAACTACAACAACAATAAAAAAAAAAAAAAAAAAGATCCAATGACATTGTTGTGCACTAAGAATAGCTTTTGGAAAACTTTAGCCAAGACATCCACATGCTACAGTACAAAGCACAATGATAAATTTTTTCAGTTACAATTTTTTTTAGCCAAGACATCCACATGCTACAGTACAAAGCACAATGATAATTTTTTTCAGTTACAATTTTTTTTTTGTATTCTTGCTTATTTAATTTTTTATTTACATGCATGTGTCAAAAATTTAGGAATGTGTTGGGCATGATTTATATCATTTTTAGTATCGTTAAATACATTTTTTTACTTATTTTAATTTATTAAATATAATTTTTTTGTTATTTTAATTTCAATAAATAATTATAATTAGTATATATTTTATGTCATAAGAAATAAAAAGTAGAAAGCGAATATTGAAGTAAAATGTTAAGTCATGACCGTTTTGGTGCACATGATAAAATTATACTATTCTACTTTCATATCAGATTCTCTTAACACAGTTCATTCACAATTTTCATCAAGCTTCCATTAAATATTCAATAGAAATTCCGCACGTTTCACCACTTCCATCAAATATCCATTACAAATCTAGCAAATTTCACCAAAATCAAAACAAGTTGACAGTAAAATTCATTAAATCTCATTATAGTTGTTTTAAGGGGAAAAATATAAGTTTAATGACAAAACAACATGTGTCAATAAAATCATCAGAGTGAATATTGGCCTATGCCGGATACCTCAGGAAATTAAAATGGTAGGTAGGATATGCCATATCGAAGGAGCAAAAGTTAAAGAAAATGTGCCAAATGTCACTCACGTGAAGTGTCACCATCGCCAAAAAGAATAACTAATTCTCCAACTAAAAAATCAATCGAGGAATATTTTGAATAAAAAGAGGAGACAGCAAGCTACCACATATGTAAAGAAGCCAAAAAGTAGCTCACCAAGATAATTCAAGACCATCTATCCATATTGCCATGCCAGACAACCTTTGTTTAAGAGTGGGAGCACTTGCCAACGTCCAACACATGTAAATGTGGACAAACTATACGAATGGTGCATTAACTTGCTCTCCAAGCATGCTTTCGATGCTTCAAAGGATTATATAAGCCAAAGGACGGAAATATCTTTTGGGAAGACCAATAAAAATTTTCTAGGTGGCAGGTCAACCAAGCATCCTATGGCACTCCATATAAAGATGCTTAGGTTTTATTTTTCTCATTTATCACAAAGTACACACATAGCAAGAGCTGAGGCTTTCTTCAACCTCTAGCCACCTCCCTCATCAAGAGCTTGCTAGCTCTTACCTCAAAATACTACTAAAAAAACTGACTTAAGCATTGAAGTGTGGTCACTAGCCACCACCAACTCTAGTCTAACCTCTTTTCTTTATTTTGTAGGTAAAACACAATCTATCAACCTTACTCTCTCTCATCTAAGCCTTTTACAATAGCCCCACATCTTTCATTTTTTCCCAAGCTTCATCTAAGGCCATATCAAGTAACATACCTTGGATACAAGGGGCACCTCTGTCACCTTAACATAATTTATTGCATTTAACTGTGTTTTTATTTTTTTCCTTCATCCTAAAATTGAGTTGAAACAATTGGTGCCATCTGTGAGGAACACATAAAAATCCTCCACAGTAATACCAAGCTTGTCTTACGTGTGTTCACATATGAATGACACCTGACTTACCCTCTGACAACATGATGGAAGATCCTGAAAGAATAGGAGATGACAGTAATGACGAGACCAATAATTCAATTAGCAGAGCAGCCTACATCAACAAGGACAAGGCGATCAAGAAATAGACCGTTATTCACCAAGATGACCACCCCATTTTTCACAAGCACTTTAAGGATCTCGACCATGCGATCCTTAGAGCAATGGGATCTTGGGAACTTGAAAAGGTCCATATGTGGTTCAAAGGAATCCACCAACACGAGTTAAAGTACAAGTAATCCCACTCTCAGAGGCACTCGAAGGAAGCAAGCCGAGGGATAGTTCATTAAGTAGCCAACCCATATTTCAACCTGTACATCCCACAGATAAGCGCCATATAACTTTTAATTACTAGTAGAGTAGCCAAAGCACTAAAAATAAATTAAATGCCTAACGAACTTCTCAAATGACAACAACATCCTCAGGTGAACTTAAGGTACCCCGTGGAATCATAGAAAAAAATAAAGCACTTAGAAGCTCATGTAAAGCTCCTCTCCGAAACACAAAGCACTGTTGGTACTCCAACATTAGTACACTACAACTCAACATTCACTACATGATCTCAGATAATAGTTCTTTCTAAACATTTTACCATGCCTTATATACCCCAATATAAGGTGCACTAGGTATGAAGGATGCCGCAATCGGTTATATGTGGAATATGGTATAATATTCATGAGGTGCCTCGACTACAACCATATGTCATGTCGGAGCAAAGAGATCCATCACGGAGACCTTCGTATGAATTTTTTTCATCCTTTAAACTACATTCGAATAGAAATCTTTTATTATATTCAGAACAGTAGCCTACTTTGCCCACCCAAACTTACATAAAAATATCCTTACACGAAGCGTAGTTTGAATTATTACGAATTTTATGAGGATTAAGGTCATAATATCTCCAAGCTTGCTTACTAGAGGAAATCGAACCCCTGATTCTCAGTGGGTACCTCAAGAAGTTTACAACCGATATGAGGCAGGCTTAAAGATCTACAAAGCAAGGCAAGGGCAAGCTGGTGGTTGACTCCAGCCCTAAACTTGAGGTACAAAGTGTGTTCAAGGATAATCACTCAAAACATATAGGCCTCATTTGGCCATCACAACTGAAACCATTGCTGATTTCTTAATCGAATTCGCCAATAACTCTAAAGATGAAGGCATCCAAAGGTATATGGGAGAGGCAACTCCTATAATAGAAAAAGAATAAGTCTGGAAAATTTACGTCCATGATTCTTCTAACCCATATGAAAATGGTACAGGAGTAATCATCGTCGGCCAGTAGAAAGAAGCTATACTTTTAATATAGAGATAACATTTAACCTTCCTCTCTTTATGTTGTTTATTTTCTTTGATGATTATGTGTTTGTAATGTATGATCAGCCATTAGGTACCCTAAGCTAGTGAATTACACTTTTCATTTCCATAAGTCTCTAATGGCAAAAAGGGGAGATCCCGTATCCTGCATTCCCCTTAGGAGAACAATGCATTTTCATATAATGAACTATATATATGTTACTTATGAATATGCATTTTCTTTCCAAAATGTGATTATGTGTGCTCTTTTATTCACTTTTCGATTATAGAATATGGATAAGTAATTTGAAATGTTATTCAATAAGAAATGTTTGTCATTAAACTAACTCCATATTTGTTGTTGTGCAATGCTTATTATGATGCAACATAGTGTCAAGAGATCACCATATTCCAAAGTAAACTAAAGTACTTGACCTATTCTGATCATGACATTCTACTACATATATGTGGGTGTGTGTGTGTATAAAGAAATCATTAGAAACTTGTCAAAGCAACTATGAAAGTATGCCTATTTGAATGAAGAGATGGAGAGTGAAAAAAGACCCAAGGGTGAAATACATAGTCATACACTATCGTTATAAGGATTCGTTAAGGTACGCATGTGCTTACACCTCTATTCTTCTAATTTAAAGTGAGGGATAAATAATTTACAAGTGCAAGTAATCACATGAGCTAGATGTAGAAGGTATTTACAAGGATTTCTAAGGGTAGACGAGCAGCTGCCTTTATTACTATTTATCTTGTTGATTTAATTCCAAGTGAATGTTGAATTATAAGATTTTCAACCATCTTGCATAAGGGTAGGCAAGCAACCACATTTATCACTATCTATTTTGCTAAATTTATTTCAAGCAAATGGCGAATCATGAGGTTTTTGTCCATCTTGTGAAAAAGGGCCAAAAGAAACCCTAAAAAAGCCCCAAAAGAATAGGAAATAAATTATTCGCCATGATTATAATGCCAATTACAGAGCTTCGTGTTTAATTTATTCGCCATGTTTGCTAGATCTTGAAGATTAAATTCTTATTTATGTATTAAATTGTCATAGATGATAATTACCACCAATTATTGCTAACTCTGTCGGCTATTTTTTTTGATGGATTGAGAACTCCTCTCATAGAGAAGTAAATTTTGATCACTATGAGAAAATATGTATATATAAAGAGCATGCACTACAAACACTATAAGGGAAGCTACCCTAGCTATTTATTTCTAATTACTTCGATCATACTTGCCAAATGGAATGAAGTTACGTATCTACTCCCATAATGATTTCTTAATTCCTGATTACATGAAATGAAACTAGTGCCATTGATTAGTATACCAAGAATAGTAGAGTGCCTCGACTATTGATCTATAAATATATATGGGATTGAGAATTCCTCTCTTATGAAATCTGTGTATATCGCCATGCTTTATAGCTATATTTTATCACCATATCATCCGAGAGTTAAGAAAGCTCCTAAGTAAATCACTATGATCAGAGAGTTATGAAAGGTCCTAAGTAAAGTACCATGATTAAAGGATTAAAAAAGTGCTTGAATCGCCATAATCTTTTAAAGATAAGCAACATGCATATTTGCATAAATCACCATATATATGATAAAACTGGATTTCTTTGCCATGAAGAAAAAAACATAGCTCAGCAAAGTTATAAGATAATAGGTACCTAAGGTACCCTATGCCCAGAATCAGATTTCAAAATACATTAAAGAAATATAAAAGATCCCCAAAAGGCCACCCAACCATTACAAACAATCACAAAATGAAAAGAGTTTATAAGTACAACATTTAAACAGTTAAGGTATCCTAAAAAAACAGCGTAAACAGGAAGTCCAGAAGTAACCTCAATTGCATACACTGAGAAATGTGCTAACAAGCAAATAGTAATGCCAAACAAAGTTACACAACAGGTAAGTCATCTTCACTTTCATTTCTCAAGATGAGGGGATCAATAAAAGTGTAAGAGGCAGCTGTTGAGTGTTAGAAAATGTGTATTTACAATGGAGAAAATCATCATTTTACACTCCAACTCTCACTAACATCCCTACTTTTATGTCTTTAAGTCTCTTGTGTTTTAATTGTGTATGTTTTATTTTAATTAAGCATTTTATGTATTCCAGGGGACATCATGGTCATTTCACAATGAATGAGATATCAGATAGAAAAACGGACAGTAATTTTGAACTCAGGACAGTCGAAAACCTTAGGAGGAGCCTAAAAAGATAAATAATATTGTTCACATATACGATCTTTTATATATGGATGCTATCGCATACATGACACTCGCTTCACGACAATTTTCACCATCTTTGCATTTATATAACGTGGCACTGTACGATGATGTGGCACTATACAATGACGTGGTAGCATTCGATTGGACGAATGATGTGGGATTGACTGATGATGTGATGTTGACTGATGACGTGGTATTGACTGATGACGTGTCACGATCCTATTAGATTAAAATGCTGATGTGGCGTTGACCGACGACATGGCAGTATGTTAGTAGACCGAAAAAATGTGCCTACGGTACATGCATATACACGGAATGACAGCCCTGATGATGTGTTCCATCCAATAAGAACTTGCCACGTGGCGCAATCTTGAGCGTCTAAATTGTTTTAATCCGATTGGCATGATTTACTCATTGTATCTATGAAAAGGGAGCTTCCCCCCCAAATTTGACACCCCTTAATCCATTTTTGAGCTCCATTTTCTATAATTCTATCTGCATCTTGTATTTTCTACATATTTTAAAAAAATTCTCATTTTACCCCTAGCTCAATTATGAGTAGCTAATTTTCTTTCAAGCTTATGTTGAAGGTGAAGTCTCAACATGCTCCATTGGCTTAATTTTGTAAATTTACTTTTTCTTCCCCTCTAATTTATATGGATGTTTTGACTTTTTATAGACAGATAGTAATAATTTTGTCTAGATATCGGCTGGTATTACCGTCTCCCTAGGCAAGGCACGGGAAGTACTTAACACCAAATCTATTAGAGTGAGGTTCATGAAGAGTGGAAAATCTCCCTTCATGATTTAATTGGTACTAATAATGAATGTTAAGACGATAGTGCAAGTTGAGTACAGATCCGGAGATCCAAGCACTTCATTTTAATAGTTTATTCCCGCCACTTTAATTTAAATTAATAGATAGCCTACGTCATTTTCATTATAAATCTAACCACCAACTCAGAAAATTAATTCTACATACAATTAAAATTCACCTCCTGGTGGGATCGACACTCGTCACCGTTGATTTATTCTACAATAGATTTGTGCGCTTGCGAGTTCAATAAAATTTGCACAACACGTTTTTGGCACTGTTGCTAGGGAGGTAAGTTATTTTAATTTGTAGAATAAATTTTCAATTTCTTTATTTATTTTGTTAGTTGTTTTCTTGTAATTTTTTTATTAAAAAAAAAGTGAATATGCATTTTGAGGTAGGTATTTTTCTTTCTTTAAATTTCTGTAATTTAATTTTCATGTTATTTTTTTTATTTTGTTAAATTTATTTTAATTTGTTTCAGGTTATATATATATATATATATATATATATATATATATATATATATATATATATATATGTAGCACTTGAGTTTGTTTTTATAGCAAGATTATAACAGCGCGATAAGGTTAGTATCGTAATTTCTCCTTCTTCTTTATTTTTATTAATTTATTTACCATTTTTTTCTTTGCATGCATGGTCGTAGGTCACAATTACCCAATCTTGAGCTTATAGACTTTGAACTAGAAAAAACACTTCCCACATACAAACACGTTGCAATTAAAAATAAAATTGGAATAGATTTGCAACCAGCACCAAAAGAGAGACCATTTAAGGACTACTTCAGTCCCTTAGCTAACTTGAGCACATCATGCATACGATAACCAAATATAGCTGCTAGGAGTTTTGAGTTAAAACCTAGTGTGGTAAATTGTCTCTCAACATTCTATGGCTTAGAAAATGAAGATCCATATAATCATCTAAATGATTTCCATGCTATATGTCAAACTTTTAAATATGAGAATTTTTCAGATGATGATGTTAAACTTAGATTATTCTCATTTTCTTTAAAAAATAGAGCTCGTTCATGGTTCAATACATTGCCTGCTAATAGCATTACATCATGGGAATAAATGGTAACAAACTTTTTGAATAAATACTTCCCAGTACATAAAACCAATGCTATTCGCAGGGAAATTTTAGAGTTTACCTAAAGAGAAGACGAGCAGTTTTTCGAAATATGGGAGCGATTCAATAGGTTACTCCTAAAATGTCCACATCATGGGTATAAGAAATGGCACCAATGCCAATATTTTTAGAGGGATTATTGCCACATGTGCAATAATGCTTAATGGCAACAAGTGGAGGAGAGCTAATATCAAAAAGTGCATTAGAGATTTGGGATTTCTTCTAGCAACAAGCGGATAACTCCCAACAACAGAGTCGTTCACTCAGGAATACTAGAAGAGTTAAGAGAGTGAATGAGGTTCACATTGGTGAGTCAAATTTAAAAATTAAACAATTCAAAGAGATAGTTGAAGGTCTTTCCTAATAAATAGCATCATTAATAACTACGAAATTGACAGACCAACATGACCAGGACTCATACCCAGATCAAGCCAATGCCATAGGTGTAATGAGAAAGCCATCAAACTACAATCCTTACTCCAACACATACAATCCTGGATGGAGAGACCATCCTAATTTTTCATGGTCTCAAGGATTCCAACAGAATGGACCAGCAGCTCCAGCTCCACCAATGCAACCAATTCCTCAAAATCCTCAAGCCTCTCAGCCACCATTTAGACCATACAATCATAACCTAAACTATTCTCAACCTAGACCATAGGAAGATGCATTCCAAAATTTCAAAAATCTTACTCACTCCATAATTGAGCAACAAAACCGCACCATTAATGAACTGTGAAATGAGATGAGAACAGGTTTTAACTCACAAACTCAATCAGTTTCAAACCTTGAAAAAATGGTGGGATAGCTTGCTTCTTCAGTTCAAACCTTGGCAATGACTGTTGAGAAAGGCAAATTCCCAAGTCAACCAATGTCAAATCCTAAAAAAGTGCATGAAGCAAGTACCAGTTCACCTTAGGAGCATGGGGAGGTCAAAGCTGTCATGACCTTGCGAAAAGGAAAAGAAGTCGACAACAAAATAGAGATATCGGTGACAAAAACAACTCAAATTGTACTTAAATACAGAAGACTCATCATCAGAGGAGAAAGAAGAAACCAACCCATGAGAATATGTTCCTAAAGCTCAACCAACCCAGAAGAATATGTTCCTAAAGCTCTATTTCCATAGAGATTAGCTAAAATAAAGAAGGGAAAATCCACAAGTGAGATTTTTGAAATCTTTAAACATGTAAGTATTAACATCCCTTTGCTTGATGCTATAAAATAAGTGTCATCTTATGCCAAGTTTCTTAAAGACCTTTGTACTAAAAAAGAAAACATTCATGTTCAAAAAAAGGCCTTTTTAACAGAAAACGTAAGCTCTATATTCCAACACAAAATTCCTCTAAAATACAAAGACCCAGGCTCCCCTACTATCTCATGTAATATAGAGAACTACACAATTGAGAATGCTTTGTTTGACTTAAAAGCTAGTATAAATCTGTTGCCTTACTCAGTATTTGTGAAACTTGGACTCGGAGAATTACACCCAACTCTAGTGGTGTTACAGCTTGCAGATCGGTCGATGAAAAAACCTCGTGGTATTGTGGAAGACGTGCTTATACAGGTAGATAAGTTTTATTTTCCCGTTGATTTCATTATAATTGACACTCAACCAGTCTAGGATTCAAGGAAGCACATCCCAATTATCCTAGGATGACCTTTCTTGGCAACTGCCGATGCTTACATTCAATGCAGGACTGAAAATATGCAGTTGTCCTTTGGCAATATGACAATGGAACTAAATATCTTTAACATTGCCAAACAACCTCACAATGCAGATGATGGAATTGTTGATGTGGATTTAATAGAAGAATTAGTTGATAATACTTTTCTTTCAAACCTTAGTAATGACCTTTTGCAAACATGTTTAACTCACTTTGGTTTGGATTTTGAGATTGACAAATCAGTAGATGAGGTTAACGACTTATTTGATTCAACACCATTCATGAACACTAACAAATGAAAGTCAAGAGTGCAACAACTAGCACCATCAGAGAAGAAACTCAGCCCATCATCAAAATCACCACTAAAGCTTGAGCTTAAACCATTACACGACACTTTGGAATATGCATTTTTGGGAGAAAAAAGAACTTTGCCAATAATCATTTCATCATCCCTAAATGACGAACAAAAAGGTAAGTTGTTGGAAGTTTTAAAAATGCACAAAGGAGTATTAGGATGGACCATAACCGACATAAAAGGTATAAACCCAGTGGATTGTATGCATTACATTCACCATGATGAAAATGATAAACCTACGAAGAAAATACAACGTCGGTTGAACCCTAACATAAAAGAAGTTGTTAAAAGTGAAGTCCTTAAACTATTAGATGCAGGTATCATTTACCTAATTTTTTATAGCTCATGGGTCAGCCCTGTGCAAGTTGTCCCTAAAAAGTCAGGAGTCATAGTAGTTACCAATACTGAAAATGAATTAATACCTACTAGAGTGACTACATGATGGCGTATATGCATTGATTATAGAAAGTTGAATTCTTTCACACGTAAAGACCATTTTCCTTTACCATTTATCAATCAAATGCTTGATAGATTAGTAGGTCATGAATTTTATTGCCTTCTAGATGGTTACTCAGAATATAATTAGATTCCCATAACACCAAAAGATCAAGAGAAAACCACTTTCACTTGCCCTTTTGGCACTTTTGCATATAAGAAAATACCATTTGGATTATGTAATGCACCTGCTACATTTCAACGATGCATGGTAAGCATTTTTTCTGATATGGTTGAACGATTCCTTGAAGTCTTTATAGATGACTTTTCTTTTTTTGGTGATTCATTCGATCAATGTTTACATCATCTAAAACTAGTTTTGCATAGATGCATAGAGAAGAATTTGGCTTAAATTGGGAGAAGCGTCATTTTATAGTAAAACAAGGTATTGTTCTCGGTCACATCATTTCGAGCAAAAGTATTGAGGTTGATAAAGCCAAGGTGGATCTCATTTCCAATCTTCCTCCACCTAAAACAGTTAGAGAAGTAAGATCTTTCCTTGGGCATGCGGGTTTTTACAGACGTTTCATTAAAGATTTTAGCAAAGTTTCTAGACCCTTATGCAATTTACTTACTAAGGATGTACCTTTTGTCTTTGATGATTCATGTCTTGTGGCATTTAAGAAACTAAAGCAGTTGTTGACAACATCACCCATCATTCAGCCCCTAAATTGGAACTTACCAATTGAGCTCATGTGTGATGCATCTGATTATGCAGTAGGAGCAGTATTAGGATAAAGAGTTGATCGAATTCCCCATGTCATTTACTATACTAGTATGACATTGAATGATACACAGTTGGACTATTCAACCACTGAAAATGAAATGCTAACAATAGTGTTTGCATTAGAGAAATTTCGATCTTATCTTATTGGTTGTAAAATAGTTATTTTCACAGATCATACTGCTCCTAAATATCTTCTCATAAAGAAAGATACAAAAGCTAGACTAATTCATTGGGTGTTACTTTTACAGGAATTTGACTTTGAAATCAATGATAAGAAGGGCACAGAAAATGTTGTGGCAGACCATCTCTCTTGTCTCAATTTTGATACAATTACAGAACCGTTACCATTAAATGAATCATTTCTAGATGAACAATTGATGAGTGTGGAAGTATTACCATGGTATGCTGATATAGTTAACTATCTTATTACAGGTAAACTTCTAAAGCATTGGACTAAGCAGGACAAGGCCAAATGTTTTGCAGAAATAAAGAATTTCTTCTAGGATGACCCTTATCTGTTCAAGTATTGTGCAGATTAAATTTTCAGACGATGTGTCCCAAAAAATAAATTTCAAAATATCATTTCATTCTGCCATGAATAAGCTTGTGGAGGCCATTTAAGCGCTAAGAAAACAACTACTAAAATTTTACAACGTGGTTTTTATTGGCCAACTCTATTTCGAGATGCTTACATTTTTTGCTCTTCATGTGATAGGTATCAACGAATGGGCAGCATTACGCAAAGGAACATGATGCCACTAAACCCAATTTTAGTGGTTGAGATTTTTTATGTATGGGGTATCGACTTCATGAGACCCTTCCCCCCTTCTTTTGGCCATCAATATATATTGGTCGCTGTTGACTACGTATCAAAATGGGTAGAAGCAGTTGCATGTAGAACCAATGATCACAAGGTGGTGATCGGATTTTTGAAAAACAGCATTATTTCATGCTTTGGATTCGCTCGAGCAATAATTAGTGATGGTAGAGCCCACTTTTGTAACAAATCATTCAAAGCTCTTTTGACAAAGTATTCTATTACTCACAAAGTGGCAACCCCATATTATCTGCAAACTAGTGGCCAAGTTGTTGAGTGCTAGAAAGTGTGTATTTATAATGGAGAAAATCATCATTTTACACCTCAAGTCTCACTAACATTTCTACTTTTATGTCTTTAAGTCCCTTGTGATTTAATTATATATGTTTTATTTTAATTAATCATTTTATAGATTTTAGGGGACATCAAGGTCATTTCACAATGAACAAGACATCATATAGAAAAACAGACAGCAATTTTGAACTCAAGACAGTCGAAAACCTTAGGAGGAGCCTAAAAAGATAAATGGTTACTGTTCACATATACGGTACTGTTTATGGTACTATTCACCTATACTGTACGATGACGTGGCACTGTATGTGGACGTGACAGTATTTAATTGGACGAATGATGTGGCATTGATAGCTTATGTGGCATTGACTGATGATGTTGTGTTTACTGATGACGTGTCGCAATCCTATTAGACTAAAATGCTGAAGTGGCATTGACCGGCAACATGGCAGTATATTAGTGGATCGAAAAAATGTGTGTATTGTACATGTATATACACGGAATGACAACCCTGATGATGTGTTCCATCCAATAAGAACTTGCCACGTGGCGCAATCTTGAGCGACCAAATTATTTTAATCCGACGGCCATGATTTACTCATTGTATCTATAAAAATGGAGCTTCCCCCCCTAATCCATTTTTGAGCTCCATTTTCTGTAATTCTATCTCCATCTTGTATTTTCTACGTATTTTAATAAAATTTCCATTTTACCCCTAGTTCAATTATGAGTAGCTAATTTTCTTTCAAGCTTGGGTTGAAGGTGAAGTCTCAACATGCTCTATGGGCTTAATTTGATAAATTTACTTTTTCTTCCCCTATAATTTATGTGGATGTTTTGACTTTTTGTAAACAGATAGTAATAATCTTGTTTAGATATCGACTGGTATTACCGTCTCCCTAAGTAAGGTTATTACTATTTGGCACGGGAAGCACTTAGCACCATATCTATTAAGTGTGGTTCATGAGGAGTGGAAAATTCTCCTTCATGATTTAATTGGTACTAATAATGAATATTAAGCCGATAGTGTATGTTGAGTACAAATTCAGAGATCCAAGCATTTCATTTTAATAGTTTATTCTCACAGCTTTAATTTAAATTAATAGATAGCCTACGTCATTTTCATTATAAATCCAACCACCAACTCAGAAAATTAATTCTACATGCAATTAAAATCCACCTCCTTGTGGGATCGACACTCGTCACCATTGATCTATTCTACAATAGATTCATGCGCTTGCGAGTTCAATAAAATTTCATAACACAAGTTGAGATCTCCAATCGATAAATAAAGCACATATTAGAAAAGGCGGTGAGACCATACAGAGAAAATTGGTCATTAAGACTGGATAATGCATTATAGACATATAAAACAGCTTTCAAGACCCTAATTGGGATGTCACCCTATAAGCTAGTATATGGAAAAGCTTGCCACCTACCTGTGGAACTCGAGCATCGTGCATACTGGGCCATTAAGAAATTCAACTTTGACATGCAACAAGCAAGCTCAAAAAGATGATTACAGTTAGCAGAACTCAAAGAAATTCATAATAATGCGTACAAAAATCCCAAGACTTACAAGCAGCGAATAAAAGTCTTTCATGACAAGCAAATTATGAGAAAATCTTTCACCCAAGATCATAAAGTGCGTTTATTCAATTCTCGTCTGCACCTATTCCCAGGTAAGTTACGCTCTCAATGAACTGGTCCTTTTATAGTTCACACTATTTTTTCACATGGAGCAATTGAAATTAAGGATCCAAATAATGGTGTAACTTTTAAAGTTAATGGTCAAAGATTAAAGCCATATCTAAAGTACCAACCACATGAAAAAGACACCGAAATCCATTTGAGTGACCCACAAAACTTGAACTGAGATCTTTTCTTATTTCTTTCTTCTTTTAGTGATTTAAATTTTGTAAAAGTGTATTTATTTAATCATTTAGTTTTCCTTTATCACTTTTAATCATGTATGCCTCAACTAGACAGATCCTCTTGAACCTTCTCAGACAACTTCAACGTGTACAATCACATCTAAGAAGCCGGATACGATTTTGTAAAACACATCGTATTTGGAAGCTACAACCTCCAAATTTGGTATCCCATGTTGAAGATCTAGAAAGACAACTCAAAGAAATTGAGGGAGGTATCAACCACACTTAAATAAAACTTGAGGTAAATTCAATAAAAAGACGATTGTGAAATTATTATTTTTCTTTTCTTTTCTTTTCTTTTCTTTTCTTCTTTGTGTTCTTTAGTTTTGTTATCCTGGTTAAGTGGCGGAAAACGGTACTCCATGACAATCAAAGTCGGTTGTTTTAGTTTCCCATAATAATTGATATTTTGAAAAGAAGATATGGACAAAAATGCGATTTTAGCAAAGCTTCACAAGCGATTTCCTTCATTTCCTCAAAATGTCCTCATTACAATCTATAAGGCTCAGTCCGAACGCATGCGATTGCTTATGAGAAAAAACATACCTGCTAACATCCGTTGGTTAATCGAGGCCAAAGTACGTTTGGCAGGTAAGTTACCTCCCAAATTTATTGCATACATGCTTGGTTATGGTAAAGGAAATTACTCAAGAAAATGAAGAGCTCAAAAACTTCATGTTGATTGTCATAAGTGTGCCATGATGAAATGCGATAAAAATCCTTATTCTCTAGGAATGATGTCTAATAACAGGTAAGATAAGATTCAATTCATTAGGGATGGCTTGAATAAAGAGTCATTGGATGATGTCCTTTTGTCTCTTGAAACGCATCCCAGTGGATACGTACAAAGAGCAATTCTCTAGTTATGGCAATTGTTTCAGAAAGAGCGTGTACGATATAGTCTTGGGAATCTGACTATAAACGACCTTATTTGTCAGTTTATAAGAAAACTGGATGGAAAGCCTATCCTCGACCCATAGAGGGCATTCAAACCGTTTATGGACGTAAAACCAGAGGAAGATGTGAGCCACAATCACAACTACCTATAAATATCCTTTTACTGTTGTTTTATTTTACTGTTGTTTTATTTCACTACTGTTTTATCAATTGCATTCTTGTCTTTAATAATTATTTACTTTTTTTTTACTATTTCCTTTTTTACTCTCGAGCCATGTGCATTACGTGTTAATTGACACAGACATACTACCTCATATACAGCTGTGAACCATTGTCACCAAGATCCTTAAATATGGTTTTTTTTAGCACTCACAAATTGTTTTTGAAAAGCGTTCCAATGGCAGCTACTCCCAATAAAAAATTCAAGAACATTTGTGTGCTCTCTGGATTTAATTATGGCAAACATAAATAGTTCATTGAGGCAGCCATAGATTTTAGTCAAAGTATAGCAGAAAGAAATCAACATTTGGTATATGGAGGAGGTGACCGAGGGTTATCAAAACTAGTCTTAGAAGCTGCTTATCTCAGAGGGAGCCAAGTGTTAGGCATCATCCTAAGAAGTCTAAAACCGTTGGGTTGTTTGTCTGACTCACCAACTGGAGAAGAGTTAGTCATCTCAGGTATGCAAGAAAGAATAACTGAAACGCTAAATTATGCTGATGCTTTTCTTTTCTTACCAGGAGATCTTCCAACGCTAGAGGCACTAATCACATTAGCATCTTGGGCCCATCTGAACATTCATCAGAAACGCATCGGTTTGTTAAATGTCAATAACTTTTATGATGGCTTCATCACATTTCTTAGCCATACAATAAAAAACCATTTCATCCTATTAACGAGTTACTTGATCTGTTACAAGCTTATAGACCAAAACCAGATCCCAAGACCCTTGTGTTGGAATAGCCAACTAATGATGGTAACAGTAGCCGTAGTAAGAAGTGTAAATTAGATTTAACTCTCCCCTTGTAAATATTTTCTTCTATGATGCAGCACTCGGGTGATGTCTTCTAAACCCTATTTTCTTTTAAACATTAAGGAAAATGTTTCGTTCTAGTTGGGGAGAGGAAATAGTTAACAATTGTGGAATATCTCATTCTTTATGTAGTTTTTACTAATTTTTGTTGTAGAAACTAACTGTGGCTAAATTTTTTAGTCAAAAATGGCTAAATATAGAGTGTAGTGACTTTAGAAACGCATCTTCTTATAAAAAAAAAATTTCCAGACATTTCTTTTAAGCTTCGACAATCATTTTAAGTGTGATCTTTCTAACTTCTTTTACCAATTAGTTTTTCTATTTTCACCGTTTTGCATGCATAATTTTCATGACTAGAACAGGTTTGAGGGTAGAATTTAAAAAAAAAATTTGTGTAATCTTTTCACATTAGATGACATGATAACTTTCAAATTTTAGTATTTGTATTATCTTTGGTCTTGAGTTATGTTACGCCATGTTTGTTACTCTACATGTTGATGTTGGAGACAACTATAAGCTGCTTGAAAGAATACACATGTCATAATAAATTCCAAGTGAGTTTTTGAACCTGTCATTTTTCTTAGAGAGTAATCTTTTTTGCCCATTCTTTATTCAGTTTAGCAGTTTATTGTTTTATACATTATCTTTAGATTTCCTTAGAGTTAACGTTCTCTTAAAAAAAAAAGTGTGTGTTGTTATATCTGAAGGTCCATCTAACTAGTAAATATGGAAGATTATTTAGAACCCTAAAAGAAGACAGAATTGTCATCTTTGGTCTGTTTGAGCCTTTCTGGCCAACCATATTAATTTGTATCCATAGTTAACTCCTTTGAGCCTTTAAAAAAAAAAAAATTTCTTTGGTAACCTATTATCTTGTTCTACTCCAATGTGGAGTATCACCTTGTATTTTATATTTCTCATCACCTATTTATGTTTGAAAATAAAGATAATTTTGCATTCATGAAAAACAAAAGGTGCTAAAAAAAACA
This sequence comes from Luvunga scandens, assembly GCA_030449905.1. Taxonomy (NCBI): domain Eukaryota; kingdom Viridiplantae; phylum Streptophyta; class Magnoliopsida; order Sapindales; family Rutaceae; genus Luvunga; species Luvunga scandens. The sequence goes on along the minus strand of JASUUG010000463.1, from coordinate 526,028 downwards.
TATATATTTATATATACATAATAAAAAAAAAGGAAAAAAAAATAGAGAATTCAAGTGAAAAGCACTTAACAATCTCCAAAGTCCTCTATTTTTCAAACAAATATTTTTTTTTTCCTATTATCCTTTTTTTGTTAGCCATGTCCCTAGCCTACGTTACGTCTTAATAAAAGTCCTTGATTTTAGGGAACTATAGTCTGAAATAGAAACTAGTTATATGGGCTGAAAAGATATGGAAATGCATATTAAAAAAAAAGAGAAAAAAATTTTAAAAAAATGAATGATGAATACATTGGTTTGATTAGCATTTTATTTGAATTAAGATCATACTATTTCTAAGCTAAGGGCATATTTCTGTCACCTTGATGAGAGTGTGATATTACTTCTTTATTATTTTCACTCAATTTACCATTCACTGGAGTGATTATTTTTTGTTTTAATTTCTTTATGAGAGTATCACTACTACCAATGAGATTTTGGGGTTTGACATGTCATTCTTGAAACTAACTCGATTACTGTAGCTGTGACAAAGTTTTCTGAACTAATTCATGTGAAGAGTTAATGTGGGGATGATATTTCTTTAGACTAGAGATAATGATTATACTTCTATTTGATTGTTATCATTAGTCTGATTAAGTAACTATAACTATTTTTAAAAAAAAAAATCATTTTGGTTTAAGTTTTGTTTTCTCTTAATTTGCTAGGAACCAGCAACAAGCTGGTTAGGGGTGTGTTGAATGTTAGAAAATGTGTATTTATAATGGAGAAAATCATCATTTTACACTCCAAATCTCACTAACATCTTTACTTTTATGTCTTTAAGTCCCTTGTGATTTAATTATGTATGTTTTATTTTAATTAAGTATTTTATATATTCTAGGGGACATCATGGTCATTATGGCCATTTCCCAATGAACGAGAGATCAGATAGAAAAACGGACAGTAATTTTGAACTCAGGACAATCGAAAACCTTAGGAGGAGCATAAAAAGATAAATGGTACTGTTTACATATACGATAATATTCATATATAAGGTATTGTACATGACACTGTTCACAGAACTGTTCACATGTACTGTATGATGACGTGGCACTATACGATGATGTGGCATTGACCGCTTATATCGTATTGACTGATGATGTGATGTTGACTGATGACGTGGTGTTGACTGATGACGTGTCACGATCCTATTAGACTAAAATGCTGATGTGGCGTTGACTAACGACATGGCAGTATGTTAGTGGATCGAAAAAACGTGCCTACGGTACATGCATATACACAGAATGACAGCCCTGATGATGTGTTCCATCCAATAAGAAATTGCCACGTGGCGCAATCCTGAGTGTCCAAACTGTTTTAATTCGAAGGCCATGATTTACTCATTGTATCTATAAAAATGGGGTTCCCCTTTAATTTGACACCCCTGAATCCATTTTTGAGCTCCATTTTCTGTAATTCTATCTCCATCTTATATTTTCTACGTATTTTAATAAAATTCCCATTTTACCCCTAGTTCAATTATGAGTAGTTAATTTTCTTTCAAGCTTGGGTTGAAGGTGAAGTCTCAACAGACTCCATGGGCTTAATTTGGTAAATTTACTTTTTCTTCCCCTCTAATTTATATGGATGTTTTGATTTTTCGTAGACAGATAGTAATAATCTTGTCTAGATATCAGCTGGTATTACCGTCACCTTGAGCAAGGTTATTACTATTTGGCACGGAAAGCACTTAGCACCAAACCTATTAAAGTGAGGTTCATGATGAGTGGAAAATCTCCCTTCATGATTTAATTAGTACTAATAATGAATGTTAAGCCGATCGTGCATGTTGAGTACAGATCCGGAGATCCAAGCACTTCATTTTAATAGTTTATTCTCACAGCTTTAATTTAAATTAATAGATAGCCTACGTCATTTTCATTATAAATCCAACAACCAACTCAGAAAATTAATTCTACATACATTTAAAATTCACCTCCTCGTGGTATCAACATTCATCACCGTTGATCTATTCTACAATAGATTCGTCCGATTGCGAGTTCAACAAAATTTGTACAACAGCAGCAGAAGCACGAACATCTATAGTAGGGATACTTGATGGTGATTTCCACTGAGGTAACCTAAATGACCTCTGTAGGCTTTCAGACTGGGATGTACGAGGAGCCCTGTTATCCTTAATCGCCTTGAGGATGGCCAACTTATCTACCTTTGTCTTCACTCTCGACACCAGTAGTCCTGGATTTGAAATATTAATTAGGCTACCCAAGAGGAGGGTAATTGATTTTTAAACAAATTTAAAAACTAAAACTTAAAGCAAATAAAATAAACCAACCAAATTCAAAATTAAACAAATTAATGTGCAATGAATAATAAAAAGATGTGCAATAAATAATAAAGAGATAGAGTAAGAGAGAGCAAACACATAATTTTTTTGTGGTTTGGCCAACCATGCCTACTTCCACGCCTCCAAGCTCACCGAACTTGAGGATTTCACTAAGCAAGACTCCAAGGCTTCAACAACTCTTACAATTGACTTCAAAGGTGTGAATAGACCTTTACAACAAGAGATTGTCCCCAATCTCTTAGCCCAAGTGTATCCTAACACTTACAATCACTCAAAAATAAAGATTACAAATGAAATACCTCTCACACAATGTATATGGTTACCAATAAATGCTCAAAGTGTGAATAAATGAAACAAAATCAAGTTTAAAGCTCAACAATGATTGTATATTCAATAACAAGCTCAATGATAGCTGTTGGATCTCTTAAAATTTGAATTTGATTGGGTCATTTTATAGTTGGAGATGAAAACTAGTTGTTATTGACTTTCTAAGAAAAATCGAATTGTCGTTTACTGCTATAGGTTGACCGTTTTGACTTGTTCAAATGACTGTTATGCTAAACTTTTAAGTAAACGATTTACGGTTTAAAATTATCGGACCACCGTTTATTTCAAGAATCCTACAAAACAAACTTAGCTCTCTGTTTTTGCTAAATGGCTCAAGATTAGCAACTATTTCTTTTTTGTAAATTATCGTTTCACCATTTTGTAATAAATGGTTCACCATTAATTTTCAAAATCCTATCAAAACAAGTCTAGCTAACTGCTTTTGCTAAATGGTTTATGATTACAAAAACTAATCCTTTTCTGTAAATTATTGGTTCACTGTTTTATAATAAATGGTTAACTGTTAATTTTAAAAATCTGTATTTTGACAAATTTTTTTATAGAAAATGATTTTCTGACTCAAATTAACAGTTATCCAGATTCTTAAAGATGTCTAAAATATAATATGGCCTTAAGATTTTGTTTCATATTAATAGCTCCAATATTTTTAATCAAGAACATCTTAGACATCTAAAACCCTAAACCCTAAACCAATATTATAGGATTATTTGTGTCAACAAGATCCACTCCACACTTTAGTCATAATGAGCTTAAAGGCACTATCAATCATCTCTTTCTGTTGAGATATCAAGCCCTAATGCTTAGCATGAAGCTCTTTAAGATCTCTCACCAAAAGGGCCTTTTCCTCAAAAACTTCATCAAGGAGTCCCTTTAAAGTCTTGATCTTTTGAGTGAGTTTCTCCTTAAGGGATTGGTGGCTTTGAATCTAACTCTTCAATTGAGCATTGCCAATAATAGCGAGATCTTGGAGGCTTCAGCTTTGAATAAAGGGCACTTACAAGCAGTAAAGGGTACCTTAAAATTAAAACAACGGGGAGAAGAAAGGAGAAAACATAAAAAGATCCAGCACAAAAAAGACACTCACATCATGACTAGCCTTGAGCGCTCAGTTATAGCATTCATCCAAGCCCAACTTATCCATCTCCATAGCTACCTCGGGGGTAATGTTCTCGGTAATATAATGGAAGCATTCAGTTATATGGGAAACCTTTTTGGTCGCCACTGGATCTAGCTCGCCTTCAATAAAATTCCCATGCAGGAAGAAGAGAAAGCCTATCTTTCTTTTTTGGGTACCCAGAAACCACCAAATAAGAGTGTTTAGAATCCAATCCAATCATCTCAATCCATCTGATCCGTAAAAATCTGACCCATAAAAATCCAATATATGAATTAGTGGATTAGATTGGATTGAATTAGATTAAAAATTTAAAAGTCCGCAGTCAGTGAATTGAATATGTATTTACTTTTGTAAATCCGCAAAAATCTTGAATCCGCCAAAAAAATAAAAAAAATATTTATTTAATTAAAAAATAAAACTTATAAAGTAGCATTAATACTTACTAACAAATAAATTAATTAATTAATTATATAAATATAGTTACATTAACACTATATTATATCTTATTTGATAATAATATAAAATTAAATATAATTAAATAAACAAATATAGCTTCCTAAACAATTAATTTTCATGTATTGATTTAAACAAATGAGATTTTTTCTTTTTCATGTGTTATATTTTGAAACTTTGAATGTATTTTCTAGCTTTATTTAAACAATTAATTTATTTAAATCTTATTCAATTTTGAATTTGATCAGTAGTAAAATTATTTTATATTAAATTAATTCGTGGTTTGGAAGGAATTAAAAAATTTTAGTTCGCAAATCAATACCCAAAATGGTGGATTGAATATAGATTGAGTCAAATCCACATCCGATTCGCAGATGTATGGATTGAATTTGGATTAAATTTCACCAATCCGTAGATTGGATTTGATTGGATTAAAAATTTATAATCTGTAAAATCGTATATCGGATATGGATTGACGTCCAATCCAAAAAAATTCAATCCGCAAACACCCCTACCACTAAGAAATGAGCCATGTGATTTTATTTTCATTACAGGGACATGTGGAGAAAGGATACCCTTAAGTTGGATGGAACCTTGGGTAACCGAGGAATTGTTCCTTTGAAAAAGGCATCAAAGTTTGCATTAGACCGATCCATATCTACAAAACGCCATACAAAACAAGAAGAAAAGGTCAGATGAGAAGACATAAAGCTTATGGACAGAAATAAAAGAAGATCAAACAACAAAGAAAACACAAGGCTAGAAAACAAAATACAAGTTATACTAAGGTACCTCCTCAACACCCTCTACCCATACTTGGGTCATCACAAGAAGTTGATGGGAGACTCTGACCAATCAGCCCTACCCTCTCTAATTGATCCACATTCAATATGTCCCTCCCCTCATACAGAGCTAAAAACCTCTTCTCATGATGGTTCACCTTCTTACCCATTTGCTGGACGGGGTATCTCTCCTTGATTCGTGTAATTTTTACAAGGTCATGATGAGTCCCAAGTGAGAAGGAGAAACTAACTATTACATATAAACCACTCCTCATAACAGTTCACCTTTTTACTCATCTCTTGGACATGGCATCTCCCCTTGATCCATATAATATCTACAAGTTCACGATGAGCCATAAGTGAGAAAGAGAAACCAACTATTATACATAAACCTCTCCTTAAAATGGTTCACCTTCTTACTCTTGCTCTTGCTCTTGCTCCTACTGTTGTTGTTGCTATTGCTGTTGCTACTGCTGCTGCTGCTGCTATTGATGTTTTGTTGTTGTTGTTATTGTTGTTGCTACTGTTATTGTTGTTACTGCTGGTGCTATTGTTATTATTATTCTTTTGTTCTTCTTTACTTATTCTTTATTCTTTGTTGTTGTTGTTGTTCTTGTTGATGTTCTTGTTGCTCTTCGTTTGTTGTTGTTGTTGTTTATTTTGGCTTTTTGACCTCATATTGTAGGGTGGATCTCGAAAGATATGAAAGATCTCCCTCCAAGCCGTGTGAACCTCCAGGTACTGTCTTATTCGATGTTTTTTCAATTACTCTTTTACCTGCAAATGCAATATAGGCATTAAGTTCAACAATAATGGTCCATAAGCAGTGACAATTGCCCTATGAAGACTTATTTTCGCTATGGCTCCGGTGGGTTCCCTTAACTAAGCCACTGCCTTTGAGTCGCCGGATAATAATCATAATCATAATGATAATAATAATGATAATAATAATAATAATAATAATAATAATAATAATAATAATAATAA